>JAYKAV010003331.1:98484-140143 GCA_035582835.1 Phoebastria nigripes
GTGTGTTATCAACATTCTTCTCATACTAAATCCAAAACATAGCACTATACCAACTACTAGGAAAAAAAAAAACAACTCTATCCCAGCTGAAACCAGGACAYTGTGATACCAGACTTTATGTGAGTAGAAGCATTTTCTGAAAATTTATATTGTTCTGTGAAACACTCTCACAAAATCTACAGTGATCATGTAGGTCACCACAATTCAAAGTGAAATAATTTCCAAGTGTCACTGTTTAGATAGTGACTATTACAGCAGAAATATAGGAACAAAAGCAGTTTCCAGAAGAAAAATAACAGTAAAAATAAACAGAGCTTGCTCTTTTTCTTTTTTTGTTTGTTTGTTTGTTTTCAGAAGTTTACTTCAAAAAGGAAGAAATGGAAAAATACCACATGGGAACAACATCAGATACCAACAGTGATGAAACAAAACCGTGTTCAGAATTTTTTTTTTTTTTTTCTCTTCAGTATAATTTAACTCCTTTTATGTATGAAATTTTATCTCCTTTTGTAAGCATCAGGCCTTTTAACATGTATTCTTCATTTTGAAATCTTTTTTGGCAGAGTGATCCCACAGTCCTAAAATACCCAAAGGGCCTATCTCACATTAATTTTCCAATTTTGAGATTTAAGAGACCTAACTATTGTACCGAACTGATGTGTTTATTTTCAGGGAGCCAATACTAACAAATGGAATTCAGTACTTCAAATTAGAAAATCCCAGAGAAGGCAAGTTGAATTTCAAGGTTATGACCGTAGTTTTGTTGAGATCCAAATGAATCTTTTAAAAACTCCTAAGTACTTTCCAATAGTTATAAAAAATATAAGTAATACAGTCACATTTAATAGTTTTTTCAAGATTACAGGTATTCAAGTGTGAAAAAAATATTTGAGTTGTGCTGTGTTCATACTCCCACAGTGAATTAAGACTGTATTTATTTAACTTAAGTCATTTCATCTACCTCCATTCAGTTAAGACCACCTAAGAACTCTGACTGTATGCTTTGCAGAGGCTATATAGGTAACATATTTAAAAATCYAAGTAGTGTCTACAAACTGTTTATAGGACTTTGAAATTAATGATCTGAAGCTGAAATTTTTAGGTCCAAGCATTTCAATATTTATTCATACCTTCCATGTCATCATTAATGCAATGTAACACAATCAAACAGATGCCAAGCTTCTAAGATTCAACTCATGAAGAAATACTAAGCAAGTCAGACTTATTCTCATTGGAAATGAAGAAACCTTATGATGTCCTAAATAAAGCACTGACATTTCAAAGATGGTGAATAACACTGATCCAAGAAAGGATTTACRGATGTAAAGAACATTATGGTCTAAAAATGAAGTAAAAAAAGCATAAATATTTTCTAGTAAAACATTTCCTTTTCTCATATATAATACTGTAGACAGGAAACAAATGGAAGATGCATTTTTTTACATTTTTAGTCAAGAAAATGTTCAAGAAATAAAATATTCAAATATGTAGAGAGGGGTTTGTTTGTTTCTTTCACATAATGGTTGATTTCCAAACAAATAATGGAAAGAAAGTTGGTAGGCTTAGTTAGGTACTGAAAATAGCATAAGCTGATTCCAGCTCTCCTTTAGGGCTCTGCTGAAGAGAGAGCATTTCAGGACAGGTACACACCAACCAGACTGGCCAGATGACTGTGAAAAGACTCACTCTTCAGAAAGTCATCACAAGGTTTATGATCTAGTAAAGGTTTTTGTGTAGTAATGGATTTCAGGTACATAAAATATGATTAAAATGTTCTTTTCATTTTTTTCCCCCCACAACTCTGAGAAGCAGGTCGTGGGACATCTCTCGGTCTTGGAAGGCTTAGTATAGAGCAATAAAGAATGAGAAGGTTTCCTCTCTTTTTACTAATGAGGGATTTTCCAGGACATTTTCTGGACATTGTTATGAAATGTTTAGATTGAGAAGATAGCTCTTTCTCCTTTCAAGAGTTTCATGAGATTACAAATTATTCCAGGTAGTCTCTTAACATATTAACAAACATACTTATTCATATTCAGTAATTAATTATCAATATAAATTTCCCTAAGTTGTAGGGAGGTGGCTAGTCCCAGTCATTTCACAGAGYCGAAAGAAAAAAATATCAACTGGGATGTACAAGTTCAACATGGTGTTGAACCGGGAAATTATTTCAGCATCACACAAACCAACCTAATAGCTGTTCATTTTCTAGGTGAGAAAGTTCAACATTAATTTTAAATTGAAATAGCTTTTTCAGCAATAAGAATACTGCAGATTACTTCACCTGTGCAACCTTGGGAAGTACTTCAATAGCGAACCTAGCGGATCAGTTAAACGTAAGCRCTACACTGAACCTGTCCTTTGAGGGAGCAAAATCCTATTGAAGAGCAATTTCTCCAATACAATGAAAATGGAAAATTGATTTACAGTCTAAATGTGTCAGTTCTTATAAATAGAGTTATAACGAGGGTCTATAGAATGTCAGATAAAGGAACAGAGGACTGAATGGGGGAATAGATAACACTTCAGTGTAAATGAAGTATAATTGTTCAATCAATAGTTTGCTTTAAAAATTTAGGTAAGATTTCATCAGGCATTGATCAAACAGGTACCGCTTTGTACAGAGTGCAATGAACTGCAAGTTTATGGTGGGAAAACACTTGCTCAGAAAAGAGTTAAAAGGATTAAAAGCCACTAAAATGCACTGAAGCAGATCATGCTAATGAATAGTTTTTAACACTAGCTAAATAGTATCCTTTATCTTTCTTTCCCTCTCCCTCTCCCTCCCCACCCTACTTCTGCGTCAGCAAAGACAGCCGCTGAGGTAGGCTGGTTGCTGCAAGGAGCTTTGCAATTCCAGGTGTTGTTGCAACATGGCAGGTGCCATTCTTTAGGTATGAAGCAGCTGYTGATAAGAGTAAAATCCATAAAATGAGTAGCATAGCATTCAGTCTCAAAGCACTTTATATAAATAGATGTTTGCCTAAAGGATCATTCCCCAAGTATTGATACAACCATTTTTTAACTGGTTTAAGCAGCCCTCCTCCTGCTTTTAAGAGGTTCAGCAATCTAATCAGGGAGCAGCAGCAACACCATGTGATTTACAGCACATTAAAAAATGCAAATACTCAAACAAATAATGGGAACAGACATGATTGCTGTCCATAAAAACCTCAGGAGTGAGCAGCATAGCAAAATGCCCAGGAGGAGAAAGAGCTATTTAAGCTAAAGGACAATGTTGGCAATTGGCAATGAATAAATTTAGACTGGAAATTAGAAGATTTCTAACTATTAGAAGAGTCAGAGTATGGAACAAACTCCGAAAGGGAGTAGTGAAGGAAAAATATCTACTTGCTTTCAAGACACATCCAAACAGGTTTGTGAAAGGGATTCCAGAACAGCAGGAGATTGGGATAGTTTGCCTAGATCATTTCCAGTCGTATGTCATAACTTAATAAGTATGATGAAGAGATGAACAGCGATTCATAGGGTGATACCAATCTCTGTCTCTTTCAGTTGGCTGGAAATGGTATGTTAACTAGGAAAAATTACTGTATTCACTGAATAAAATTTGTTGCACATAGTTTGAAAATCTGAAGTGAAGAATAATTTGATCTCATGGGCCTCTTTCCCAGGCACACCAATCATGTATTTCAGAAAAGGATACATAAATGAGCTGAAGCTTATAACTGCTCCTCTGGCTAGGTAGTATCATTTAGTGAGGGCATAGAACCACATAGTCCCTTAAGAGCAACCCTAAGAAAGTATGACATTGCCTAACCTTCTTACCGCCCCTATTTTGCCAAAGTTCTCTAAAAAAATCAGTTGCAAAGCATGTATTAGAAATCATGACACCAACTTAAATCACTGCTGGAATGTCCACAGACCTGAATGGAGTTTCCATTCCACTTGGAGCTTCGCAATGCTGTTATTTAATTGCATATCAAGTTTCTCTAGCCTTTGAAGCAAGTATTTGCAAACCTGACTCAACAACTGCACAGTACTGTGCTAGACATACTTGTCTAAAAGTCAAGCCTTCCTTTTTAGTTGATTTATGTTTCAAAACAGAGATGTTAAATAAGAACTACTAATGTRAAACTCTCTACAGTAACATGCACCAAAACAAAAAAGAACAAAAAGAAAATCAGAAGTGCTTACCATTTCTAATGTTTGATAGCCATGTAGAAAATGCAGTTTGGCTGATGGTATTAGTCCATCAATAAATGGTATTACTCCCAAACCAACTTAAATAGAAAAGGTACATCCAAAGTGGTAGATTAAAATCTAACACTAATGAAATTATTATTACGGGCTTTGCAGAAAAATGTCAATAACTGATCTCAAAGTAATTTCACTGACATACAGTGCAATGAAGAGCATTGATATTTTAATTGCTCATTGGCATTTCATTTAAAAAGTTTTAAGACATAACAATAAACCTTATTAGAAGGACAGTTTATCTGAATCTCTGAGATTACTCCTCAGTGGCAGTAAAACTTTACTTAATTACCATTTTCCTTGAAATAGATAATGTTGTTATTAATTTTTATTAGTGAAATTTATACAGGACTGAGAAACGTCTGGATCCCATTGTGCTATATGCAGCACAGACACCTAATTCTGCCCAAACAGTTTTGGACATGGGGGAAAATAACACAGAGAGCACTTACATTTCCCAGAGTCAAGCAGCTAACCATTATCTGAAGACACAAGACTCTGCTTCCCTCAGTCTGAGTCCTTGCAGTCTTTTATGTATTTGACCTTGTTTCTTGAAGTTTGTATTAAATCCACAAATTCTTATCCTGGGAATGATAGAAGGGGAGATTKTTCTCAAATTACTGCTTCTAGAAGCCACTTACCTTTGGTCAAGTAAGGTAGTCTAATGGTCTCTTATACCCTTGAAAATCCCTGAATGGTATTTCAGATCTGGCAAATAAACTATAACAACTGTACAAAGAGTATTTATGAAAAAATGCCAAACCTAACTAGGGTCTAGGGAAGAGGATAGAAATCATCATTCCAGTGGAAAGAGAAAAACTCTATTCAGCCACTTGAAGAGAATATTTAGGCTGAGAATTTCAAGGCTGAGCGCCTCCTGTTATGAAGGAAAAGGTGGTGATGGGAAAATAAATATTTCCCTTGATCTGTAAAATAAGATATATATGTACAACACTCACAGTCCAGAAACACTTCTCAGAATCCAAGAATTTCCTTTGCTTGATGAATGATCTAGCAAGTAAGCTATGCAGCTCTGCTCTTTTTTTCCCCTCTGTTCATAGAATCATAGAATCATAGAATAGGTTGAGTTGGAAGGGACCTTTTAAAGGTCATCTAGTCCAACCACCCTGCCATGGGCAGGGACATCTTCAACTAGATCAGGTTGCTCAGAGCCMCGTCCAACCTGACCTTGAATGTGTCCAGGGATGGAGCATCTACCACCTCTCTGGGAAACCTCTTCCAGTGGTTCACCACCCTCAGCGTAAAAATTTCTTCCTTATATCTAGTCTAAATCTACCCTCTTTTCGTTTAAAGCCATTCCCCCTTGTCGTGTCCCAACAGGCCCTGCTAAAAAGTTTGTCCCCATCTTTCTCATAAGCCCCCTTTAAGTACTGAAAGGCTGCCATAAGGTCTCCCCAAAGCCTTCTCTTCTCTAGGCTGAACAAYYCCAACTCTCTCAGCCTTTCTTCATAGGAGAGGTGTTCCATCCCCCTGATCATTTTTGTGRCCCTCCTCTGGACCYGCTCCAACAGRYCCRTGTCTTTCTTGTGCTGAGGGCTCCAGAGCTGGAGGCAGTACTCCAGGTGGGGTCTCACCAGAGCAGAGKAGAGGGGCAGAATCACCTCCCTCGACCTGCTGGCCACGCTTCTTTGGATGCAGCCCASGGAACAGTTGGCCTTCTGGGCTGTGAGTGCACATTGCTGGCTCATGTCCAGCTTTTCATCCACCAGTACCCCCAAGTCCTTCTCGGCAGGGCTGCTCTCAATCCCTTCATCCCCCATCCTGTATTGATACCGGGGGTTGCCCCAACCTAGGTGCAGGACCCTGCACTTGGCCTTGTTGAACCTCATGAAGTTCACATGGGCCYACTTCTTGAGCTTGTCCAGGTCCCTCTGGATGGCATCCCGTCCCTCAGGCCTGTCAACCGCACCACTCAGCTTGGTGTCATCTGCAAACTTTCTGAGGGTGCACTTGATCCCACCTTCTATGTCACTGATGAAGATATTAAACAGTACTGGTCCCAGTACAGACCCCTGCAGGACGCTGCTTGTCACCGATCTCCATCTGGATATTGAGCTGTTGACCACTACCCTCTGGATGCGACCATCCATCACCCACTGGACAGTCTACCCATCAAAACTGCATCTATCCAGTTTAGAGAGAAGGATGTTGTGGGGGACCGTGTCAAAGGCCTTACAGAGGTCCAGATAGATGACATCTGTAGCCCTTCCCATGTCCACTGATGTAGTCATTCTGTCATAGAAGGCCACCAGGTTGGTCAGGCAGGACTTGCCCTTGGTGAAGCCATGCTGGCTGTCTCAAATCACCCCCCTGTCCTCCATGTGCCTTAGCATAGCTTCCAGGAGGATCTGTTCCATGATCTTCCCAGGCACAGAAGTGACACTGACTGGCCTGTAGTTCCCCGGSTCTTCCTTTTTTCCCCTTTTTAAAAGTGGGGGTTATGTTTCCCCCTTTCCAGTCAGTGGGAACTTCTCCGGACTGCCATGACTTCTCAAATACGATGGATAGTGTCTTAGCAACTTCATCTGCCAGTTCCYTMWGGACCTGCAGATGCATCTCATTGCGTTCCATGGACTTGTGCACCTTCAGGTTCCTTAGATGGTCTCGAACCTGATCTTCTGCTACAGTGRGCGGCTCTTCATTTTCCCAGTCCCTGCCTTTGCCTTCTGCTGCTTGGGCAGTGAGGCTCGAGCACTTGCCGGTGAAGACCGAGGCAAAAAAGTCATTGAGTACCTCCGCCTTCTCCATATCCCGGGTAACCAGGTCTCCTGTTTCGTTCTGGAGAGGGCCCACATTTTCCCTCATCTTCCTTTTATCCCCGATGTAGAAGCTTTTCTTGTTGCCCTTGACGTCCCTGGCCAGATTGAATTCTATCAGGCCTTTAGCTTTCCTAACCTGATCCCTGGCTGCTTGGAGAATTTCTCTGTATTCCTCCCAGGCTACCTGACCTTGCTTCCACCCTCTGTAGGCATCCTTTTTGTGTTTGAGTTTGTCCAGGAGTTCTAATTCTTATGTTTTACTGCATCATAATTGTGTATCAGAAGGAGAAGAGAACAGTATTACCTTGAGCAGTCTAGATAGTGTTGCCAAAGATTTCTTCCTGGGCAATGAAAAAACTTTGAATTTTGAGAAGACCATTAGGAATGAGTCTTTCTCCTTGGTGAATATTTAACCAGCAGATGATAATTTAAAAGATAGATTACGATGATCATTTAAACGCACTTCAAGGGTTTTCTGTTTGCTTCTTGACTGTTTGTTGGTGTTTTTTTTCTAAGATAGGAACTTAGCTCTATTTTGTGAGAGGTTCACACCTGTGCATTATTAGATGTAATCCCTTATAAGGTTTAGTTAGAGGAACGCTGAGTTTCTCTGTCACCATAGAATTTAACAGATCTATTTGAAAACTCAGACTAGGAGAAGTTAAAGCCAAACAGAAATGTGTTTAACCTAGTTTAAGTGGTGGYAAGGTGGTGGGAGAGTATGGCAAACTGGGATTTAGACACTTAAATTCTTTTTCTTTTATCGAGCATAGCTTTAAACTTGGCATGTGAAATCTCTTTTAGACTAGAATTCAGAGTTCTTCTTTCTACAGTTTAGCACTTAGGCCAGACTCTTGTCACGTACTTGCTCAATGCCTAACTAAATAACCAAGTTAGAAAGCACAGTCAAACATGTTTACATGACATTGGAGCCAGGGGTACCACTACTTCCTTAAAAGCATCCTTATGTTATTACTCCCCACTCCTTACTGCTGGACTCAGTGAACATCACAGTGCATTTTTGCACAAAGGCTCACACACCTYACTGACAGGTGATTGGAATATTTTCTTAATCAGTAAAGAATACTAGTTTAAACCCCAGGAAAGGACAGAGCCTTTATGTCCTACACCTTTGGTGAAAGTTTTATTTCAAAATTGCTGGGATGTGTTAGATGTTGTCTGTTCTATCTTTACCATTTTATGGTATCTTGACTAGTAGATGTCACTGAAAATGCCTATCATGCCATAATAAACTGCCAAGTAGCTGGAGAAATCTGTTGATCAAAGTAAATATCCAAGTATTTGTTCTGTAGTGGAGCTGGAATGTCCATTTAAAATGTCTGGAACTTTTCCATGGCTAGGTAAGCTCTGAGAAGTAGCTACCAGAAATTTTCCTTTGCTCAACAATTGCAACTTTATGCTTACTTATATTAAAAGGATGTCTTAGAATTAATTAAATGGTATCATTGAAAAAATTGTGCAAGACATTTATTAGTCAGTCTGCCAGGTGCTTCTTCCAAACTTGTGGATGAATTCCCCACCTGTGAAGAATTTCTGAGAACTTGTTAACAAAAATAGAGACCAGTTGTTTTTCTAATTAGGCTATATTGTGGATATGTAAAAATAAGCTACAACATTTTAGCAACTGAAGAAAAGAATGATTTCAATTTTGACATTACACGTTACTAGGATAAACATCTGTGTGTCTAATTTGCTGTAACAAGCAATTAATGGCTAAAACATAAAACATCCAATATTAAAAAAAATAATATGAGGATGAGCAGTATTTGGCTTCCAACTTACATTAGTCATTCTTTAATGTCTAGTCTCCTTCAATTCTGATTAAAAAGATGCACTATATTGCTGCTGAGCTATAATCAATTTAACATTTTTATTTTTAATAACAGTTTGTGTATTCATTTCAGTTTGTGATGATGATCCCAGCACATTATAATAATTTGCATCTCACTTCTAAATGAGAAATGATTTAGATCATTTCTAGATCATAATCATTTTTAGATGATTTATTTGCATGGTTAATTTCTCAGCAATCCCCCTTAATTTCAAGATGAATGTGTTTTTCAAATTTGTCCAATTATGTAAGAAACAAACAAACAAACAAACAATCAACCGCCTCCCCCCAGAATCCCTTAGTGCTCCTAAGACCTTTATAACTATCTGTTTTCAATTAATTGTCTTAAACTGTAACTCTGTGGGAGAGTTGTTAAGCACTAGCAGGTTGCACAGAGGCTGTGCAGTCTCTGTCCTTGGGGATTTTCAAAACTTGGTTGGACACAGCCCTGGGCTCCGGCTTTGGAGTCAGCCCTGCTTTGAACCAGAGCTTCCACAGGATGACCTCAAGACCTCCCACCCAAACTGAATCTTTCCATAAGTCTGTGAAAACGGCCATTAAGCAGATTATATAGTGGCACCATTGTACATTGGATTACACAGGGAAGCAATTTTCACATTTTGGCCAGGAAGCTTTATTGTATATGTCACGTTTGTGCATGTGAGTTTTTGTGTATATACATATACGTATGCACATTCATATCTATACATACATGTACATGCACACATTCCGTAAGTGTTAAAACATCCCTTTTTATATATGATACTTTGGTGCTTAATGCGCTGAGGTTTTTGAAGAATTCTTGCTATTTATATTTTATTGCCAGTTCCTTTTAATTATATTTCAATGTGTCTTAATTAATGTAGACAATATAAAAAAATTAAATGTAAAAGTTGCCACAATGAGGATTGAAACTGGAGTTAGTCCACAAATGATTAGCTTTAAATAAGAACAATAAATAGTCTATATAAAAAGAATAACATGTTATTTCCTTTAGAAAAACACTTATTGGTCTGAATTTCCTTTTTCATGCTTTTGACTTCTTACTTATTCTAGAAAAAAGTATCAGGAAATTTCTGCTTCCAGTAATGTGAATATAAATTGAAAGTAAATCTGTGACATATACTGAGTTACAGCTGCCAGAGTACTTATTTCAGAACTGAATATGACTCATTTATACAGCCAATTACACAGAAAACAATAATGTTTTTGCAGTAAATTTCATCCTATCACCATCTGTTACATATTTCAGTGCAAGTTTTTAATCCAGAAGGTGATTTTACTGGGAGAGAGGATAAATCAATCTATATCTTTATTACAGGATATATTAATTGCATTATGGCCTTAATACATTAGAATATCATATAATGTTCAATTCTTCATTCTTGCTTACATAAAATTCATACTGACTTCAAGTTCTTTGCAACCAAAATGGCTTTGGAAGCCACACCCAGCATATATCATATGACATACCAGAGCCTTGAAAGCACAATCTGTTCCTAAGAAATGTCATATGAAATATTTCCTAAAAGACGATTTTGAACTATGAAAATAGGTGTTATATGAAGTACCACACTTAATGAGTGCCTCAATTCTCAGCTGTTTTAAGACCCCAAAAGATTTTGTTTTTTAAAAAAAATTATTTCCCATTGTTACCTGGAGTCTGTGACGTAGTTTCAGGTGATTGTTATGTTTATGGATGTGATGATATCTGTCTCTGCTGATATATCAGGTTGCTTATGATTCAGCAAGTAATGTTGACTGTAGTCCAGCTGTTGGCCATAGGATAGCACTGTCATTCTTTTCTCTCTTCTTTCTGCCCCTTTCAGAACACAATATTCAGGAAACCTCAGTGCACAGATATGCTTTTAATCTTAGCACAACACGCACGTTTTTCAGTTAGTTGGTAATGCTGAAAAGTTTCAGCATTTAAGAAAAAATGTTGTTCATATTCATAATGTGTTATAAAAGTACCATAAAAGTCTGAAACTTTTTTTAGAAATTTTCTCATAACAGGAATTTAAAATTCAGACTTAAAAAAATGTCAAAAACTTGAAGAACTATATTTAGAAATTTGATCAAAAGCATAAGACTTAACTTTTTGTTTCTGTACATATAGAACACATTTATAGCTTTTATTTGGAACTGTGAAGGTTTAAAATTTGTTGTGTCACTGTTTTTAAAAAATAATGTTAGCATTTTCATGTAATGATTAAAAAAATAATTAGAACAACTAAAAAATAATTAAAAGCCATTAAAAAAGAATGGGCCACATGGGGCTACATAGCTGGGAAGAGCCCGAGCTGAAGAGAAGTGAAACTTTTGAGCGCACTCACAGCAGAGACAAAGAAGTGCCTTACAAAAGCTGTGCTTGCTATTTGGGATAGCTGCAGCCAGGAGAAGTCAGACAGTGTGTATGCCTTGCTCTTCTGTGTAACTTTAACATAACTTTTTTATAGAGCTTTTCCAGAAGTCCGGGACCAGCTCTGAGGGCTCTCTCAGACTGGAACTTTCCCTGCTTCAAGCTGAGGAAGATACTGCGCTTCTCAGAAAGGGAACCTGCCGTGCCGTGTCTTGTACTAGGGGTAATTTCCAGCTCAAGGTCTTTGGGGGGGGGGGTCTAGCAGGAATGCAGATTATTTTAGGCATTAGGGATAATTATATTCTGGTTGACTTGTGAAACCATTTGCTTAAAAAAGTGCTAAGACACTCTTAATTTAAAAGAAGAGAGAATCCTACTTGAGACTGATAAGGCCCAAAGTCTTTATCACCTACTTTGCTGGTAGAGAGCTTTGGGATGGAAAGGATTAATTCACTGGTTTCATTTCAAGCAGACTAAACCTGCAAAAGAGCTCTCTAGAGAATCTGCTCACATAAATGAGGGTCTAGCATCATTTAAGCGCTGGACTTTTGTCAGCTGYGTCACATCTGTCAGACACCTGCAGTTTAAGTCCAGGCAGGACAGCTAGCATCAAATGGACACTTGTACAGATTATATTTCATCACGTTCTGCTCTAAGCCTCTGCCTGGCATTTCAGGTACATTGATCCTTTGTGCTAGAGACATAGTTTTCCTTCTCATTCAAGATAAATTTAAGGAAATATGTTGGTTCCTGCACACATATCACTACAAACAAGGAGGACTCTCTTCCTCTCTCTTTCTCTCTCTCTCACACACCTGAGTATGCGTGTGAATATAAGCTGAATAATTAGGTATAGCACCTAAGACATTAACCTCTGATAAAGCTTTGGAAGAAATTGAACTAGGTGGCCCAAGGAATTCTCCTGGATAGTAATAAAGAAAAATATGCCACAAACCTAAGGTCTGCTTCATCCAATATCTTGTTCCTATCTCTAAACAAGTCATAGATCTTCTCACTGAGCTGTTTTAGCCATATATTTCTAATTTTTTGCCATGTTCTTTCCAGCTCTTGTAATAAATAATAAATCCCATTGCTCYTATCCCTGGAGGCTTGTTTCTTTCACCAAGACTCTCTATAGGAACCTTGCTCTATTTCTGATTCTTCCACAAATCTCAAAAAAAGAGAGAGAAAAAAAAATCTACAAGGACACACAGAAGGTATGAAATGGGATCAAACACGTGCATTATTTGCCCATTATTACTTGCCTTTCAGTGTCTGAATCACACAAGCATTGCCACTATAGAGGACACATCCTCTTCAGGAGTTTTCAAGTGAAAATATAACCTGTTTATGAAGGATTTTGTAGGAAGGGTATTCCCAATATGCTCTAAAAAGTCCCCCTCACTCCTTTTCTGGGTCACCTCATTTCCACCTGTGTAGACTTCAGCATGGAGTTAAATATTACAGTTAGCTGAGGTGTTTTCTCTGTGCATGCTAGTGAAATAATTTATCCACATGACCTAAAGCAAATATCCAAGCCACATGTGTATAATTAAAGTGTTTTTAATCAGTTTTGATTGAGTTTAATCAAACATTTACTTTGTTTTTTCTCATTGCTTATAATTATGTAATTTGAAATAGGAAAAACAAGACACTTAATGAGCACTACGAGTGGAAGGCACTATGCAACTCTGTAGGCAGTCATGTAATACACACTAAATTAAGCAGGGTTCACAAGACCACTTTCTGTATTCCTGTCTGTAGTCAGTAAACTCTGAAAACACCTCTCAACACCTTATAACAAGCACAAGATCATTATTAAGCTACAATGCACTACATGAGAAAAGCAAGAATAGTGCTAAGGATTTAAGCTTATAGAGTATCAAGTAATTCCTTAGGTACAAACAGCTGAATACTCCTAATAAGCAGACCAGACCCTGTGCTAAAGAGGAAGGCAGGAGTTCACAGCAATTCATTTTTCTCTGACTTGAGAGAAAATGCTTTTTTTACCCCAAACCTTAGAGCTGCCTGAATCACTATCGTGAGAGAGACCAATCAGACACCTCAGACATTCTCCAAGGTGTTAGAGACACTGAAGTAGCCCCACTGACCATCCCCTGCTTGGACTGTAGGGTTTGGGAGAAACACTTTCCTCTCATTTCCTATAATTTCTACTTCCAAGACTTTACTATCCTGCTATATAAGCTCTCTCTCTCTCTCTCAAAAAAAAAAAAAAAAAAAAAAAAAAAAAAAATCAACAAATGCCCATTTGAAAAAAAACTTTATATTCACACAAAAGTGTCATTTCAGCTACAAAGGGAGATTCTTGGGTGTTGGAAATGGGGAGGTTCTCAAGCTGTTCAGTCTGAGGACAAATTGTCAACTGTTTTCCCATTAATAGTCATAAAAAAACCCCTACAAAAACCAAATCATTCACCCAGCTACTTCAATAATAAAAAGTACCCCAGAAGTCTACGCTTTCAGTGGTAAAACTAGTTAAACAATATAAATCAGTATTATTTATAAAAATAATAAATTAAAG
The DNA here is from genome assembly GCA_035582835.1 of Phoebastria nigripes. NCBI lineage: Eukaryota > Metazoa > Chordata > Aves > Procellariiformes > Diomedeidae > Phoebastria > Phoebastria nigripes. The sequence continues at coordinate 112,239 of JAYKAV010003331.1, forward strand.
TCACTTAATAGAAATAACTTGATGGATTAATCTAGCACTATTTTTCTTCTATGAATTCACTCAGCTTTATCAAGGTGTTACTTATTATTGAAAGCAAAAAATTTGGACCTTTCTTTTAACTGCGCGAGCATCACAGTCAATATTCTTTAAAACTGGGAAGGAAAAACTAGGGAAAGGAATGGATTTTTTTAATGTGGCAAACAGGCCTTCTACGTAAAGTTCATAACACTTTGTGTTTTCCTGTACAGTCAGGCTGATTCTCGTGAAAGCTCTCTATGGTTCTGAGTATTTTTGATCTTTTAAGACCTTTCCTCAATTCTTTGTTTCTTCTTTCTTCTCTGGCATTCCATTTGATTCAGAAAGCTTTGAGAAAAAGATTATTAACCATATAGGTATCGTTTTCCATTATTAACTCACAAATATTTTTCTAAGGCATATCTTGTTTAAGCTTTTCTAATCTGCTGATTAGTTCCATATTAAATAAGATCAATATTATTGTGCTATACCCATTCCAAGAACTAGATAAATAAACATGAAGCAAAGAAGAAGTATCACACAACCAGAGCTTAACAATCAAACTCCTACCTAATCAGGTGGAGACTGTATCCACCCCTATACAATAGCTATGAGTAGTCTGAAGCAATTCCATATTTGCCACAGATGGTATTTAACATTCATGGTTTCTAAAATTTCCAATTATATATACATAATTTTATGTTCTAAAGGCTTTGTAAGATATTTTATTATAAAAGGAGAAGCTGGGATTACAAAAAGATCTATCACTTTGAAATCTTAATCAGTAATGTGAAGATGTATGTTATACAAAAGAAGGAAGAATGATGGGAAAAATGCATGCACTGATTTCTCTCAAGACAGATGTATAAATAAAAAATAAATTTAGACATTGATCAACTGAATGAAGCCTAAAGTATTGCATTTTTCCTGCACTGAAGAGCATCAACTGAGAAACTGTATAACGTCATAAAACCGTCAAGAATAAAAACAATCCATAGCAACTTATCTAGAATGATTCTGTTTTTAAGGACAATTATTCCTAAAAAAGAAGAAAAGAAAGTAGAAGAAAAAAATCTGTGAAGAGATACTATTATTCATGAGGTCTGAGAAAATTTAAATGAAAGAATAAAGAAAACACAAGAATCACAAATTTTTGCATAGTTTGATTGTGGTAAAACCTATCTAATGGAGGAGATAGATAGAAAAAAAAAGTCAATCTGAACTTGATTATCATTTAGCATACATACTTATTGTTAAACCCCTTGCATTTAGAAAAGTCTGTGCTTTGTAAACAATCAATCTTCTCCATCTTCATACCAGATTTTCTACTTACTTCAGCTGGAGAGGAAAGTACCAGTTTCCCCATAAGTTTGATCAATCCCTTAGGCTTCAATCTCTTTGAGACAATTTTCAATTTCAGCAGCACAAACAGAATATCATGAGGCAATTTGGCAAAAAGACATCAGTGGTACTACTTGCATAAGGAAGTGTTATAAAAGTAAATTGTTCCAAAGATATTGAAAAGAGTTTGCATTTACCCAACAAGAATGAAAGATATGACGGCGCATATGAGCAAACATCATCCCAGCCCCACAGCACTAAAGTCCACAGTCCCAAATGAAATCAGTGGGACCCATCAGCTGTCATATCACAGTGTTCCTGAAGGAACACACAGTTTGTGTGGTACAAATTGTCATTGTTTCACTTAATGATAATTGTCTTCTGAGTTTCACTGTTTTTTTTTTTTTATTTTGCCAGTCTTTATTCACGTAAGCAGTGTACGCAAAACAGATTTGTGGACCGTATTAATTTCCCCAAACTCTAACCATATCTTCAGTAAAGTTGGCAATCCTTTTGAAATTGATATCACTGCTATGAAAAATTTACAAAACTGAGTCCAACCTTTACTTAGCTCACACAGATGAAGGAGAGAGAGGAGAAGAAAAGGAGTTACAGGTTGTTTGTTTAGGATTTTATTTTATTTACTTTGGTTATATTTTATTTTACTTTCTTCTCCCGCATACTGGGGAGTTACGTCTATGTCCTTTGTCACATGTCACATATCTATGTCACAGGTATTGCAGGCTCTAAGGAACAGAATCCAAGCATCCCTTCATGCTTAATGAGCTGAAAAAGGAAACTGTTGGAAAACTGACTCTAAATATATATTTAGCTTTTACACTAAGTACAAAAGTTTCACAAATGCTTAGCCTGAGTGACACCCATTGAACTGTAAGTCAAACCTTTTGATGCCTAGATATTAGTGTACCTATTTAAAAAAAACAAACCAAAACCAAAACAAAAGAACCAAAACAAACAAAACAAAACAAAACAAAACAAAAAAACCACCAACACTTTTATCTTGGAATATCTCAATTAAAAAAATGCAATGTCAGATGATCTCATCTTTATAGCTGCAGAAAACAGTCTAGCTTTCCCTGTTGTATAGGTATGCATGAGTGATTATATATATGTGTGAACGTTTGGAAGGTTCATTCAATTTTTAAAAATCTGCACTTAGCATATCATATTGAATACCTTTCAGTGGTAAATTTCATTTAAAGTCAAAGAGGAAATTCTCAGTCTTGACAACATTTTTTATGTTTAGCAATATGTGCTATAAACATATAATGACTTTATTTTCCCCCTCAGCTATCTTTAATACTATAGTCTTCAACAGAAAAGTTTAACTAGGCAGATTACTACAGCTCATGATTGGACTGTCTGTATGCACATCTGAGAATACATTCACTTATTTTTGTAAAGATTGTGCAACACATCTTCTACAGTATAACTGGAAAGTGAAAGTAAGAGTAGACATGCCTGATTTTTTTTTTTTTTTTCTCATAGAGTAAGTGAAGTGAATTATTAACGGGCCTAAAAGCCTGAAAGGCAATATTTATGTGAATATTCAAAAATATGAATAGTCCAGTTTGTAGCAATGTTTTTGTCATCTCCTGTATTAACAAAAATGTTCACCAAACCATTATGTGCTATGGCTCTGTCTCCCGATACTTTTAATTCTTCTTCATATCATAAGGCATCTTATTAATGTGAGGCATGTTGTAACAATTTTTTTCCCTATCTGTTCAAAGCTTCAACAAGGAGAACTTTCAACAGGAAATTAATGAAATTATGCCTTTTCTGAAAGGGGGAAAAAAAAAATCTGCTGTAAGCTTCTCTTTATTCCACAAGATGGAGCTCAATGACTATATCACAATTCTGTAATACCTTGAGAGATGGCTGTTGTCCGTTTGACATTCTCTTGTATGAATAAGCAACAGTCAAGACTAAGTGTGATGTAATAGTCCTGTATTTATGGATGACAGAAATATCTGCAGAAAACACTGCTTGGATCCTACCATGGTGTATCCACAACCAGCATGCAAGTTCTAAACTTAAGATTTAAGGATCAAATGCTATTTTATAGCRGTAACAAGATCTTATTACTATATGACATTTAGATCCAGAATCCAGCACTTATGCAATAGAATCACACAATGATTTGCCATACAGGCAAGTTCTGTGCTGGGTAAACATAATTATTGCATCTTTGACCCAAAAAGGAACTTGACTTCTTGTGTAAAACTGAAGTCCAGAATCTGAATTACATCCTCAAAACGTGAATCAGCTGGAGTTTTTCTGTGAATATCATGTTTCATTAAGAGTAAAAGCAAGGATAGTCAGGTTATCCTATAATAATTCTGTGACTGAAAAGTGTAGGTGTCTGCAAAGGCTCAGCTTTCTCTGTGTGGGTAGCGCACAGTCAGTGTGATCTTTCACAGCAATACCTGAGAATCACGGAATTGCAGTTTGGCTGGAAAGGACTTCTGGAGCTCATCTAGTCCACCCCCTACACAGACTCAGAGCAGGGACAACTTCATGTAAGTCTGGTTGTTGTTAATAACTTGTCCAGCTTTCTGAAAGGTGATGACAGTATGTAATCCTGACTGTTTAGTTAAAAATATGGGCTATGTACTTCCACTATTTGAATACAATTTTTAGTGGAAACATCAGTCTTTCAGCTACAGGGTAGACTAGTGGCACACATATTCTGTGAAATACTGAGCATATGTAAAATCTGTGGAAGTAGATCAAACTGAGATGGAAAGCTTTTAACTTTCTTTAAAGGACACGTCCAAAAGCCTACTCAATGATGTATGTTGCTTTGGTACATCTTCCATGGAAGAAATACTGTAGGCAAGAAGGTTTTTAACCTTGACAATTATTTCAGTTAGAACAACTTTAGGATCCAGAAACCTCATTCAGCTAAGGTACAACTAAGGCAACCTCATTCAACATTGCAACTAATTTTGCAACAGTTTGATATGCCTTAAGAGAAGTTTCATGCATTTTCAGTTGTTGGATTACCATTTACCTTTGTCTCTGTGAGCACAGTGGGTGAGATCTAGCATAATCTGGTTTCAGAAGCACGGAAAATCTCAACCATCCCCTTTTTTCTTTCCATGAAAGCTTTTGTTGGCTCACAGATGTTGCAGTAATGTCTATCAGCTTTCATCCAGAGCAATAAAAAAGATAAAATAAAATAAAAAAGTCACATTTTCATAGCATTTTCCAATTCTATTTTTTTTACCAGTGCTATTCCACAGAAATTTTGTACATCTCACCCAGTTCTTATCCACATCCACGTTCTGACCAAATATATCACGTAAGGTTCTCATGCTGTACTACTATACCTGTTACCTTTATGTCTCTACAAACTCAGGATTCTTCCTTTTTCTTTTTTCCTTTGTTGTTCTCCTCCCTTTCAAACAACTGCAAATCCAGGTCCCACACCCATAGTTTTGCAACCAACTCTCTGACATTACATTGCTTTACTATTGCTATCCTGCATGCCTATTATTCCCATCCCACTTATCTATCCTCTTGAGAACCTCCACCACTTGTGTGCTGTCTTTGTAATTTCTATGGCCATTTCTATTGTTCTCCTTTTCCTTTCTCTGGAACATTTCCTCCACCCATAGAATAAAATATAATAAAATAAAATGGAACAAAAATTCAGCCATTCACAGCACTTTTACTGCCATTCAAGCTTCTGATTTATGGAGACCTGGATCCTTTAATCTGATCCTCTCATCTTTGCACCTACCCATTGTAGACAAGATCAGGTTGTTGGTGTTGGGACACTCCCCTCATCATTTCTTGCAAACCCTCTCAGTTCTCTTTTCACTTTCAGCACTTGCAGGAGGTCTCCTCTTTTCTTTACAACTGCTGCCATATCCTATCGCTGCAAATCATCTCACTACAGTTCAGCTTTCCTCTCTAATTTCAGCTTCAATCTCTCTCTCCTTCCCTCAGTCTCCTGCACTTTTCTTTGGCTTCTTTGTTAATGATCCATTTGATCCCTTTCACTGCTGGTTCTGTCTTCATTTGCCCTGATGCTTTACATCAGCTCTCTGACTTGCCAAAATGTTCGCCCTTTAAATTTCATGCTTTCATTAAGCTTCACTCTCTTTTTCTGTCTGATTTCTCTCTTGCTGAGTTTTCCTTGTTCCAGCTATCAGCTAGTCTCTCTCATCACTGACGATCAGGTTTCACCTTCTTCCCTTGTGACACTGCAGAGCAAATCCTTTTGACAGCACTGGTAAGTGCCTTATGATTACACCCTTTTGGATTTTTTTTTTCATTTCCTGGGATGGAACTGATGGGCATTTTTTGAATATGCCTAACTGGTTAGGCTTTACAAAATGGTGCCCCTCTCTCAGCCACAAAGTTCAGAAATGAGTGTGTTTACTTGCAATACATGAAACATTTTTTTCAGTTTCTCCTTTTGATGTGCATTTTTATGTAGATCATTCTCTTCCCATTGCCTTAGATATCAGATTCCGGAAAGGGTGGTATTTTTAATCCAAATGAAAAGGATTTTACAGACAAGTGTTTACAGTTTCTGGCCTTGATGTATGTACTATATAATGGCAAAAAGATTGTTAGACCAAAGCAATAAAGTTTCCTTCACACTCAGGTGAGTATCCTACTTGCTGGATTACACAGCATTTTTCCCTCCTTTCCTGACTTTCTCACATCCACAATGGGGTATTTAATTGCCCAATACTAAGTGGAACAACCTTGAAAGGTAGATGTAGACATCTTCTATAAATGAAACCTAGCACATCACAGAGTGCCTTACTATGTGTTACATCATAAAATGCCTAATGAAATAATTAGAACTTTCCCATAGGAAGTGGGAAATCTGGGAATGCATTAACTCAAGAGAGAAAGGAAATAAATGAAGGAGGACTCAGTGGATAATGGGATGAAAGGGAGGCCTGAACTGAATGATGCCATCCTTAGATTCCTAATTCTCAGTGAATGTTATAGAGTGAGCTAAACCCAATTCAACCAATTGCACTAGGCAGATGCCAAAATGTTAGGGAGTTGAATGCTTTGTGTCAATCTGAGGGTTCACTTTTGAGATCGCAAACTTTGTCTGAACAGAGAAATTCCTCAGTAGACATAATTGAGGGTGRTGTCTGATTGAGTCCATATGCACTCATTGAAAGACAAAATTATATTACAAAAAAATTATATTACTGAAAAATAAGAACAGGGATCCATCCTCTTATAAAGACTATTGGAACAGACTCTAATCTAAGCCATCTAGTTAGCAAGGGTTCAAACTGCTACTAGTGTTTCATTTCACATCCCTAAATATCACTTAACAGTGTTCAGAAGATACTAACTATCACATAACAGGCATATTTGGTTGATATGGGAAGCCATGCATAAAAAAGAGGAAGATAGATATTAATATTTCAAAAGATTCTAAATATCCTTATAATAAATTATAACTGTGTTTAAAATTGAAAGGAAAATATACCTATTCAACAGAACAAGTCAGAAGAAAATTATTTGAAAAAGTAGTAAATTAAGCCCACAGTTGTCCACATAGTACTGTTTAACTTACTGCAGCAACACTTTTATGACGTATGTTGTATGACTGTACACTGTTATCTGGATTAGTCATTTTTCTTACAACCAGAAGAAAAATAAATTATAGCTTCAAATAGTGGCAGAGTGGAAAATCACTTGAGTTTTTTTATCATTTCTCTCTCTTCAATTCACTGTCTTTTTGCGCTTCTTTTCTCAAACCCCAGAAGCATCAGAGAATGTAACAAAGGGGTTTGAAATGGCTGTTTTGTAATTCTTTGCATTTCATTCATTATCAAATACAAATTGACTTTGAACATGGCTAGATAGTGACCTTCAGTTCAATCTGAGGAACAGAAATATTCTCGACACTRCGACAAAGCTTTTAGTCATGAGTGGGATTAGGCAGCTGTTATATGGGAGATCTAACCTTTGGTTGGAGGCACCTCGGTAGCAGGTAGGTTCACATCTTACGTTCCTGAGAACCTGTGTCAAACTCTGAACTGTCTTAATTCCATTTCATATTCACCAAAACAAAACAAACAAACAAACAAAAGATGTCTTTGACAGCGCATCTTAGCTTTGGTTAATAGCCAGACAGAGAAGTGTAAAGCTCCCCTAGTGTTAGACATAGGACTGAATAGATGCAATCTCCAGTCTTCTCTCTCACAGTCATACTTAGATTTTGTTGCCAAAAGTATTGATCATATCTGTTACTCCAACATGCAAACCCTGACTTTGGTGGAAAGAGGCTGGAAGGAGTGGGGGAAGGCACAGGAAAGGAAGAGGGCTAGGCAGATGATGCAGTCCTTACTGCAGGGACCTCAGCTTTGCTCTGACACATGGAGTCATACTTCATTATTCATGCTTTTCGACAGYGTGACAGTTCCCCAACGTTTTGCACTCAATAAGGTGTTGTCTCAGAATTAATTTGATTAACAAGCACCTACTAAGACCCTGCTAGAGCTGAAACTCTCCAAAAYGGTGGTGATTGCTTGCTTTGCTCATTAGATTCATAATGCCTCAAGATGTGCCYCTTGATGCAGTTGTATACTTCTCAGCAGGTCTCTGATTTCTTTTGTTACAACTGTGTGAATAAGAATCAGTAGAAACCACAATGAATGACCTTTCTTTTGGTCATTGTTTATAATGACTTTATATGCTTGAAAAATTTCAAAATCATTCACTGCTGAACTTGAATCACACACAGCAAGGGGCAGGGGGAGAAAAAAAAAGAAAACACCAGCTTTTCTTCCCTTTTGATGTGAATTGGACTCTGTTCTGAAGATGCCAAAGTCATGTCAGTCAAGATGATAATCAGAAATTTTAATTGAGTGTTCTGAAATAAAAATAAGGTGAAAGACCCCCAGTAAAATGTGCCACTGTATTCAAGAACACAGTAAGGAATTCAAAAGATGTAGAAGTCTTTGGAGAGTTTATATACTTATATTCTCAATACAGTAATAACAGACACTACCGGACGTACTGATAATACTGTATTTTTTAACATCCGTTGATCTCATTCTTCCTTCTATGTCTCAGCTGCCTGTGTGGTGGCTGAAAATAATTAAGCACACAACATTTTTTTTTTTTTTCTTTCTGTCATGCAAAACCCAGAAAGTCATCAAAATTTCATCCTAGTCCTATTAAATAAAACAAAAATGGTGAATGCTGCACTTCCGAATAAATGATGATGGTGCTAGGAATGCAGAACTGGCATTTTCTAGCATTTCAAAATTTTCTGGTATTTAAAAATCTTCTATTTCAAAGTTTTTTTAGCACTTTCAACAGTGACTTACCTAAAAAAACAATTGAAACAATAGAAATCTTGATACTGTCAAGTTAAAGTTGGGCTGTTCAGGAACCGTGGCATCAGACTCCCTCATAGCTGGAGTTAAACCACAGAGCTCRGAATAAATTCTTGTCCCCACAAGGAAGCATTAGGAGGTTTTTTCCCCCTAGCTCCTCTTTCAGCTCTCAGACAGCTGAAAACACAAGGCGTCCTCTACTGTATGTTTATATCTGCAAGATAACTTTCTCCACTGTGAATTCCTTCTTCTTCGGTTGGATGTATTCACACCTATGTAAGGCACACACACAGCAGTCTTAACTTCCAGAATAAGTCCTAAAACATCATTCAGTAAGCCTGACTACTGTCACTGACTTACAGAATTACTTACTATTTTCTCTAATTCTAACTGCTGCCTTTCTGTTTTTTTCCAGCAAATTTTGCCACAGATGAAACACTTTGAACAGATGCACCCCTTTCAGTAAGATAGAAAAAGATAAATAGAAACATACATACATGTGTCAGATTCGATAACCTGATCCAAATGAACAGGGTTTCAGCATAACTCTGCTGTTTCCCAAAATATGGAGGAGAAAAATGTATTCACCTATATCATTTTACCAATCTATTTTTCCTTCTGTTTTGCCTTCATTACTGAAAATTTGAATATCTGTGTTTGTTGTTTTGTTGTTTTGGGTTTTTTTAACGTAGATTTTCTATAGCATTTTCAAACTTCCTTTTAGATAATAGGTGTGGGGCAGGGACAACAGGTTGTATGCAGGATGGAAGGTAAATTGGAATCTTATAAATAGTGAACAAAGAATATTTTTTTCAAAAGGTTTTGGTATTTAAATTCTATAGATTTCATTATTTTAATGGAAGTCAAATACACAAATACCTTTGGAAGTCTGTCCCAGAAATATTACACTGTATAATCAGGTACAGCTGAGACAAATGAACTAAGAGATTTGCTGGATTAAATTTCCAGTTACTGTTGCACTGAGTATTTGTGCCAGCAGATGTTTTTAATGAACTTGGGATTTATAATACAAGGGGAAACATAATGAAAAAATGGTTATATGTTACAGAAAAAAAGAAAAAAGAAAAAAAAAAGTAATAACACAGAAACTCACTGCAGAGCTTGATTGAAAGTATGACCTGTCTCCCAAGCTTTCCTTTCCACCCGCTGGCTCCGCAGGCAGCATGCAGGCATCAGGCAGTCGGGGTGGACAACCACAGCACAGCAGTCAGCCTGTACAACCGGTGTGGCAAAATATTGGATATGCTCCAGCCAGTGCTGGTTTTATTTAGATGTCTAGTTTTTTTAGTTTTAATGTAAAGGGAAACTCTTCATTCTGATTAGGTGACACTGACTTTATCTTGATGCATAAAAAGGAGAGCTTTAATTGTAGCAGCAGGTATTATAATCATTGAGAAACATTGAGCTGCATCATGYCTTTTTTTATTAAATGCCAGTCTATCTTCAGATCACCTTGGGAAAGAATGCATCTTGTCCATAACCACATCCATCTATCTTAACTACTCCATTTTTCACTGGCACTGAGTTCTTTGGTGTCTTATTTCTATGTTACTTATAAGACATATATTTTATTCTTACTAGAACTTTATTGTGTTATTTTTTCTTCTCTTTTGTATGATTTCCTTCACAGCTGTTTTTCCTTTCTGTAAGCTACTACACAAGGGCCCTTTCCTCATCCTTTGTCTTCTGTACCTCTCAAACTCTTTTCATTTTTTCTCTCATTCCATTTTCATACATATTCACTGCCATGCTCTTTTCCTTTTTATTTCTCCAGTTCATTCACGGTTTCTGTTCCTCAGCAGCCACTTAGAGCCAAGTGTCTGCCAAATGTCTATTTTCAAAACTTACATACTGTCTCTACCTCCACATAATTTGAAGTCTCTATTCCCCATCTCCTTTTTCTGTATGGTAATTGATTAATTCTGTGGTTAATTGATATTTTAGGAACTCAGATACTTCTGAGACCTCTTCCCATCAATTTAGGGAGAAAATAAGCATGGGACTGGGAAACTAGTGATGAAGGGGACATATATAGCTAATACTACTTTTACTCTAAGTGTTACTATAAGGTACAGGATACAGGCAATTCAGGACGCAAAATGAGAAAATCAGATGGAATCCTGGAAACACCCACTGGAGTCTGAAGGAATTGCAAGACCCAGTGGAATTTGTCCTCTTTCAGAGCCAGATAGACAACCTTTGATCTGACAGCTATGTTAACTCTTACATCACTTCTTATATTCCTATTATAGAACCTTATTTACAGGTTGCTTGCATGGAGTAGTACTTACTCACTGAAGAAATACTAACAGAGGGTTTAATTTCTTCTTGATTTTAAAATGAGGAGATGTGCATCTCCATGTTTTTCCTCCTCACAGTTATTTAGGTTTATGTATACATATATTTTTTCTTTATTTGCAATGCAAATGGTTTGCTATGGCACAAATGCAGACATTTACCTATGCATCACTTAATTAAGAATACAGAGTATTGCAAATTAATGCATTAATTGACTTTCTTGTCAACTTATCTCAAGTAATTTAACATTTATGATGTAAGCCATTAGTAATACCGCCTCACCCCTGGGAATTTGTCAATTTAACCAGTGCCAGCATCGGCTCATTTCAACAACTATTAAAAGGAAAGAAAGAAGGATAATTTTTCATACACTTGGTGATTCATAATAGGATTTGGTGCCATTCTTTTTTTAAAAAAATGCAAATATGTAATTATTCAAATACAGTAATATATTTAAATGTATTCTTAACACTGAGCTATTGTAGTTTAGACAGGAGAGTCCATAAAGATGACGGCATTAGTGTCATGAAACAAAAGATGCTAATAGAGTTCATAATAATTGTTATTTCAGAATGGTTCAAATTAGGTTCCAGAGTGATGAAAATCACTGTTTCGAAAAATAGGCTTATACACAGAAGGTAACAGTAGCCATCTGACAGAAATCACTTTTCTGCATTCCATTATTTGCCGTAGATTCTCAGAAGCTATTGGGAAGCCATTTAATGTCGAAGGAGTATTAAAAAAAAAAAAAAAAAAAAAAAAAAAAAAAAATTTCTTCTACTTCATAATTAGATGAAAAGGTAAAAATTAAAATAATCAAGATGATGTTTTATTAGCATTTTTATTTTACAAAAGAAAGATGTTGCAAAGCAAAGATGGAATAATCACATTATACTGTGCTGTACTTCCAATATTTTATCTAGGTTTCCTTAAAAAAACCCAGCAAACCCTCACTCTTTCACCTGTTAAATCTCTCTGAACATATGTGCTTTGGAACAAGAAGAAGAAAATCTTATGAGAACACTTTTCAAGCAAAAAAGATCTTTTGAAGCCACAACTAGATGCATATACTTTTAATTGGGATGATCATTATTATAAATGTTTGTGTTGAGAACAGTGTTTATGAACAAGTTATTAAATCTTTGACTTATGCCTTATCTGCTGGAATGGCTGTGACCTTTAGATAGGTTTTAAAGTCTGTGCATATATGATCAGTACATAGTCTTTGATTTTATTACAGGAGTGGCTTTTAGGATGGATCAAAGAGATGGAAGGCATCGTAAGAGGTAACCAAGGTTACGTATATGCCTCAAGCCCACACCAAATGCATCTTAACTATATCTGATGTGCTTATCTGGATGGATAAAGAGGATTCAAAACTAGAGCAGTATCCTTGGTTTGATTTTCAAACTTTTATGAGTGGATCAATTACCAGAGGAAGCTCTCGGAAGGCTGAACATACGGATTAGCTTGGTGACCTATCCAAGATTTACAGCAAAACTCTAGGTAAACCAGTGCACAAGTTCAGAAATAAGCCATTATTTTTTGTTTATTTCCATAGTTGGATTTTATCCAACCAGTCTGCTGCAGGAATCTGCACTTCTGAACTAAGTAATCACAACATATCACAAGAGCATCAGTAATGGAACGACGGGAATGTGCTACTCACTGGTGTAAGCAAATACTGAAAATTACGTAACATTTACAGGATGCCAAGATCAGGACAGTTCCCCATCTCAGAAAGACGGGAGATTATTTTTTATCTTCCACTGTCGTCTTTAGCTTCCTGTAAAACTCCTTATTTATCTTCARCCTTTCATGTGCTTACTTCATCCTACTTCACTGACCTTACATCCATTTTCCTTCCTACAATTATAACTTAACATCTTTCATTCTTCTGATGAGTAGTCATCATTCAGAGCAAAAATTAAATTTTTGTCACCAAGCTCAATTAAGAAATGGATAAACATGTTAGTACAAAACAGGGAACATGATGTACTTAAATTTTATTTTTAGCCTTATATATGCCAGTAATAATTTGCTAAGAAATTAGCATTTTATCTAACAACATAACCTAAGTTTTTGACCTCAGAATAATACTGACACAAATATTTAGATATTAACCACCAAGTTTGTCTTGCAGCATAGCGTTGTTTCAGCATAAACCATTTAAATGCTTTTTCCTGTGGGGGTGGGACGTGGTGTGGTATGCAAAACAAAACAAAAGCAAACAGCAACAATAAAACCAAATCCTTTTTGATATGAAAGAAATAAATAATTCTTCCCTAGTTCTAAAATGTATCTCACAATTATCTGTTCCTCTATGTAAACAGCTCAGTCTTTTAAATAAAAATACAATTTCCTCCTCTGACAATAGTTCTCTCCTTTGATCAGTAGTTTATATTGGCTTTTAACTTTTTAATTTCCACTGTACCATGTTGTCATTATTTCTTCTTGGGAAAATGCTTGATCGTTGTGAGAACATGCTTTGGTTTGACAATAATGACCTTGGATTAAGTAAGGAAAGCAGAGTCATATCCAAAAGCATGCAGAACAATGATGCTTTTATCTCCAGGCAATGTCACATTAGTGGCTGTGTGCTCAGCAGGAATTGAAGGTTTATCCAACATATTTGCTTTGAAAATTTCACAGATAACAATGCACAAAAACATTAATTTGAAAAACTGGTGGTAACTATGCAGTAAGGCAATAACATAATTATAGTAAATGGCATATTCAACTAAGTGGATAAACATATTTTTAAAACTAAATAGTCTTGTTTTTCTGTTCCCGCTAAGTTACATGTTTGGATAATATGCATCTGCTTTGGCCAGTAATTTACACTGACTTATAACTGTGACATTTTTATATATTCCATGGATTAAAAGCTTTTAAATTGTTTTCTTCTGCCAAGAAAGTCGTTACATATCTTCTCAGATGGAGCCATCCTAAATCACTGTTCCTTCCTTCAAAAACCATCTTTCCATTGACTCCAATATACATTAAAATCTTCAGGATTCATTTTCTGTAAACATCAGGGGCATTTATTATACTGACAAAATGTAATGGAAATTAAATGTCAATGCAACTTATGCATGCATTTGAAAAGTATTGCCTGATTTCATGTAACAGTCACAGCTCAGAAGGAAAGATGTCATGTCAGTTATTCATGAACAAACCACAAGCAGAAAAAAAAAATATCTGAGGAAACGGTGATCTTCTAATGTGCGTTACAGGATCAGTCGGAGAGTCTAAATTTGGTTGAGTGAAATATGGGCTGGGAACGTTTATTCCAACTCCTGTCCAGTGGGAATGAACAGTTCCTTTTCAGATGCCTGACAACGTTACTATGCCATGCATTATATCATGGTTGTTTATTCGGCATTTGACAAGACACATCCCACAAAAGGAAGAGTCTTTCTACTTTGTTAAAAGCAGTTTCTGGACCTATGGACAAGAGAGCTTTTAAATAAGTTTAAAAAGTCATTTTATTATAGTTTTCAAGAAACCACTGAATTATTGTTTTTTCATCTTCCTTTCTCAGGGATGTATCCTCTAATATTTCTGTAACAAGAGTTGTTGATAGTAGCAGTGTATGACGGCTATGAGCCAGAGAAGGGGCCTGGCTCATGGTGTCTTCCAGCATCGTATTTCCTATTGCAAATGTTGAAGATAGATAAATGGATGATTGGTCTGACCCAAAAAGACATGTCTTTTGTTCTGATGTTCTCCTGCACAGATCTCTAGCCTCTACTTACCATTCTTTCCATCTTGTCCAAGACTGTTACAACAGGTTACAGGAGAAACTTCAGAAAGGATTTTATTCCTCCCATCATACTGTTTCAAAAATGCAGCTTTCTAGAATGGGCCAATATGAGATGACACTATGTTTGAGAAGCATAGTAATTCTTGCTAGATTGGCGGGAATATATGAAGAGTCATTCAAAAAAGAATAAAAAATGCAGAAAGGTATTTGCAATCTAACACTACAGGAAAAATCAGGAGCAAACACGTTCTTGTAAATTTAAAAATTGCAGACTTAAGGACAGGGTTTTTTGTTTTGTTTTGTTTTTTTCCTGTAAGTAAATGCTCTTACCTCTCAGGGTATGAATCTTTTTTTCCCCACATAATTTTAGGCAATTATGACCACACAATTCAATAGTTCTCTGTGTTTGTGTGGAAACCAGCTTAACAAATGTGCTATCACAGAGATCAGATTATGTTAATTCCTAACATTGGCTCAGTGTTGAACACTGCCTGCACAATTTTTAAAGAAAACATTCAGATTAGGAAAAAAATTTAGAAATTCAGGTTACAGATCAGTCAAGTAACTGAACAGAATTTACCAGCAAACCTAAAAATTATACATTAGGCCACTGAGTTTTTAAAGGAATTTTCCAATAACATGCAAAGATTTCATTCCCGAATTCTACTGACTCTTGTCTTGAAATAAACACAATCAGGGACACTCACTTCCAACTTCATACATTAATGAGCACCTTGAAAAGCAGTATTCATGTCATCTAAAATTAGATACTTAGCTTAGATACCATACGAAAACAAGCTTCTTAAATAATCAGCTTACTTTTTTATTTCTCTGTGGAAGAAAGATTGGAAGACTTACAATATTTTGCATTTTAATTTATTTTCTTACAAAAAAACCCCTCAATTAAGAGGTTTCTGCTAGAAGGGTTTTCACCTGGCAATTTGCTTAAGATTTTGTGTGTGAGAGAGAGAGAAAGAGAGAGTTCCTCTAAATTTTCTAAGGCTCCTTAAAGTTGAAGACATTGCTTATTTCTATTTTCATACTTGTGGTGGGTTGACCTTGGCTGGCTGCCAGGTGCCCACCAAGCTGCTCTATCACTCCCCCTCCATCAACAGGACAGAAGGGGAAAATATGATTAAAAGCTTGTGGGTTGAAGTAAGGACAGGGAGATCACTTACCAATTACCATCACAGGCAAAGGGACTTAGGGAAACTAATTTAATTCATTATCAATTAATTGTAACAGAGCAGGATAGTGAGAAATAAAGCAAAATTAAAAACACCTTCTCCCCACCCCTCGCTTCTTTCCAGGCTCAACTTCACTCCTGACTCTTCTACCTCCTCCCTCTGAGCAGCGCCGGGGAATGGGGGTTGCAGTCAGTTTGTAACAGTTTGTCTCTACTGCTCCTTCCTCCTCACGCTCGTCCCCTTCTCCAGTGTGGCGTCCCACCCATGGGCTGCAGTTCTTCAAGAAATGCTCCAGAATGGGTCCTTTCCATGGGTTACAATCCTTCAGGAACAGACTGCTCTGGTGTGGGGTCCTCCATGGATTGTAGTGTGGATATCTGCTCCACTGTGGACCTCCATGGGCTACAGGGAAGCAGCCTGTGTCACCATGGTATTCTCTTCTCCCCGGATGACTGCTCCAGCACCTGGAGCACCTCCTCCCCCTCCTTCTTCACTGACCTTGGTGTCTGCAGGACTGTTTCTCTCACATATTCTCACTCCTCTCTCCCAGCTGCTGTTCTGTAGTGTTTTTTACCCTTTCTTAAATATATTACCACAGAGATGCTACCAATGTTGCTGATGGACTTGGCTTTGACCAGCAGTGGGTCTGTCTTGGAGCCAGTTGGAACTGGCTCTGCCTGACATGGGGGCAGCTTTTGGTGTCTTCTCACAGAAGCCACACCTGCAATCCCCACTGCTACCAAAATCTTGCCACATAACCCAATATAATACTTAAATCAGAGTGTACATTTTTCCTGGTTTTAAAGTAATTTTTCTAATAGATTTATAATACAAAGTAATTATTTTTGTTATTTTCACTTCATATTGACTCGATTTAAAGAGTATCTTTGCATTATAAAATTTGTCACTTGTATTTGAATGATAAATACATAATAATTTGGGGGAAAAGATTAGTTTTACATTTAATTTTGATTGCAAATAACATTCAAATAAAAAGTGTGTGAAGTAAATATTGAGCTGGATGTCAAATCAAGTTAATCACATGTGCAGGAAAATGGAAATAGATACACTGCAAACTTCATAATTCCTAAGTTTGACTACAAATTCTCAGTACTCAGGGAAAAGGGAAAAATGAGACAGAGCAACAGAAAATTGCGTCTGCAGGCTAGAATTCAAATGATGAAAGCATAATGGAGCAAGAATGGGTAACTGAACCAGTGGGAAAGCATAAGTAGTAAATAAACAGGGAATAGCAAGAGCAAGCCAGTGTATACTAAGATGGGAGGAGACCCTAGAAAGAGGAAAAAGAACCATATACTTCTCTGTAAAACATTGGCCACTCTTGCAATCACGAAGCATTTAACTATAACATGCCGCAATATGGAGATCCCTATATATTACTTTGAGAAACAGAAAGGCAGATTTTAACGTAGCAGACTGTCCCTCATTTTCTGCTTAAAGGTATATATTGGCTTTCCAATTACCTATGTCTGAATTCCAAGTGGAAATTATTACTATTGCTTAACAAAAATGTGCCTCTGAAGCAAAGCCTTACACTAACAGCCATTAATCCAGTAATATTTAATGTTTTGAAAGGATTACAATACATTGGAGGATCAGAATTAAGAGAGCATTTCTCACTTAATTATTAGACTCTGGATAATTCAGAAGGGGAAAACTCCTATGCTTCTATTCTGGTTTAGTGATTTCTTTAACATTCAGCCAATACTTATCCATGGCTTACAATAAAAATTACATTAGGTCCAACTTTGTCTTCCTCATCTCCCTGCCCTCCTCCATTTCCCAATAAAATCTTTGTTTTAGATTACTGCATTTCTTGCTGATATAARGGCAGGCATGTAAAATTGTTTGTCATCTGATAAGTGGCAAATAAACTGCAAGGAATATAAAATCAGTGCTTTTTACTTGTAAAACAATGCCTAAGAAATGAAACAACAGGCAAAGATTATACCTATTATAAAAATGATTATACCACAAAGAAGCATAGACAAACTTGATCCATTACGTATTTAGTACAGAGGCCTATGGAAAATTACCCACTTTCTTGACAGCTGAAAGGTATYAGTTTTGTTACTAATTATACCAGATCACCATAATAGCAGGCAGTATAACACACAGATAGAATGTATTTTAAATCTAATGCTTCAATGCCAATTTTCTAGAATAAAGGATATATTTTAGCCTTATTCATTTATTATTTCTTACTACTTTAATAAGGTTAAAAATATGATTTTTTCAAGAGTGGTTCAAGAGCTGAATTTATGCTCCTTAGGCACATCTGAAATTCCGCACCAGCAATGCCAAAACCCCTACAAGAACAGCAACAAAGCCCGTATTAGCCCCTTCTTACACAAAACTGAACAGAAACTGCATCTGAAGAAGAAACTAATGGGAGGACTGGTGGAAGAGTCCCTCTCAGACTGGCCTCATATCAGAGGCAGGTGGTGGAATTTACTTGTACTGGATTTGGTGGGGATGGAGTTAATTTTCCAAACAGCAGCCCATATGGTGCTGATTTGGATTTGGGAGCAAAACAGTATTGATAACACACTAATCAATGTTTTGGCTATTGCTGAGCAGTGTTTGCACAGCCTCAACACCTCCTCTGTTTCTCACTCTGCCCCCCAGGCGAGTAGGCTGGGGGTGGGAGAGAGGTTGGGAGGGTGACCTGAACTGACCAAAGACATATTACATACCGTATAACATCATGCCTAGCAATAAAAATGAGTGGGTGGTGGGAATCTTCCCAAAGTGGCCGCTGCTCAGGGACTGGCTGAGCACTGGTCTGCTGTTGGAGAATGATTGCTTTTGCATGTCTTGTTTCTTTTTCCTTTTTATTTTTTTCCTTCACTTATTAAACTGTTTTTATCTTGACCCATGAGGCTTTTTTCCCTTGCTTTTGCCCTCCTGATTCTCTCCCCCATCCCACTGGTGGGGAGCTGGGCTTAGCTGCCAGCTGGGGTCACCCACCACATTACCTCCAGACAATCACAGAAAGCAGCTAGCCCTTTCACAGACCTACGAGTCAGGCAGGATGCATTCACAAAGAATTGCCATTCATGTCAGTGCATTTTGGCTTCAGTAAAATGTGAAGCAGAAGTTAAGATTCAACTCTGATGCAAGTTATAGAAAAAAATGTCCACCCAGAGATTTTTGTTCATCCATATCTGTTTTTATAACATCCATGTTTCCATCTCCTAGAGTGCCCAATATCTTTCAGATATCCCCAGAAACAAATAATTTTGATGTGAAGCACCTACTGTTAATATAATACTGCCTATTATATTAGCTATGAAGATGAGATAATTTTCACAGATATATGCTGTGCCATAAATACTGGTGTAGATTGCATATATCAACTGGTATCATGAAATGTGATTTATGATGTTTAAAACCATTTCAGTAGTTTCACACAGGAAATAAGCTAGGAGTTGCATGCTAAGTGCTTGCTTAGGCAGATGATTTTTACAGCATGGTACACACTACGCTGCCAAAATGACCAGCATCAGCAATCTTACTCTTTTCTTGGCCTAAGTTGAAACACTTCCAGAGCCATATAAATTAAACCAGACTATCCTTAGTAGTATAAGCGTTTAGCTTTAAATTCACTCTCTGATTTACAGTGAAACAACTTCTCCAAGTATGAAAACTTACAGTTCTTTAAACGCAACTTCGAGAGACACTGTGAGACCATGCCAGAGACCAGGCTGAGTGGGCCAGAGGTTTTGTACTTCAGATGCACAGGAACCACTTTGAGCAGTTTAAGAGATTTTTATAGTAATTTTATAATCGTTATTTCTTAGCCTGTGAATTACCCAGAACACAAAATTAAAAAACAACTTTCTATTGTATCCTTAGATAATCAGAAAAATTTAATTTTATTCCTTTATTTTGAGTTGACTTTGCCTGGTGTACCTCGTGATAAAATTGAAACACTTCATCTTCATTTGGCATAGGAGCATCACCCCCAGCTAAGAAAACAAAGATCAAGAGCCCTAACATTAGCTATGTTAGCTATATGAGACACAAAAAGAAAATGTATCTACAAAGAAATAACAGCTGCTGTCTCAAAGAAATATTTGTTTCTTTCTCTCATTCATTTCTTTCTCTCTCAGTCTCTTTCTTACCTACAATTTAAAGGAGAAACTTTTTTGAAATTAACTAAAAATTAGAGGCTCTTGATGATTAAGTGTCTTTATTTTTCCTCCAACTTCCAAATTAAAATCTCCCCCTTTGTTACTTTAAGATAAGAAATCGCTGACCAGGGTTAAGACAGGTCCCTAAACCCAGTTTGATTTACAGGCTAATAAATATTTGGATCACACCAGAAGCATATCTAGGTCTTGGAAATGAGATTCCAATTCAAGGAACGTAAGGTCAGGAAATTGAACGTGTAAAATGGAGCACTCACGCAGAACAAAAAGATGACACAGATATTGCCAGACCACATTTTCTCTTTTCTTTCTTTCTTCTCTTTTTGGTTTTTTTTTTTTTTTTTTCACTGAAGCCTCCGCTGTTTAATGTGTTTATAAATTACCTAAGATCAGAGTTTGCAGGTCAAACAATTTTTTTAATCTAAAGATGAATGAGAAGAGCCATAGGACTTCATAATTCTGTGCAATAATGCAAAGCAATATCTGTAATAAACTACTACTATATACATAATATTTTAACTTCTGAAGGATAAAATATAAATGGTTTCAACAAATTGATATAGTTGGCTGTTAAGAAAGATGTGATGGGAGTACAAGCTACAACTCTGAAAGGTCCTTACTGCTTGATTTCTGGAATGGTATGACAAAATAGTCAGGTTTTTTCTATGGTTTTAGTTAAGTATTTGTTCCTGCTCATGCCAGACAGTATACAGGGCTAGAGCTAGACTGGTCTTTAGACTGGCTCAGTACAGCCATCAAAATATTCTTATTCTTAGCCATGATCTTCATCATACACCATATAGCTAAATCACAAAACCAAAGAATAATAAAATCTAGAATGCCTTCACTAAGAAGCATGTCTTGTAGAAGAATGATGTGTGACTAAAGCAAAAGCTACCTCAGGAAAAATATGTGGGACTGATAAAAGGCTTGTTTGTTTGTTTGTCTAGGAATAGAGACACTTGAATAAAGGTTAGACTCTAGGACAGTGAAACCAGACCTGGGTAACAATGACAACACCACTGTCACTTCTGTGGATCCACAAGGACCTCATGGGGTGGGGACATTGTTACAAAGATACATAAATGCACTCTCCCCAAGTTCTTCACAGACAGGTCATTTATGCTTTAAAGATATTGAAAGCAATAGGATTTGGTGCAATTGGCCCTTAATGTGTAGACCAGGTAACATGGGACCAGGAGCTGCCCTCCATGATGGACACAGCCAGCTCCAACAGACCCACCGCAGGACACAGTTGAGCCCCTCAGACAAGATGGTGGCGCCTCTGGGAAAACATATTTAAGAAAGGGCAAAATGTCGCACAACAGCGAGGAATGAGGGAAAAAAGTGTAAGAAACAACCCTGCAGGCACCAAGGGGAGAGCAGAAGGAGGGGGAGTACGTATTCCAAGCACCGGAGCAAAGACTACCCTGCAGCCCCTGAAGACACCACACYGGAGCAGTTATCCACACTGCAGCTCCAGCTCTCTATGCTGGAGAAGGTTTTTCCTGAAGAACTGCAGTCTGTGGGTAGGACCCACTCTGGAGCAGAGGAGAAGTGAGAGGAGGAAGAAGTGGCAGAGGGGAGCTGTTATGGACTGACCACAACCCACTTTCCCCATCTCCCAGCACCATTCGGGGGGAAGGAGGTAGAAAAGTTGGGAATGGAGGAGTGAAGTTGAGCCTGGAAAAGAAACGGGGTAGGGGAGAGGTGTTGTTTTGATTTTTATATTTGATTCTCACCATTCAAATCTATTTTAACTGGTAAAAATAAAATTAATTTTCCCCAAGTTAAGTCTGTTTTGCCCGTGAAGGTAATTGGTGAGCAATCTCCCTGTCTTTATCTTGAGCCACGAGCTTTTTCATCCCGTTTTCTCCCTCTGYCCTGTTGAGAAGAGGGAGTGAGAAAGTGGCTGGCTGGGGATTTGACCCTCAGTTAAGTTAACCCACCACAAGCAGAAATTCACAGCAGTTACTTAAGTCACTACCAGAGCAGAGGACTGAACATGACATTAGGCAGATGTCTATGCTGGGAGTTGCCCACCTCTAGCTGAGACTGGTGCAAGCTTCAAGCCACTTTCCCACCTCTATTCCAGCACCTAGTGAAAATAGTTAATGGAAACCATTGGATTTATGCTATACTATTAGACTTTAACCCTAGAACAACACAGAACATCACTCCATCTGCACAAGAAGCTACACAGAAGCARTTGCCAGCTAAAAGACAAACTTGGTGTCTGTTACCTTATTGCTGAGTTGTGACTAACTGTGTTCTCATAAGTGCTTGGGCAGCATGCCACCCAGCCAAAGTGAAGACTTCAGACTTGGGTCACGAATGTGGTATACGTGGTACAYGTAATTCTGTTTGCAAATTCAAAAAACCTTTTGTGCATGAATAAACTGCTTGGCAGTGTGATTTCTGTTGAAGATTTTCCAAGTAATCTTACACATGTTCTTGGATTCACAACTGCAGAATAACAAGGACAGTTTTTCACTGCATCTGAATTCAGACAGCTACTGAAAGGTCCTGTTTACCATCTACACACTCCTATCTTTTCACTTGCAAGCCCACAGGATGAGCTGGCTGATTTCCTCATCTGATAGAAAATTAATCCCCTCTTCCCTCCCACATGCTGAGAAATGTAGTTTCTGTCATCAGTGAGCTGAACCAACTCATCCTTCAGGGAAGCTGCATAAAGACAGATGATACAGGGGAAAGGGAGGGAAAAAGACTGGGCAGCACCTCAAAGTTGTATCAGATTAGGTATGACAGGAAACTATACCTTGGCAAATGTCTGAACAAATGCTTGGTGATCTTACAGATGAATATTTTGTGATTTTTGTCTGCAATACCTTCAAAATTGGTGTCTACTTGATATTGCTATGTTTCTTCACACGCCTTTGGGATGGAGATATATCTGTAGGTGACATAAAAAACAAACATCAGTTGCTGCCTGAGGGTAAGTAGTGAAACCATATTTGTCTATTCCTTCAATTACATTTAGAATCACTTTGCTTATTTACACATCTTTCAGACCTATTATTACAGTAAATGCACACACAGAGCTTTACGTATCCAAGTGGGTAGATAGGTTACATCAAGGCGTAACAGGTTGTAACTGTGGGATCCACTCTTAGTGTCAAAAATGTGTGTTTCTATCAGTGGTTCCAAATTCTCTGCTACTTGTAGAGTAAATGCTATATGACGTGTTCAGTTACAGTTCTTACTGGAAAYGTATTAAACTCCATGACAAATTTTCATCCAAAGCAGTATATTAATAGTAGATTTTATCATTTAAGAAAATGAACCATTTATCAAGTTCATCTATGACRAGATTTTCTTCAAAAGCATTTTCTGAATCAAATATAATTTAATCTTAGTAAAATCTCATTGATCCTTCCAGCAATAAGAGAACTAAGARATATAAAAAAAATTGTCAGTTCCAGAAGCTATTGACATAACTCTAATCTGTTAGAGACATACATATGCACACTGATTTAAAATGAAATGTTAAAAAATTAAATGAAAATTAAAATTGAAGAGGATTGTTCTCTCCAAAAAAAAGGGCTAATCTGCATTCTTCCTTGAAGAGTTAAATATCGATAAGACCATGAAAAAGGGAAAATTTGACCACAGAAATAAGGAGAACTATTGTGGGGAAAACAGGTTTCTTTCCCTGTGAAGCCATCAAAGATTCTGTT
The DNA here is from genome assembly GCA_035582835.1 of Phoebastria nigripes. Taxonomy (NCBI): domain Eukaryota; kingdom Metazoa; phylum Chordata; class Aves; order Procellariiformes; family Diomedeidae; genus Phoebastria; species Phoebastria nigripes. The sequence goes on from JAYKAV010003331.1 coordinate 136,098, forward strand.
TTATCATTGTTCATCAAAATTCAATGGTCTGAAATTGTGACAGATGTTGAATTAATAGGGAAACGTGTATACTGTATAACAGCACGTTCTTGTGCAACATGTCCATGGAAACAGTTACTTAGTAAAACATATCAGAAAAAAGTCAGACATTGTACTATAATATATGAGATTAGGTACTTCTGTCAATATTGCACTGATTTATTACAAGATTAGGATTGTATTAGTGGTGTGTGCCAAATAGTATGGTTTATGGCATCAGGATTTTCTACTAAAATAAATCTGTAGCAGACTCTGCAGTAATAACTCAACCATTACATTTTCCATACATTTTGATTTAAATACCTTTATTTAGGAAGAGTAGGCTAATCAAAACTGCTAAGTCACATTCACTGAATAGATTTCTAAATGTATTTAGTATTTGTAGAATGCTGCAACGTCTATACAAATCATTCCAATAAATCGAACAAGTGCAGCATTATCTTTTCTTTTTTTTTCCTTTCTCTTTTTTTTTGTTTTTTTTTTTTTNTTTTTTTTTTTTTAATTTTTTGACTGAACTCTCAATTGCCTTTATCAGAGAGTTCTGTACAAAACCACATGCTGATGATACATCACCTTTTTATTTGCTAACTTTTCCTGGAACAGACCTAGAAACTGCATTTCGTTTTGATGAGTATACTTTTAAACTTGTGCATCCTTCAGTTAGCCTTTGACAGATTTTTTTTTTTTTTAAAGAAGTTAAAAAGTAATAAAATTCAGATAGATACCAAAAGAGATTTTTAAAGAAGTCCCCTTCTTCCATCTCCCTCTCTCTTCTGGCTTTCAACAATATCAGGCATACAGATACCATCTAAAGCAAAAAGCCATTATTAAATGTGTTTACATGAATTTAATTTGTGAAATATCCCATTCTCCTTAAAAGGTAGTGAATAACTTAAATAAATAAAAGACCTAACATTCTCATTCTAAATAAGTCAAGGAGCCCAATTCTCATTTAATTTAAGATCCCAAGACCAGCAGTTAAACTTACATGCAAATTAAGGTCCTTGCAATTTATTAGACATGGGTTTTGATATATTAAAAGACCCAACTGTAAATAAGAGCAAAAATCATTCATTAGCAGGAAGGAAGAAAAAAATCTCTAAAGAAAACATGAATAAAAGAATTTGCAAGTGTTGAAAATGTCAGTATCAATACGCACTTTAACATTTTTATATCTTTTAAGGCAGTTTGTCTGTTTATATTATAATTTTCCACTGAAAATACTGTCCTGAAAGTTAAATTAGGGGGCCTGGCTTGTTAGCTGAGTTTTTATTTAAGCTCCCGGAAGGGCATTGCCTGTAAGAATACCAAAGCTTCTTGGATTAATAAAGTGATCTAGTTGGAATGGTCATCACCACTAAGCAGTCTTTTAAAGTGGCTGTGGACTTTTAAGGATCAGGAAATTATTCTTTTTCTCAAATGTGGACAAAATTAATGAATCAGTGAGTCTAGAGGAACAGGCCAAGTTACCTGATGAAGATGACAGAGTTTTTGCCATGCTGCCGACACCAGGTCATTTAACACCATTACATACCTTTTCTTATTCTGTATGGCATACCAGGGAACAGCCTAGGAGGTAGGAAATGTAGCCTTAAATTCTGTAATGGAGAAGAAGGAGCTGAAAGTTGGAACTCACACATCACACACATATGCTGCACCACCTGCTCTTTTGTGTAAAAGAGGAGCAGCACAAGCACTGACATTTCTGGGAAATTAGCTTTCTTGGTTTCTTTATAAATATTCAGCATGAGAAGTGGAACATGCTGTGCCAAAGCAAGTATTTGCCCTTCTCCCCTTCTCGCCCCCCACTTTTTCATATCTCACTAGAAAATCTAAATATGGATTTGTTTCACTCCAAGGTAAGGTTTGCCTTTGTTGTCAGGGTCTTGAATACACCAAGAAGCTCTGCAGCCCTCAGCCTTGCCCCCTCTCTGCGCTACACCATGGGTATTCTTGTACTTTGCTCCCTTATCTTGCTGATCCTTGCCATGCTGACGTGGCTTACTGGCTAGACCTTGGACCTGCTTTGTCACTGCCAAATTGCGTGGCCATTACGGGACTGTTGCCCAAACCTGTCTCCTCTCATTGGTCCTGCTCTGTCCTCCTTGCTCAGGTACTGCTGGACTGCACCCTTGCTGGTGAGGACATCGTCCTTCCTGCCTCGCTGTCACCATTGGCTCTTGCTTACGTTTTACCTCATGGAGCAGCCCAGCCTTGCTGTTCTCTTGCTTCTGCTGCTTGTTCTTCTTTTTCTTTGGGTTTCTTTATTTATAATTATTATTCAGCAGATAGCTTCTTAGCTGAAGCTAAAAGGTCAATTTATGGAGATCAGGTTCCTGTTATTCCCAATTCAGCAACTTAGTAAAAAACGTATTAGACACTTATTGAATAAAGTATTGCTCAGTGGGGTGCTGATCTGCATTTAGTCTCTTATTAAAGATCAGCATTAGGGAAGGATGGAAGGACTTGATATTTGTCCACAGAAAAGGAAGTCTCAGGAACATATGCATTGTTCAAAACTTCTGGCAAAATCCTCAAGGTCTGGTAGAAGTATAAAAAGACACAAGGTGGGTGAAAAAACCCCCATCGACCCCCAAACCCAAACACACATAGTCACTGTATCTTAGGAATCAATGTGCTTCCTTGTGAAAACTTTTCTATTTTAGGATGGAAAAAAAATTGTGTCACAATAGTTGTGATATCACAAGGATAAAAAACGTTTTCACTCTCAAAGGAAAAATACTCTGCAGAAAATAAGATAGTTTAAGTTTACTATACAATAGGCACAAGATGCACTGAGTCTAACATTTTGCCCTAAATATTGCCAGAGAAGGAATAACCACTACAAATAGAAACATCGGTTGCTCAGCAACAGTTGCCCCTCCTGATCAGTGGTGTTAATGACTTGCAGGGGCTTCTCCAAGCATTAGTACAGAACAATGCAAAGACAAACTTAACCTTTTAATAACACCCTTTTTCAGTTTTGCTTGTAAATAAATGTATTTGCGAGGATTGTGATTTTAGGCCTGAGCTTCTGTATGAAGCAGAGGATGGTCAGCTCTTGCTACTCTTTGGCACCAGCAGTTTGAGAAGGAAGCAGCTCAAAACAATTCTTCATCCAGACTGGCACTGATCACTGAACACTGAATGAGTATGTTGCCCACCTATACTGTAAAGTTCTCTAACATATTAAAAAGACTTTTAATTTAAAAAGCAAGCAATGCTTTAGGGGTTAAATGCTTGTGAGCTGAACAGATCTTGAATACTTTTGAAGGAACAGAACGTCTGCATGACATGTTTTCATGACAACACACAGTGCAAGCAAAACAAACRAGGCTGGTGGGTCACTAACGACATGCTGCTACTGTTCAGAGAATTCAGGCTAGCTAACATATTTTTCAAATCCAAAACATATGCTGTATAGGCATTATAAGACTTAAATTACAGAGGTATTCCAGACCACAAGTAATATGCTCAGCTCCTTGGCTAGCGTGCCTTTATAGCTCTGACTGACATTTCACACTTCGGGATATACATCACAAGGAAATGCACAATCAGGGTTAGGCACTAGGTGGTGTGGAAGAGCTAGTTAGTAGGAAAGTATATTTGTGCAGTTCTTGAATTGACTAATACTCGCCTTTTTTTGCAGCTGRTGTAGCAGGATTTGTTCTTCATAGTAATTCATCTGGTTCTCTAGGTTTGATCAGGTACTTTGATTTAATTTTCGTATTTCTAAATGCATATTGAGATGGTGTTCTAAGTTGTACTTATTTCTGCTTTGTCTGGAGTTACAAATATATTCCCACAAGTGAAAACAGCCCTTTTCATGTTGTTTTATCACTGAAGAGCTTCTATAGCCTGACCTTGTAAAATCTGAAGTATTTACGTATTTTTCCAAGGGAGTGTATTTAATCTTAGGCTGTGTTTGGCACGGACTATAGAAAGATTATGTTCTCTTTTTTCTTTTCTTTTCTTTTCTTTTCTTTTCTTTTCTTTTCTTTTCTTTT
>JAYKAV010003331.1:140152-316627 GCA_035582835.1 Phoebastria nigripes
TTTTTTTTTTTTTTTAAATAACACAAGTGAAAGTAAATATGAGAGAAAAAGAAATCATGTATTAGTGTCTCGTCACATCAAAGTGTTTTAACCATGGTAAATGTACAGCTAGTTTTCCAAATATTAAATATACACATCAAGTCAAAATTAAATATAAAATAACCTATTCAACTCTATGTTGTTTAAAATCACTCTGCTTAGAAGATGAGCAGATATTGTAAATAACAAGTGATCTCACTAAATTAATAATTTTATTCTGCTTAAAAAGGAGACAGTAATATAAGAATTCAAAAACATGCTTTGTAAATATTATTTACTCACTGTCTTCAGTTTTAACTAAATTAGTCTGAAAATTATATGCAGCCACACTTAAAATAAATAGCTAGTATACTGCACAATGTGTACACAAAAGAAAGAAAAGTATACTTATCTAGCTCTACTAGATTTCCAGGGCAATAACATTTTCTGTGTTTATCTGAGGGTAAAATTGACTTCAGGGGCTTCTCTTAATTTTAATTTTATTTCTAAGGGTAGGTGTTCTTTAGTGGGTTGATCTCAAAAGTTTTGGAGGTTAATTTCCACTAACTGTTCAAAGCAAGATTTCTCAAAATAAATCATTATTTCAGTAATCTAGAAATCCATAACAAAAAATATTACAGAATCAGCCTCTCCCTAGATATCAAGAAGCCAAATTTCCAGCTACCACAAGCYTGTGTAACTTCTTTAACAGTCATCTGTGTCCTGGTATGACAAGTGGGGTCCAGTTCCCAAACAAGTAGAATGTATTGAAAGGATCAAAAAACTGTATGATACTTTCAAATATCTCACAATTTTAATTTGAGATAGTCACAATTTTAATTTGAGATATTTTAAGGAGTCCATGCTTGTTAAAAGGAGAATTGGGGTGAATATTATCTGAACTAGTCACCTATCCCTAATTTAGATCTATATCATAATGAAGACAACATTAAAGTTATCAACTTATGCACTTGCTTGGCATCACAGGCACCACTGCTAAAAGAGTCACCGTCTTCACAAGGAGAACTGGGACTTGGCCCAAGGAAAAGACTTTTAACATAAAACTGGCTATAGAGCTGTGTGAAGTTGCAGCAGTGGCACTCTATCCATGCATTCGCATCCTGTTAAAAGAAGCCCATGGATTGCATCAGAGTTATCAGAGTACTGCCACAGGCACTGACACAAAGATGCAAGCTAAGTAGAAAAAAACCCAGAAGAGTCAGAAGGAATGAAATGAAAGCAAAGGCRGCAAACACTGCAATAAGTAAATAAGCAAATAAACATCTTTCTCTCACCAAACCACAAAATATACATGGCAAACCAGAAGAACATGACTTCCGAAAACTATTTTTATTTAACTGTGCACACTTATTCCATTTGATGTATTTATAGCTCTTTAACGCTCTCCATCTCCTAATAACATGCCTGTTAATATGCAGGGTATAAACTACAGTAGTTTGTGGTAATTGGCTAATCAATCAAAAGAATTCTCATTTATACCCACACTCTCGTGGTCTAGGGAGGTCATTTTAATATTCTGCAAATACCTTTAAGAAAACCCCAGGGACAAATTAAGTAAAAAGTGCTATAAAGGGCTAGTTTCCTATAGCCATGTGTAGTGTTTATACTCTACTGTTAAATACTGTAGGTTGATTTTATTGAGCTTTTTGAGTATAATGAGCATAAATGTTACATATACCACCATATGGTTTCTACATATGGACAGGCTGCAATTAATGCTGGAAACTGTAATTTGCCTCTTAGTTGTGTTATTCATCTGTGTGTTCAAAGTTAACTCATTTGCACTGAGGATCTGTATATATACATGACTATATGCATAACTGCTTCTGTGCTTAACTACTGGTTGTGCAGAATGAAGCCTATATGTAATATATTATCAGCAGCAGAATGCAGAAGAAATACTTAATGTCAAGAAAATTGTTGTAAAAATACTGTGCTATAATACTGTTATTTTTTCTTGGTCTTTAATGTGGACAACTACCAGAAAACRTAATATTCTTCTCATTAAACAATTATGATTAAATTTTACCCTACTATCATGTATATAGCACATTTAAGACAGTGGGCTAAAGTGGGTTTGCTTTTTCTTAATTAAATGTTATGCTCAGATTTCATTCATCGCATCCTCTGAAAAGCTCCTGAAGATACAAGTAAAATTTTTAGCAAGAATCAAGTAAAAGCTGGAACTGGAAAATTAAGTAACCAATAGTATTTGTGATCTAGGAGTGGATAATTCACAAAACAATTCTACGGCACCAGGACTGGCAGTTTTAGCAAGTCAGCTTGAGATACACAGGGGCATACACCCTGAAGAAGTACCTCTTTCTGTTTTGTCTTAATTTGGAGCACATAGACAGCTACTGCAAACAAGTAAGCACTTCTCTCCCCTTTTCTCAATAAAAGGCACCCTGACATTCAGTACAACACACTTTGAGATCATTTCAAGATGAACTTCTGTTTTGTAACACTTAAAGCACCCAAATCTTATTTTGTTATCCCCCTGTGTAATACTTTTGCATGGAATTCTCCTCACACAAAAATACCATAAAAATCACTTCAGCCAAGATAAAAATATCAAATTTTAAAATGGTAGGCAGCCAACATTTCTCTTAGATCTTTCTTTGAACCAAAGTTGTTTTAAAATAGCATTTCACACTTATCAGTGATACTCAAATGTATTAGAATATAAACAGAACTACATAAGAGAAGTTTCACGTGATAAATTAGATTCTATTGCCTAAATGTCTATGCTCGTTTAGGTTGTTAATCTACTTGTATGATGTCTCGGTATGTCTTTAAGCTTTCACATGGTATTGGTGAAATAGGAACTAGTTTGATTTTTAGCAGAGCAGTTAGTATGTGAAAAATTCTATTTAACACCTTTTCAGTAAAAAAATGTACAGAACAGCAAATGAAGGGTAGTATAATTGTATATCTATGGGCTTAATAATTATGTATATATATATGGGCTCAACAGTGATGAAAATCCAACAGTGTGTGTAAAGCGCTTTCTTGTTGGCAATACTTGAAGGTAGGATAAAGAAGGTTTAATAATATCTATTTTTCATACTGTATATACTATTTAATAATGTGGTATGATGCAAGTTCCAAACAAAGATACAGGTATAAAATTTATGCCCTTGAGGAACGTTCTGTGTAACCCTGGTGTTTCAAAAATTTTATGTCAAATACAAACTTTGAAATAAATTTTTTGCCTTAAGACATGAAAACGTGGGAGTCCTCCTTTCAATACTAAAAGTAAAGAAACTTGCACCAAAACTACATTGGAAACGTACTTGCAAAGAGAGCACACCTGCTTAAGTTATGAAGACGGTTATTAACTGAAAAAATAATAAAAGAGTCTGTACTAAAATCCACCTTCGACATAACTCAATTGGAGCTAATGAAGTTATGCCAGCAGGACTGTGTTTTGTTTCCATAAGGCTGTTCTAAAATTATACACCTGCTTTAAATGCATAAACTAGTGTCGATGGGGAAAAAAAATGGAGACACATTCACCACTGGCATAACTTCCTTGGCATATGTGGAGAATTATGCTTGTGTTTTTGTAAGACTACTTTAAAAAAGAAACAGTAGATTGTGGAACAGTGGATTGTGGGTTATCTGAGTGGCAGCCAGGAAAAACCTGAGGGAGAGAATAATTAAGCATTCTCCTTTATGTGCCTGCCCTTCCCCCACCATTTGGCTTTGTTCAATGTAAAGACAAAGATTTCACTGGCAGTATGCTTCATTTGGCCACTTTTGTTCAAAGTCTCCATCTAGCAAAGACTTAAAAACACTTAATATACCTGCAAGTCCTATTTGTTTGCAATGTTTCATTCATCCACTGAGTAAACATGCATAGACTGAAGACTCATTTTTTCCAGAAAACCTGAAGTTAATACTTAAAGGCAGTTTTAAAAGTAATTTAGTAGTGTAGTATTGGATGGTGCTTGTAGGTACATACCGTCTGTTTCATCATCACTACTAATTTAACCAAATTTGCTTTTGGTCATTTAATTGCAATCAGTTTTCATCCTTATTGGTTTGTTTCCTGTGTACTGTAGTTTTTAATCTCGCAACATGATACAGTTTGGATAAAATAATAAAACCAAATACCCATAACAACGTAGGTCTATATCAATAGCTTAGGCAACAACAACAAAAAAAATCTGTTTCTTACAGTACATTCACTGTCTTTAAAACCAAAAGTGTCTCATTCAAATATAAGATAAATCTTTGAAATATTTGTAATATAAATATAATATCTTACTTGCAGCATCTATTTTGTTTGATGGCTAAGTAAATCAGGTGTAACTCTAAAATGAAATGCCAGAGCTGATAGATTTCTAACAATTGCTCTGGCAGAGAGATGTGCAAGTGATTAGCACTGGCAATAATTTTGAACAGACTGTGTTATAGTTTCCCTAGCAAAGTTGGAGTAATGTGTAAGCAGCTAAAAGTCTAGATCTAGACTGCCAGACTTTCATATCAACTAATAACATCAGCTTTTTTCTATTGAAAACCTGACAAAACCTGATGCAACAACTAATGCATAAACCAGCCGGTCTGCAGGGCGCCTGGAGCATGSCCTTCAGGGGACACTTGCACCACTCTCATAGCAACGAAACACTCGCTTTACAAAGGCCTTCAGTTCTGGGCACGATCAAGAACACACCGCAGGATCACACACTTTCCTTTCTAAATATATCTCTGTACGGAAGAATTAGTCTATTAAAGTAATTCCACTGACATCCCTTCTGCCGGAGAAAAAAAAAACAACAAAACAAAATGGATCTTCACTTGCTGCTCCATAGCAGGCCAGGCGGTACTGCTTAGAGATTGTTGTCTGCTACCACAGCTGTACAGAGGAGCTGGGCTACTCCATTACGAGGGACAGAACTGTCCTAGAAGACCTGTAAGGCAAACTTGGCTCATACCTGAATTTGAAATTCTTTGTTCTACATCTCGCAGATAAGAATGGAATTGGGGTTAAAGCAGACTGAAGACCCACAGCGGCTTCCATGTTAAAAAACTTTATTCTGCCTGGAGCACAAAATAAAATGCACAGCACCTTTCTGTCCTGCAGAGCTGATAGCATTTAGTAACTGGCATGTGTGATGAAATCTCAACAGAAATGCACAGATGCTGTATGGCATTATTCACTCCCCGAAGTAAAACGGATTTTAATAGAAGGAGAGCAAGCCCGTGTAGTCATACATGAGCAGTTATGGCAAAACATTGGCCTCCAGGAGGCCTTTTGTGCTTCTTTCAGGTTGAGTTTTGATTCATTTTCTACATGTAAACACACTCACCTGCTTTCAATTGTGTGCTTAACTTACACTAGAGAACTACCAGGAATAGGRAAAACCCTTGTAGAGTGTATCAAGTTGATTCACTGCAAATCAACTACACAAATAGAAAAGAATTCATTTTCATCTATTTCAGGGAATCAGTTTGTCTAATCTCATAAATGAGGATCACATATTATTTTTTTTAGTTCTCTGGTAAGTACAAATAAATGTGGCAGATTAGTCTAAAATTCAGAGGTTGAATAGGTAATATTCCCTGCAGCTTTTAGATACAGAAATACACCTCTGCATGGTAAACATATTAGCCTTCAGGAGTCTCTAGGGAAGCAAGAAAGGTATGACTACTCACAACACACACTCCCTCATTTGTTTTTGGCTTGAACAATCCTGGCCCAGAGAAAATATTAAATGAACAGTCTGTTATTTATTTTTCACTCACTGAACTCCTCCTCAGAAGAATGAGAAGATGAGAAGAAATTTGAGAAGGAAAAACACTTGTCTGTCATACCAATATTCTTGGGGGTCGCGGCTTGTTGGGGTGTTGGAAACTGTGGATCTTCAGATGCAAACTTCACCATAATACTAATCAGCTAGTTGAAAACTTGCTAAATATCCCACTTTGACAAATAACCATAGAGTAAGTTAACTTTAGGTTTTTTGTCTGACCGTTTTTAAGCATGAATATTAAGTTTACCTTAGCAAGAACTCTATTTTTTGTAATCTCTTTTTAGTAAGGAACAAGCATCTTTTAAATGTGCATGTGCGAGAGCAGGGAATGCTTTAATAAGCATTGTCCTATCCCCTTAATACATCAGCTCCTGGGAGCAGGTCATTTCAGACTTGATGTCTTCCTTTCCCCAAGGGAGAAAGTCCATTTCTAACAAGTCCCTTGCACTTGATGATTTTATTTTGGATAACTGTAACAGTGTCACATGTTTCAGAGATGTGTCTGACATCTACTGCCACCTTTGTATTACGTGTCTCTCTCTCATCCAGTTTCAGGCATTGTTACATCCCAAAGCTGAATGTGACAGTGGTGTGACTTTTTGTTTCTGCTACCAATTAATCTGCCATCTCTTTTTTTTTGCCTTCAGGCCTTTTGGTTCCCTATGAGCATGCAGTATCTATCTTTGTCACACAGGGTCGTTTACAGATTACTGTTTACAGTTTCATTACCCATAGAAACTCAGAGCCTACTCTCTTTTCAGGTCTTTTTCAAAACTAACTTATTTCTCTCAGAATTATTATAAAGATCCAGAACTGTAGATTATTTTATTCAGCTTCTCTTTCGTTAACATATGTCTCCTCTATAATTTAGAAGGGGTTTTTTTAAGGTACATTAAATGTACCACTCGCAATAAAGGAAAAAATAATCCTAAATAAAATCCATGTATAAATCTTGTTCACTGAAACTGTTCCCCATCTTTTTAATTGAATATTTTGAGACATTTACAGTAAGCAGGGGTTACTTCATTTATTCGTCCAAAGAAGGACACAGAAGTATAATGACACACCAACTCTGTACAAGGGGCCAATATTCATACACCTTGCACTGCACTTCGCACAGTAGGGAAGGACACAGTGTACCAATTAAGAAGGTACAAAATTTGAAAAAAAAAGCAATCACTTTATTGTTCTTTCTTTATAATTGCCAGGGTCAGCCTATGCTATGAGAGACGTCCTACTGCACAAGAAGAACATAAGTTTCATCGAAAGGAAAACCAAAGGCAAACTTTTCAAAAGATAGTTCAGTCAAATTTGCAAGTCACTGAGGAAAAAAAAAAGAAGGAAAGAGAGGAACCTTAGATGTGATGCCTCTATGTGCAAAAGAGGAAAAGACAACCAAGCCATTAAATCATTATTTTTTTCCTATACTAAGGAACACATTAAGTCCAAAAATGTTGACACCTATTCCTTTTCTCTGTTTCTCTCAATACTAAACCTAATATCATTCACAAATAGGCTCATTAACCTAAGACAATACAGTGTTTCACAGGAGGAGACTTGAGAGACCACAAAGTTATATAAGATCTTCAGTTTCAAAAATGTAGCCTTTTCTTTTTTAAAAGAAGTGTAATAAGGTGGATATATTTTCATATTGAAAATGTACAAGGAAGAAGGGAGAGGAATAATGAGCATTTGTCATGCTGTTTGATCAAACCAACCTTTTTAATGCAAGCTTCAAATACACAGACAGAGGGAGCCCATGCTATAAACACAGAATCCCTACGAAACAGTGCACCAGTTTGTAGATCTTATACTATATAATAGGGGAAAAAAAAACCAAAAACCCACACACAGACATAATATATGGCTTTTCTAATCAGTCAACCACTACAAAGAATGTAGCTTGTGTAAGAAATACAATTTCTGAAGAGTAATCTCATGTCCATTCAAAACTATTCCAATAGCTTTATGTCTGCCTGGACAGTGATAATTGTGACATGTCCTATTTATAGTCTGACCTCTAAATTACTGATTTCTTACCCTGACTTCTTCAGTCTCATCCTGGCTATCTGGCAGTATTTTAAAAATTTCTTAAACTACCATCTTTCACAGTTTGGACAGAGTTTACTATGTAGCGTTTTATCTGCCTCCACTTGGAATTATCATTCTGAACTAAACCCCTTCTGAACTAAACCCCACTCTTTTTCTGATGGTCTGTAAATTCATTGCCTCACTAATGCAGTTTTTTTTTTCTGAGCTGTCATTTTAATCACAGTCTAAGAAGAGACAGTCTTTTGGTGCTTAGTTTTTTCTCTCTAATCTCCATGTAGAAAACATTTTTATTACTTATTCATCTATTTATTTTTGCATAGAAAACATTACAAAAAGTGTATGCAGAGAATCCCATTCCTCCACTGCACACATCCTCTACATCCCCCTGCAGAGGCGCCTATGACCTTCTGCCTGTCAAGAGGCACATTTTCTTTCTTTTTTTTTTTTTTTTTATTTTTTTATTTTTTATTTTTATGTAGAAACATTCAAGCTTCAGTCACAGTAAACAATCATCTCTTTGCCCTCTTTCTTGGGAGCTCCAATGTGGTTTCATTACCACTTTCCACAAATGGTCCCCATTACCAGTTATCAGCAGGAGAAAAATTGATTCCAGACTGTAAACAAGACAGTACTTTAACTTCATTTTTAATAGGAAATAATGAAGGTTTTAAAAATATTATTATTTAATTTGCATCACATGCAAAATGAGATGTTGTCTTGCTTTTATGTCAGATATTCAGACACCATTTTGAAGTGTCTTGACAAAATTAATTGTAATGTTAATTGATAGCCGGCTGCAGTAAACACCAGTTCTAAAATTATTAGGGTTGCATATTGTTTGTTTGAACGCAAAGAACATAGATATTTTCTGACCTTATGAATACAGCGTTTGTTTTAACAAAAATTGCCAAAGACCATTAATGAAATGTTTTATACCCATAAACAGATACATTCTCAAACTCTGAAGGCTATATTATATAGATTATTTGGTGATGCTAAATCTTAGCTTCTACACTCAGAATATGAGTAAATGACAGAGATATTACTGGGAGAAATCCATGCAATATTTGACATTTTGATTCTTTCTTTCATTCTAAGAGAGGTAACATTGCACAAATCACAGTGTGGATATTTTTGATAAAGACAAATATCCATGTATCAATACAGTATTAATATAAACTATGGAAAGAACACAGTATTAATATAAGTTATTGTAATTAAAATTAAATGGAATTTTTAAAAAAATCAATACTTTTAATAAAAAAAAAAAAAAGTGGCCACTCTTTTTTTTAAACTGTTATTTCACTGAAAATGCTTCTTCTACTATCAAAATAAAATCATAAAAAATCAACCATCTTATTGTTCAGCTAAACCAAAATCACACTGGTTTTATATAGTCATTTTAACATGATATTCTCTCATTTAAGAAACAAAATATTTCCAAGGGGTAGAGAATGAATTTCAGCCCAATATGTAATGATGTTTTTGTCTTGGGCAAAACTCAGCATAACAGTTTTAGTGGTGTAATATTTCTTGGACAGAAATCCAATAATAGGGAAACCAAGTTATTCAGTTATGAAAGCTGTCTGTCTGGAGACATGCTATTAAACAACACTTGAGCTTTCTGTTTACTTCGGTGGTATTTATAGTTATGGTTATGCATTTGTGGTTTGCTCTTGCTAAATATTTCTCAAATGCAGTTGCTATAATAGACAACACAAATCATCATAGCTTCAGCGGTATTGTTTTTCTAAGAAAGAAAAAGGAGAGGCAACCGAGGACTTTTGTTGCTGTTCATTTTGCTTCTACACCTAATTCTTCAGTGTCCTGTTGCTTTATAAATAATGCATTTATATTACTTTTTATAAAGGTATATGTATTCCCCGTTATTATAGTACCTGAACATCCCATACATGAATGCTTTTATGCTCATAGATCCCTTTGAGATGGAAAACAAATGTAATCCTGCCGTAGAGCTGTGGGGCCTATTTTGCAGTGGGGGAGTCTACTGTTTTTTTATAAAGCAACCCTACAGCTAACCTCAAAGCTATCCTGTCTAACTTCCTATACTGCAAGCACACAAATGAATTCAAGGACTGGTTAAAGTGCCTTCCAGCCCGTGCAAGAATCTATATGTTCATGCAGTAGGTAGGTAACAGGGCAGGGCATGTAGGTGACAAAAGTCTTGAAGAAGAGGACATTATCATTCTGGTCATTCATAAAGGCATAGATATAACCCGGCAGATCAGCTGACAGTCAAGGACCACCAGGGATTAGTGGCAGACCAGGGAAATCATTTCAGACCTCCCTAACGCAGGCTGACATCAAGTCTTTCTCTCTATTCCTCGTTGAGACTGCCAATAGCTACGTATACAGAGCTTGTGTGGAATTCAAGTTTCCTATGATTTGACTTGAGCTACTCAACACTACTGTATTTTTATCAAGCTAATTCAAATAATAGAAATATCAGCACTTAAAAAAGAATCCAATGCTTGAAACAGTCTTGCTGTGTGCAAAAATACAGTCTTAAAATCAAAATCCATCCATCAGGCCCCTCTCACCTCTGAAATGACAAAATTAAAACCATAGGCTGCAAAATAACCTTTAAGCTGTTATTGCCCGAAATGTAACTTCCTGTTTGCGAGCATAACCCTAGCGGTAAATTGCCCTGTTGAAAAGCTCTTATAACAGATGAGTAGGACAAGGTAAAATAAAAGTAGGTGTAACTATGGTGGGATTAGAAGCCAGTGCAAAAAATGTATGTTGTACCATGTTTCCCTGCTGCCCACCACTGAATACCAGCAAAGAAATTAGGAAGAATTTTGCTCATTTTGTTCAGCAACAGAGAGGGCAGAGATATTTTACAGCTCTGGGGCTGTTTCCTGGAGAAAATTATCTTAATCCAGAGACTCCAAGACTCGCAGGCTTCTGAGATGGCCGCCTCCAAGGGCTGCTCAGCTCCTTAAAGGGATGGATCCCAACAAACTGGAAATCAAAAACCTCATAAAGCCTGCTGGTCCAAGAGTCTGGATGCCTTAATCTACATGTAGACTAAGCATTTGGTGTGCCTAAATACTGGGAAAGACCAGAAGTTTTCTACATTTGTCGAAGACTACCCTCCATCACAGTTTTCAACACAGAATGATACCTCTTAGGGACAGGATCTAGCTCCTTCTGCAAGGCCAGGTCAGCTGAAGAGCAAAAGACCTGGGAAGGGAGAGAGGGAGAGTCCAATATCTGCTCACAAACTTTACTGGACCCAAATTCCAGGATTGTTGGCTAAATGTTATAACACTACAGTAAAACATTGTGGCTTTCCAACATTTTGGGGTTTTTATATCATTATGATGAAAGATGTAAATGTCATCCCCTGTATATTGGGAGAATTTTTTCCCTATTACTAAGTAGCTGGTTCTTTATTTTTTCTCTCTGAAAGCCCAATAAAATACTTTTAAATTAAGTATGCCTTCTGTGAACAGTTGATAATATTATGATCAAAATAAAATGGCTTATCTCAGAAACATCTGAGCACGAGTGACAGTGAAAATAGGCATTGATCATAATTTGAAACATGAAAGCTCTTCTGAGGTTCTAGCCACAAAACAGCTAGCTCAATCACATTTCAACTAAATTTTTCTTTTCAAATAAACTGAAGGGTAAGAGGAGGGCAGGTAAGAGGTCTTCTCAAAAGCTACAGTGCACTTGGTTACCTTGTGTTGAACTTAATTACCTTGACGTTCCACGTCAATACCAGGATGGATCCCCTGGGCTGATAGCATATTTCTCCTTTACCACATAACACTTCTGGGTAGGATCGTGACTCTACACATTGCCAGGCTGGTGTGGCAAGGTGCTCAAAAAGTGATTTAAATCCAGATTTGGTGCATGCTCAGGACTGGTCCTCATATGCTACAGATAGGCTTTGCAGGTGGGAGACACTGTTGGTTGGGTTTTTGGTTTGTAGCTGTAAAGGGGAGCGAGGGGAGGGGAGCGTTGGTGCCTGCAGCCACAGGATGCTGACACTCACCTTTCCTCTCTTTTCTTGGGGTGCTGATCATCAGGGCGTACTTCATGGGCCTGTGGGTGCCTGGCCTGGTCACCACAAAAGGCCAATGTCATCACGCCGGAGGATGGCCAGCAGTACAGCCCAGTGGGATTTATGGGAACAAACCATCTGCCATGGAGGAACTGCATGTGTCTACTCACCATATGGCTTTTAATATTCAAAGTTACTAACATCAAGGGAACACTATGCAAATAATCAAAAATACATTAATCTAAAAATGTTTAATGAGAAAGTTCTATCACTGTTCTCCACCAGAAAACTCAACCTCCCGTTATTCTAAGAGTTAATGTCACCCCTAAAATATTTATTTATTCACTCCTAAAGTAATCCTCAATAAATAAATAAGTAAATAAGTAAATAAATAAATAAATCTTAATCTTTTCTTGTTTGGTTTTTTCAATTCCTTTTTTAATTCCTGGTAAATTCTTACGCAGTTTTAATAACCATTTAAGTGGAAATGTAAATACTGCTTATTACAAACTGCACAGGCTTGGGTGTAAGTTTTTGTTGTGATTTAACCCTAGCCAGCAACGAAACACCACGCAGCCGCTCTCTCACCCCCCACCTGTGGTAGGATAGGGGAGAGAATCGGGAGGGCGCAAGTAGGAAAACTCACGGGTTGAGATAAAAACAGTTTAATAATTGAAATAAAACAAAGTAGAACAGTAATAGTAACAATGATAACAACAACAATAATGGAATATACAAAGAAGGTGATGCACAATGCAACTGCTCACCACGCACCGACTGACGCCCAGGCCCCAATGAGACACGAGAGCCCCCCCTTCCTGGACCACGCCTCCTAAATATATACTGACCATGATGTCACATGGTATGGAATATCCCACTGTCCAGCTGGGTCAGCTGCCCCAGCTATGCTCCCCCCTGCCAGCTTCGCATGCACCTGGCAGAGCACAGGAAGCTGAAAAGTCCCTGGTGCAAGGGCCACTCAGCAACAACCGAAACATCAATGGGCCATTGACGTTCCTCTCATACCAAACCCAAAACACAGCACCCCCCCCAGCTACTGGGAAGAAAGTTAACTCTGTCCCAGCCAGAACCAGGACAGTTTTTAAATCCAATATATTCTTGTAATCCAATACGTGCTGCTACCTATGAGTTCATACTTTGCATTAAGCCTGCAGAGAAATAGAAAGGACTTGTGAAAAAGACCTCTCTTAAGTTGCAAAAAGTTTTCTTCCTGCTTTTATCCTGACAGACCAGGTATTTTTTCTGGATTATGTCACTGCTTCTTTTCTTCAAGAATTACACCTAGTTTGGATTATGACTGTTTAAGACTTCTGTGTATTTTATGATATGAACACAGATGTACAAATACACAGTTAAATCACCAAATCTTATCTTTGCCACAAAATTCCTGCTGGAGATATGAGGATCCTTTAGGGTTAACATGTAAACCACAGAAAATAGGCTCTGCCTTGTCCACATATGGAATCTGACTTCAAACAAGGTGTCCTCTACACATCAATCCCTGTTTTTTACTCTAAACATTAGAGCCAATATCACGTTCTTCCTCTCATCTTCTATAACACAGTGTTTAGATCATATCCTGCTGTCACTCATCAACTACGGGATTTTAGCTAGATTAAAGGAAACTGAGCAGGCACAGTCCTGAAAAACACTGACTTGTTTTGCATTCTGATCCAACAAGGTAAAGATTTCTTGCATGCTTCAATGGCTTGGTGAACAAAGTGTATCTGCAAATTGAAAACCTTAGGTAATACGAAATTTAGACACCTCAGTCTCTAATCAATCCTGTTAGCCAATTTTATCTGTGTGTCTACCAGATATTCATACATATACATGCAGACACAAATGTATTTGGGAGGTGCAATTGCAAACCAAATATACATGCTTTTCATTTCTTCATCTCATTAGCCTTCAAATTCATCTTGTATTTTTCTGTTCAGTTATGTTACCAGCTGCCACTCAGTTTGCTCCTTACTTAGCAACATCTCAGTGGAGGCTTGCTCACCATTCTTCATTCAGATTAAACAGAAGGAGGAATTAAACCTCTCTTAAGTGCCAATTAAATGCTGAAACAGTGGGCTGCCACCATCCACAGCAAGGTRCTGCTTGGAAAGGCTAGTCAGAAGCTAAGCTATGAGAGCAAAAATGCTAGCTGGAAAAGCAAAGGCAAACATGGGATCCCCATGGTTTGAGTGGCTGCAGCTATGTGAGGGAAGCAGCAGGCCAACAGGCAGGAGGTGGGACGTGTGTGCAGCATGGACCTGGGAGAAAGCCAAAGAGCACATTTTCCATTGGCCAAGATAGTTACACAAAAGGCAAATCTGGGAATCTTAACATGTAAGATGCCCTCCCTGCTTGTTCCCAACATACTGGGAGAAAGGCGAGATGGTTCAACAAACCAACCTATTCCCATGAAACATCAGAATCATAGAGTAAATGATTTTTATTCTGGCAATCAATTAAAAAGGCTCCATGCACTGACTAATTGCTCAGGCTGGAAGGGCTGGTGGTTTATATTGTTTAGTATCACTAGCAGTGAAGTCAGTCGAGTAACAATAAAGCTTGCTACTTCATTTTTTGTTTTGGAAGAGCTGACAAGTAGAGTGCCTCTGAGGTACCTTTTAATAGAATAGGTGGGAATGTATCATAAAAATATTTTAAAAATGAAAGACATGAAAAATATCTGCTTCTTGCAATGACTTTTATTATTGTAAATGAACTGACAAATTGGAACAATGTGTTTATGTTATTTATCTTTGTAGTTAGTTATAGTTATATAGTTATATTTTATATTGATAATGATGTAATTTATAAATAGTTTCTCACATACTGACATAATTCTTATATATATTTCATTGAAGTCTTGTGAAATATTTCCTGAATCCACCAGTAACTAATGTCTGCCAAACCTACTATTATCATCAGTGTGAGAATGTGGGATTTGATTTAGCTCAAATTCTGCTTTCAGTCGGAAGCCCTCTTTCACTTGCTTTAACAGATATTTTGGAGAAGTTGATATGTTCTGCTCTTTAACTCTACTTGCTTCCTTCCATTTTAAATTGTCTGACTCAAAGTAGCTGGGGAAAAAAAAAAAACACGCCTGCCTGATGAGCCTCAAATTTGTTCTTGTTTGTGAATGTGATCATATCCTCAGTTTAAGGAATAAGACCATTTACCAAATACCTTGCTAATTTACTCTGGGGAATTTGTTAACAAGGTAGGATTTGGTTTTGAGCTGACCAAAACATTATTCTCTACAATAGGTGCAGGTAGTTTATTAATTTCCATGAGCTCTCCTGGGACTGGAAAACTATTTGTCCAACGCTGATTCATATTTTTCTGTGATGCTATCAGATGTTCATGACTGGAATCAGTTGGTATTGTAAATGTTCTGCCTTTCATGCAATTATGTGTGCATGCACTATTATCTTGAAAGGTTTAATAGGAATTAAGTTCTCATCAACCTAAGAAATAATTACATATAATGAGAGAAGAAGAAGATGAGAAACATAGGGAAAGAGTGACAAACTGCTGATAAAATGTAGATTCAGGATACTGACATAATATATTAGAGCCGTTTGTAGCCATTTTGATTCTGATGTAGAGAATCGTGAAAAATCATTGTGTTAGCTTCCAAATTCTTCTCTTTGCAACAACAACAACAAATGTGAACAACAACCAGTCTTTTTCTTACAAGAAAAGTATTAAAGTATATGTTACAGAAGTCTTTAATTCCACCAGATTTTTCTATCACCGCTTTGGCAAACCTGATGGTGACTGGTTTATTCATATATCTTCGCTGCACCAAAGTGGTTTGATGCATAATACCACAACTGATTCATGTTATGACAGGCTCCTTCCATAGAAACAGAGTTATGTAGTCACTTTCACAAGCTTATATATGAGCAGCTATTTCTACATATTTTCAAAGAAATCTTCAGAACTAAATCAAAACTGCTTTAGTAATTTATAAAGTACATTAACAGACTTCTTTCTCAGTTCTTAGTTTATCCCTCCAAGAGCTAGCACTTCCAAACACTAGATCAGCATGAGATAAATGCTAAATGAATTTCTACAAAGCAGAGTCACAAACACAATGTCAAGCCCAGCTTAGATGAAATGCAATAGCACCATTCAACGTAACCTGTCTCTCACCTTCTCCCCCAGTCCCTGCTCTTTTCCCTTTATTCTGATGAAAAGCCTAACCACGTACCTGTCCAACAACTGACTATAATCACATTTTTCCTTCTCTTTTCTGAAGGGGATGGAGTTCAGGCTAAGTTGAAAGGCAAGTAAAAAGCCATGGACCTCTTACAGAGCATGCCCAACTACCACCTCGTGGGTATCGTACAGGCTGCAGGTCAAGTACCTCTGCTCATCTCAGACACAGCAAGCCACAGAGAAAGGTGCACACACTGACAAGGGAGGCCCTGAAGCAATGTGGTATTCCCACAGTGAAAGGATATTTTTTTTCATCGTGTGTTTGCTTAGCACAAGGCATCTGAACCCAACATTTGGTCTTTAGGTCTTGGCAAAATATTAAAGCAGAATAGGCCTACTTAAACTTTTTGAGGGAGACCTGAGCTTATGCTGGCTGCTCTTTGAGCTGTTTCAGTGCAAGCCAGCTCCGAAAAGAAAATCCTGTGAGGTAAAGTGGAGGACTCAGGACAAAAAAGCTCTTTCCTTTAGTAGTACACAGCTTGTGTGAAGCAGTGTGCAAATACAACCCTGCTAAGACAATTGAGCATACCTAACCAGACTTGAGTTCAAGTGTGTTTTAAAAGATTATGCAATTTTTTTTCATAATTATACCTTGTAAATGTGTATGCACCGTGCCAGATATCCACATTTTAAACAAAGAATTTAAGTTTGCATTTTGTTATTGGAAAACCAAAATAAAGTTAGCTATGTAGGAAAAAAATATGAAAACCAGAAAGAATTCAAGGTTTCAAGATGGGTTCATAATTCAGTTAATGTGTTMATTTAAATTGCATATATTATCCCACTTTATGATTTGGGCATGCCCAGCAACACTGTGGCAGAATTCATAGAAAAACATGACCTACATGACCTTGATACATATTCATTAAACATATGTCATGTTTATTCATAAGTCTTACACAATATTTCTATAAAATATTGATGTATTTTTTACCATGTCACCATACTTAATATTATTTTTTGTATTTCAGCATATGAATTTAAGTTAGATTAAAATACAATGTTTTTCATATCCTTCAAATGAAAAAGATCAGAATTAATTCCTCAAAGTTTGCACAGATTGAAAACCAATCTGTGATTTATAAGAATCTTATAAATTTCTTATAAATCTTGTGCAAAAATAACGAACAATAATTCATACTTTTAGCTTTGAAAGCACTACATTTACATTTCAAGAAAATGAATATATATAAGTTGGTTTGGTTTTATTTCATTTTATTTTTTGCATCCCAAAGGCAAGGACAAAATTAAAAATTAGTAATACCAGGAGGTTGTGTGTGTTAGATTTATTCCAACACAACTTAGTACCTGCAGTAATTGGTTTGTATAATTACCTGTTCACTCCAATATAACCAGCAGAGTATCTTAGACTACTTTTCCGTGACCTCTAAACAGTGATCTCGGTCCCTCTGTGCGCTCCACGCATCCTCAGACAGTGATGAGCTGTCCTGTTCTTGCACATTCATTCAGGGTTACCTTGGCAACCACTTGATAAGATGGTGCCATAATGTCTGTCCGGCTTTTTTGACTATAGCATGAGTTTATRGACTAGACAATTTCAAAAGATTTTTCCCCCCTTAGGGCCTGTAGACTTAGTATAGATTTCTTCCTATCTTGATAACAAACATGCTACTTTCCTTGCCAATAACCCTATGGTTTTTATGGCGCTACTTCCCACATGTGTATGCAGGCATAGACTCGACTGCTCTGTATTCCACTAAATGCATTTACTAAATACTTATTTTTAACCTAGGTTTCTCAAATTTATGTGAACCATACTTTCTACAGACAGGTTTGTCTCTGTTCGTCTTCATTCTAAATTCGGCTTGCCCCTAATGTTTAACCATGTGATAATTTTAACTAAATTTTAAGAAAGACAGGGATGTCAAAGGTATTAATTTATTTTATATTAATTTGCTATAACAATATTATTAAAGAATATCATTTAATGTTAATTTGATGTAGTGACATACAGAAGACACATTTCAAAGATACTGTTTTCTGACACAATTTCTGAAACTAGGCAGCTAAAGAGAGGAAAGAAAAAGAGACTGTATTATTGCCACCGGTGAGGGAAAGAATGTTCCATGAGCTCAAACAAAAGTATATACGAAAGACAGTTCATGGATCCTGGAACACCCAGAAACGTAATTGGAGATTGTACTCTGTTAGACACCAGATAATCCATTTCAAGATTTTTCTTCTTTGAGGTTTCTGTGATTGCTGGTGAAGGTCCAAGTCACACTGCAGGTGTAGTAGAACAAAAGTCCATTGTCAGACACAGGAGAAATTAACTGAAAAACCTCCCAACGGTGCTGCTTCTGTTTTTACATCATGTTTATGTTTTCAAATACTTCAATATTCACAGAGGTTAAAACCTTGCAAACAAAATGGTTCTAGGGCTGAACAGCCTGTCGTAGACCTGCCTGATCAGCCAGGCAAATCCAGCAGCACTTGCACACTGACCCAGAGTAATCTTCAGTGAAAATATCCAGTGACTGAATCAGTGAGATCTGGCATAGCTGCTTCAGTTCTTCTCAGAGAAAATGGGATTATTCAGGGTGGGGGTGACGGAATCCTTAGAAAAGTAAGTCTGTATGGGAGAAAGTAAAATTTCACTTACTTCCCATAGACAGTAAGAGAAGTTATTTGCAATGGCTGTTTTTGTGAACTGTTTCTCCCAATAGCTGATCAGCCATATAATTTCTATGGTAAATTATTTTGATCATTTTAAAGTATTTTCATTTTAGTCAAAACTTCTTGTGACCTGTATTGATTGCTCTTCCTATTATGTCCTCCCATCTTTTAAGTACCACTTACATCATTTTCTTTCTCCTACCTGATAAAAAGGAAAAAAAAATACACTTGATACATTGTAAACTGTGGACATAAAAGCAGGTATCACAGTAACAAATTCTGATGGTTTTTAACTTAGAGTCTTGGACATTGTCTTTAGCATGTAATTTCCAACTCTAAGAATATCCAGAGCAATATACATTGAGGTCAGTTTGTCAGGACTGAAAGCACTGGGTGATGGGTCTAGGAGGCTGGAGGCTGTGAAGATCCAGCTGGAACATTTAAGAAGAGGTGAAGGAAGAGAGAAATAGTCTTTTTCTCCTCATTGTTAGTTAGAAGGGACTCCAATAACTCTATGTTGCAGTGAAACTTATAGGAGAACAGTAGCATTAAAAGCTCAGGTTGCTGTTTCCTGAGTTCCCAGACTGTTAACTTCATATGAACATGCTTTTTTTTTTTTTTTTTTTGTTCTGCAGGTATCTTGACTCTTACATAGTCCTTCCCACTTTAAAGTCAGAAAGGCTCACCAAAATTAATTATTTTATTCTTGGAAGTCTCCAACAATGTAAGACAGTAATATTTTTTATTTCTGATACAGAAAGAGAGTAAAGTTATATCTATTTTGCATGACAGCGTAATACAAAACATATTGAACAAACTCTAATAGGACCTTTTCATTCATAGTCACATGTAACTTTACATTCATAAAGTCATAATTAATTTAGGTCACAGAGCAGCTTGAATGAACATTATGTCACAAATGATATAATTTTCCTTTTTAATTATTACAACTCTATATGTGGTACTGTCAGCCTTTTTAGCAAGTCAGTAAAGTGTTCACTGCTCTTCTTTTTCTCCTTTTCCTTTTTGGTATGTTAATTTCTTTTTTTTCTTTTTACTATTGACATGGATAAGCTAATTTTCAGCTTCCTTTTGACAATAAATACAACTCCAGGGACGTATTTATTTTTTTATATTAGTGCCTCAGTAATCACTTGACAAGTTGTAAAGTGGGAGTTGAGAACTGCTGAGGCTGACAAATCCTGCTGTAAAATTAAATGTGTAAGAAATTTCAGTGTATGGTTTGTAAGGAGAGAAGGATGCTTGGGTACTTGAAATAGACTAGGTGAAGCCTCACCCACTCAAGTACATTAATATGATGCAGTGATCTAAGGAAGCACTCTTTTCTCTATGCTGAAATAAAAGACTAGCTAGTTTCAGGACAAGAACCGGAAGAACTCAGGCCTAAATTAAAGATTTCAGTAGCCTGAACAAAAGACACATTAGAGCTTGAATTTAATGTTTTGATCTGAGCAGATGTTCTAGATAAGCTCAAAACTTTATGCTACATACAGCTAATCACAGCCTGTTTCTCTGCAGGTGCTGCACAACCAACACTGCTGTGCTTTTTGATTTCAGGCTCAATGTGCAGCAGGCTCTGTTGCATTGCACAGACATGTTCTACCTTCATTTTCTGATGTCTCCCTGGAAATCTAAAGTTAAAATAAAAACAGATTGCCAAAGTCATGGCTAGTGCCTTAATTTTTTAAAAAAAAAAAAAAAAAAAAAAAAAAAGTCTTTGTGGATTCTAGTTGCCCATCCTTCCCACAGGTAATTTTAAAGTTGTTTTTTATTATTAAACAGCTAAAGAAAATGTGTCAGGCTCAATTTATCTAGCATTACACATGCAAATTGGAATTATCAACAACATCAATTTTAATAAAAATTAATACAGTCACACAAGAAGGTGGACTAGTGAACTTCTAAGGTTCTTTCCAACCTTGCTCTTCTATGATTCTATGAATTTGACAAAACCTGACAAATCTAAAAGCCTTTGGGCTTTAATAGATCAAGATAAAAAGTAGATATGAAATGTTTTAAGATCTGTCTAGACTAAGAGATTTGCTATRGAAAATAAAAAGTAATTATTATCTACCGTTTATAGTAAGCATACAAATTTGTGTATCTCTGCAGCAACCTCAGCAATCTCTGAGCTTATGCATACTATACAGAATTTCCTTTTCAACAGGAAAGACATCTACTTCTGTTAATTTCCCCTTGAAATATTCTACAGTATTCTTTGTTACCATCACCAAAGGAAATCCCCAGTCAAAACATTCTAAGTTGCTTGTCGGGGGCTTGAAACTTTATCTACAAAGGCCCACACAAACTATTCTGTTTTAGTCATGCCAGTTTACTTCCAGCACACTGGAAATTTACCAGAGTCTTTTAACTAAACAGTTATTCACCAGATGGAGTTGCAAAAGGAAATGAACTTTAGTTTGGAAAAGAAGATAATATTTTATTAAGAGATGGAAATGCTTTTTAAATTAATTTCACAGTTAAAGAAATACTAAAGGGACACTTTACTTTTATTAAAGTAAGAGCTATGTTGAAATTAAGTTATTTTCTAGTAGCGGCAAGAAGTTATTTTACGAGCAAACATGAAGTTTTCTGTTAGCAGGCCTAGTGAGATGTTCACTGACAGGTAGCCACCACACCTTCATCCTCTTTTGTATTTCTTAGGCCTGAAACATCTTCAGCATCACTTTCCGTGGAGAACCCAGAGCTCCTTCCTTAATAGAGTCTGATGGAGCAAACCTGTATGCTAGTCCCTATGGAGCAAGAGTTTATGGATATCAGAATAAGACCTTTGAAAAGATAATTACTTATCCACCAAAATGAGAGTTATAATTTGGGAAAGGAAGAATAAGTCCCTGCAGTTTGGTGTATTTACCCCAGAGTTCCCACCTATTCAAAATTACTCTTCACCTTCCTTGTAAAGACACAGATTTATTCTGCATAATTTCCAGGACAGGTCTCTTCCCTTCCTAAGTAGGGCATGTTATTCCTACTCATGGAAAATTTTAACATTTTGAAATTTCCAAACTGTCTTCAGTATAATTTATTTTGGTTTTGTGCTCCCACATTATTTTTAATTGTAATCCTGAACCCTAGAGAATTTATAGTGCATCTGTAAAGCTTTTTGTCACAGAGCAGCCAGTCTGGCCAGCTACCTAGTTCAGTAGATGGAAACTGAGATGTTTCATCACCCCATCTGTGCCACTAAGCGGGCAGAAATTCAAGGACTTTCAGGACTGTACTCTTCAGATTTCTGTGAAATCAGAATTGGCAAAACATACTGTCGTAGTAGAACGCTTTCAGTTTGCCAAACTGCCAATTTTAAAATTACCTTCTCAATCATTTATTAGTTTTTAATTTCTCATCCTTCCCTGTCAAAGTTCATCTAGTTAAACTAAGTTCTGGCTATGTGAATTGCATTATCACTTAGCTGTCATGGCTATTCAGATGATTAAGGAGGAAAGGAGACTTAGCTTTTCTACACTTATCTATGTGCGATTTTCCAAAAGTTGGACGCAGGTGCAGAAGTATGGAAAGAGAAAGCAGAGGCTGCATGCATGCAACTTGCCTCTTCCAGATGGAGGACTAGGAGGATTTCAGCTTGTCAGTATCTGGAACCTGACTTCTTGCTTCCCTTGGTGAAGTAATAAATTTCAGTTTGTGGAGGGGTGAAAGGCAACACCATGCTCTCTAAATGACAGAATTTACTATGATTTCCATTTCCTTTCAAAGAGGGGTCCTGAGACGGCTCACGGATGATATACAGCCCATAAGATCTAAGAGTAATTCTTTGCCTTATTCTTTCACAAAAGCTATCAATAAAATAGATTGTATTTGGAATATAAACACAGAATAATTTCAAATAAATTAATGTAAATTAAGGTTAAGATCCAGATGGTTTTACTCACTAGAAGCTTGGGAAACCAGTGTTCCTTAGATGTAATTAGGTAATAGTATCACAAGATTACAGGACAAGACATTTTCCTCTGCCTCTCTAAATCAATAAAAATAGACACAAGAAAAAAAACCAACAAAACCTCAGAGTTATGGGGGTTTTATTGTAAATACTTTTCAATGTCCGCCATTTCTAGTAACCGCTATACAAATAGCAAGGTACAGCTACCTGGTGGCTGGTCCACTAGTGGTTATTATTACTTAGAATCAAGTACATCCCCCCCTGTTCTGTCCTTGACATTTTACTTCAGCTAGCTTCTTTATTTACCTCTGATGCTTTTGTATTTTTCAAGCTCTGGCAAAAAGCTGTGGAGTGTATTCTATTCTCATCCTTTTGTCAAGCAGTAGCTGGTATTTTGGCCTTTTAGAGGCAACTTTCTGATAGAAGGAAAAGTAGTGACATGGAGCTCTATTGAACTTGTTTATTTATAGAGTGTATGCCCTTGAGTGGTTCCACAGTAGGTCACAAAGACACAGGAAACCCCCTTCTTTCAGAAGTCTGAGCTCAAACACCAAGAAACAACAGAGCTCTGAAAATCATCCCTAATTAAAACTTTGTGGAAGAGAGCAATTTCTTCCTCCTTTTGCCAGAATGCACACCAAGAAACCGTGTCACACAAGGAATAACTAAACAGTGTTTCTTCAGCCAATGGACACTGCTTACATTAATTTAAAAAAATGTAAAATCATGTATAAGATTTCCATCTGATGATTCTCACAAGAAAAATAGTATTTTCTCACAACAGAGCCTTACTTTTTATGCCAAGAGATCTCAACCAAAAAACATTGCTAGAAGTATCAGAATGAGAATTCTGGAGGAAAGAGCCATGGCCAGAATCTTATCGCTCAGTCAGGCCACTGATGTGCAAAGAGATATTCAACGGTTTGGCTATGTGAAGAACTGAAGCCTTATTTTACTAAAGGTGTATAGACATCTTTTCCTGTTGCCTATGGAGAGTCCTAGTCTTCTCCTGTTAATGGCAATTAAATGGTCACTTCCAGACCTCTCAGCCTTTGTTGTAAGACTGTATTTACTCAGGAATCATATATATCATAACTTTCCACCTTCACATACAAACATACAAAAAATAGTTTCCTTCTCGTGTGATTTCACCAACTAAACACTTTTGTCAATATACAGGTTTCTCTTTGCATCCATAACAGAAACGCTTAGTCAAACTACTTTTTTACCACATCTCGTATGCCCTCTTTTCTCACTYCTTTTCCAGTAGTAGATGGAGAAGTTAAAGCAATACCAGATAAGCTCATAGCTGAAGCAGCTCCACTGGTGGTGCTATAAAAGGTGCTCATCAAGCGCAGGGATGCAGTTGCGGGCCACCCATGGAGTTTGACTCGCTCGTGTCCACCTTGGCACTTCCATGCTCAACTACAGTGATTTAATGACAAGAAGAAAGATAAGGAAAGACAGGGTTCTTTTTATCCCCTACTTCTTCCTCACATATATTGTGTAATCTCTGCCAGCTTTAATATAGGGCCAATTTAATTCATGGAAAGAAAAAAACCCAAACCTCCCCTCTCTTTTTCTGTTAAATGAAAATATGGTCTTCTAATCAGCCTAGAAACTTTAGATATCAGAAGAATTGCTCATTTATCTACCTCCCCCTAAAACATAGGCCTCCTCTTGAGCCCACTGGAGTCAGTAGAAGGATTTAGATTGAGTTCAATGGGTTTTGGATGAGTTTTTCTGAGAGCACTCAATTCATCTCACTTCTCTTATTATCTCTCCAGGTTGCTGTAGTATTACTGAAAATTCTCATCTACAAATAAAGGACAAGTATTTAACACACAGCAAACCAATTAATTTCAAAATTGCTTAGGGATTTTTTAATTCAGCCTTTTATATATGAGATTGTTTACACTGGAACTCTTATCTTCTCTCCCATAATCACTGAACAAGCAAAACTGCCAGACTTTAACTCAGTTCCTGTGAGCATCACTGCATGCAAGAAAATGCTAAATGAAAATTTTAGGCCATATGCATGAAAGCTCTTTGAGAAGGTAGTTTACTTCACCACACAATTATTTTAAAGAGATAATTCAACATCTTAAAGTGATTTATTGATAACACATTATTTTTAAGTCAAGCCTTTAAGACATTTAGCTTATTCTGAGCTGAAATGACCTCTTTGTGCTCCTTTATGAGACTGCTTAATGGCATAGTAGAACTGCAGCCATTCTCTGCTGGCTATTTCCCCGGAGTAGTAACAGCTTACTGCTCCCTCCCCAAAGCAAAATGGCCAAGATGCACTTCACCATCTGTCTATTTGCCATCACTTATATGTTCTCATTGCCATCCTAACAAACGCCTGAGAATATATGGGGATTTTGTCCACACAGCACTCCTGTGGGGCAGGGGGGGTACCTCTCCAGAGAACCATGCCTGAGCCTCACAGCCCAACTTGGTCCAGGTTCCAGAATCTGCAGTGCCTCCTGCACCCTAAATCAATATGTCTGCATTCCTTTTCTTTGAATTAGATGGCATATAGTCTAACAAAGGGGGAGGGATGACAAGGTAGGAAGCAGCAATTAAGAAAGGTACTTCAGGATGCACCATAAACAACACAGGAGAAGCTAAGACAATCAATGCCAGATGTGTCAGGAAGCAGCAAAGTTCAAGCCAAAGATGTTGTTTGCAAGGATAAAGGSAACATAGATGATAAAATCAAATAGGAATCTAGGTCCTCAGTGTTTACCTAAAATCTGGAAACTCTGTATGTCAAACAGTCAAATGTAAGCCTGGGCCTCGCATAAGTATGTTGCAACACAGAAGCCATGAATACAGTGCTCAAGTATAGATCCTACCTGTCCTGGTTTCAGTTGGGATAGAGTTAATTTTCTTTCTAGTAATTGGTATAGTGCTGTGGTTTGGATTTAGGATGAGAATAATGTTGATAACACACTGCTGTTTTAGTTATTGCTGAGCAGTGCTTACACAAAGTCAAGGCCTTTTCTGCTTCTCACACCACCCTACCAGCGAGTAGGCTGGGGGTGCACAAGAAGTTGGGAGGGGACACGGCTGGGACAGCTGACCCAAACTGACCAAAGGGATATTCCATACCATATAATGTCACATTCAATATATGAACTAGGGGAAAATCTGGCTGGGGGTCCACTGCTCAGGAACTGCCTGGGCATCAGTCAGTGGGTGGTGAACAATTGCACTGTGCATCACTTGTTTTGTATATTCTTTTATCATTATTATTATTTTCCCTTTCTTTTCTGTCCTATTAAATTGTCTTTATCTCAACCCACAAGTTTTACCTTTTTTTTTTTCAATTCTCTCCCCCATCCCACTGCGGGAGAGTGATCGAACAGCTGTGTGGTGTTTAGCTGCCTGCCGGGTTAAACCACAACACTACCTTTTCATGACATGTTTTATAGAAGGAACTTCTACTATAAAAGATCCATTTTTATTTCTTTTTTTTTTAAATTTTCTTTTACTATTTCTACAGAAGACCTCAGACAGCTGTTTCTATGTTAAGTTCCAATGACTAACATTTATTTTCAGGTTTAGTTGGGATCCACCTGGATCTCAAAGAGCCACACCTTCGACCTACTTATACAATCACTAAACTAAGAAGTCCCCACAGCATGTTCCTAACTGCAGATTAAGCTAGTTTCCAGACTGACCTCACATAACCAGTTCTACGCATCTCCTTCTCTTCTCAAACTTTACCTTGTTGAAACTTCAGTGACTGTTCTTACCTTTGTGGTTAATCTCTCCATTATCCTAACAAGAAGCAAAATAATTTTTATTGTTTTTTTAGCAAGAGATGGCTGTTGATTGAAATTTTGTCTTTCTTATGTTTTAATTTTATCTTTCTTGTGTTTTGTACACAAAAAGTATGTACACTGTTGATTCTAAAACCATACTATAAGATAAATTTTGTAGGACTCTGTAGGCCATTTGTTCTAAGCCTAGCTCTTGAAAAAGGAAAGGTTTCTCCCATAATGTTATGTATAGTCAAATAAATAACAATAGTAGGAGAACACAGCTGATTTCCCCTGGCTGATCTCCATCTGTTCATAGTGTAAAACATGTGGATATGTAGTTCAATTAATTTGAAGGTACTGTCTGAATCAGCTTGATGGAAGGTCTCTGAATGAAGAGAAAATAGAACTGTTAAAAAGATATAACATTTTTCCCCAGGGAGTCTGATTGAGAGTTTATTTAAATGATGTAACATTTCGTAAAACAGGTGCATAGGAACATTAAAGGGGAAAATCTACTACATTTGGAGAAGAAGAAAGCAATTTTATCTGTGTCCTTTGGAGGTCTGAATTATGTAAATCCTGACAAATCTTTTTCCTCTAAGTATGAATATACAGATTTAGTTCCAATAGAAGGCATTTGCCTTTGCCTCTTTGTAGAACATTAAGCATTTGATTGCCATCTGTACCAGAAGCATAGCAGTAAACTGTGAAAGAAATGTAAATTTCAAGGATCCTAAAAATTCCTCTTGCAGGGGCATTGATGATTTTTGATCTAGAGGTTGTGGAAGCAACTTCCCACACAAAATGGCTCCTCAAAATAACATTTTGATCTTTTTCATTATATATTTGATCCACAACAAAAGGTTAACACTTGTATCAGGAGACAGTAACTTTTAAGCAAAACAGAAATGCACAGACTTTCCTGTTTTCAGGCATAAATATAAAAAAAAGCCCAAGAAAACCAAATCAAGACTAGCTTTCCTTCTTCAGAAAAGCACAGAAGGGAACGAGGCATTCAAAAAGTTTTCCTATATGATTGCAAGGCATGCCTTTGGAATCACACTGAACTAATATACATTCTTTCATTTCCCCTTACCTAATAAGTAGCCTAACCTGAAAACAAAAAAGTGGTCCACATCTCCATTTGATACAACAGTCTCCCTTACTATTACTTGTATACCTGACATAAATTAGTCTAGTGGTAGAATATCAGACTTGTTCATCTGTTCACATGTTGCCAACATCACCACAATCTTATTGCAATCCACCTCTCTACCTACCAGAACAGGTAGACTAAGATGGCTGTGGACCTCTTAGTCACATCCTCATTCATAACAATGATTGAAAACATCTTAAAAAAACCTAACTCGTGTCTTCTCCTTGAGCAAAAAGAAGAATCTATCATGTGCTCCTTTCTTACTCAGATCATATTAGCGTTTACACCTTACACTTCGAAAACATAATACGTTATCTCAGGAGTCATTGCTGCCTGTAACTGGGTTCAGAACCACAATTTTTATCCCAGTCTAAAAGACATTGCTTTTATGTATTCAGTCCTAGAGTATCTGTATTTTTCAAATGTATATTTTGTACAGAATTTTCAGTGAACCACAGGATTATTATGGATAATGCATTTTTAGTACACAATTTCTCACTGGTTCTAACAACATCAGAAAACTTTTAATGAACAATGCAACTCTTCTGATTTGATTCTATTCTACAAAGAAAATGGAAAAAGAAACACTGTATTCTTCTTTCATGTAAATAGAGTTATAAAGCAACACAAAAATCATCTCCAATAGGCTAAATTACAGTAAACTTCTTTATAATAGATGCTCTAAAAATTTTCGATGTTTCAATATATATCCTTTATCCTTACATTTGTGTCAATAAATGGAGTGTAAAGGCTTGCAAAATATTTCATACATTTTTGTAGGTTAAAAATAATTGTATACACCTTGAGTCTTCTTTAGCCAACATACATGTACCAATATAAGGTATTTTATTTAAGCAAACACCTTTTAATATTTCTGTATTGTAAATACCTTCCCCGTAGGAAAAATGAATAATTGTTTGTTTGACAAGACAAACAAAATATTCCTATCATCTACAGCAGAGAGCTCTGTCTACATGAAATTCCCTGAAGGTCTTTTAGTATTGGTTCCACTGAAGAAGCAGGGCTAAGAGGTAAAAGGGTCATTAATGTTACCACATAGTTTCCATCAGACTCAGTCAAAATTTTTTCAAAATTTGAAGGATTCTTGAGAACAAAGGTATTTGTTTGTTTGTTTTTCCCCATGCAAAGTGAAATTTAATAATAAAGGGCATATACTGAGCTATTCCGATTACTTCCTCTGTGGACAGAATATAGTAATTATTGTGTCCAAACTCTTTTGTGTCTAAAATGTCTCCCAGAGAGAAATGTATGCAATCAACCTGGGGGTGGAGGGGGTGGGGGGGGTGGGGGGTGGGGGATGTGTGTGTGTGTGGTGTTGTTTTGGTATGCACCAATAAAACACACACACATCTGTGAAATAGCATCAGTGAACATTTAGAAGTGTTTCTATGCTCACTTAAGGAGCTCAAAGAGAAAACTCTTGTTATGTATCAATTCTTTAAATTCAACTGGTTAATTTATTTTTTAAAATTGCAATTACAATCTAAAAAGAACAGAAACATTTAAAAAAAAAAAATTCTCTGTTTCTGACCAGCTATATTCTTAAGATTTCATTTTCAAACATGAATCATTCACAAATGAACATCTAAGAAGACCTTTTTGACAATATACCAGAACAGTTCTGCTTTGCCATAAGTCGTGTAGAAATGGAAAGAGATAAGCAAAAGACTCTGACAGACAGCTGTAACAGAAAGATTGAAAATGCTCATAGTATATAAAGTTCACATGGAGTGCAGATTTTGCTACAACAAATCTGTGCTTGTAGACCAGTGCATTCTGCTTATATCTAGACCCAGAGATACTTCCAGTGCAAACTGGAGCTGCTTACTTCCTTGGAAATGTTTCTAATTTTATTACAAATGTTTTCTGGAGTCTGAGATGCTTTGTGATTAATTTTGAGGGGTAACTCAAAATGTCATTTTTGATCTACAGGAATTCTCCTTACCATTTCGTTCTTATCTATTTTAAAGTTTACTTCTCCCTTTGTCTCTTAATTGGTAAGTAAAGATGGATTCTGAATGTTCAAAAAGACTTCTCTCCTGTTGCATGCTATTAGGGAAGAGCTTGGACAAAAAGCAAGCACTTTTTGTTCATTATGAAAGAAAACTTTCTTCCAAACTGCATGTATGTCACAGAGACTGTCTTTCTCCAGGTATAATAGATTGAGGGAGCTGGAAAAGTACTTGCTATTTATGCTCAGACTTTAGCTGTATGGTTCTGTTTAAATCTTGAAAAATTACTTTTTTAGGAGAAGGTCTATGATAGGCAGAGACAGATGGAAAGGTATTGTCATATATTTTTTACAATATTGTTACATAACATATTTGGTGTGAGTCATGGAAAATCTTCCTACACATTCTTACAGTACATATTGATGAGTATGAGAGGCAGAGAAAGAGAGCCTATAGCTGCCAAGTTCAGAAGCTCGACACATCATGCAATGGCATTTGAATCAAGTGCTTCAAATGGTTAAAATAAAAGACCAGAACAGGAAGCAGTGGTTTCTTCATTATCATGGCAAAATAAGTCATACAGCAAAAGTGATCACATTTTGGGCATTTTCAATACTGTCCCTTCTAGATTTCTATATATATGATACATTGTATATACACATAGGTTTTTACGTGTGTTTATGTCTACTGTGAACTACATTATATACCTGTACGATATGCATATATTATATCTATGTATAAATACTGTATATATAACTTCACTAAAACCAGCAATTTTTGCCCCTCCACTTATATTCCATACCTTCCTTTTCTGAAGACAGAATACTCTATTCTCATCAAGTGACACTTTTCGTCTACTGTCTGTAGTTTTCTATCATCTGGGCCAACTCCTCAGTTTTACCATGTTCCTGAAAGCCCTGTGTAATCATAATCTAGGGTGGGATTCAGCTACAGATTGACACCTACATTCAGATGAATGCAGGTGGGTGTCTACCTGTGCAAGACATATCTAACTTGGAATTATAATCTATTAAAATCAGGTCAACACTGAATATGGAGTCTGGAGAGCTACTCTGTTAATAAACCGCTATTTTAGGGTAATCTGAATGACTGCCTAGGCTCCACTGATTATATTCCTCAGGACATTTCCTTGGTTGTCCTACTGGTCAAGCACGATATGGAATGTCCTAAGTATCCTGGGTGGCTCTTCTACAGAAGGACATTAGGGGTCTCATAGGTTTTATGACCTCTCTGCCAGCTCTGTGTATTTATCCTGGGTAATGATAAATTGCCTCAAATGGTAGTGGACACCTATGTTTAGGCAACTGAATCAAGATCTCAGGGATGCTAAGGGGAGTTCAGAAATCTTTTAAACTTGCAGACACTGACAAACATTTTAGGTATTTTAATCTAGAGCTGTCTTGTTCTTTCACCCACATCTCCAATGTACAAGGGGATCCAGATTATTCTTCCACTTCCATAATCTACTAACAAATGCCTTAGTTCCCTATTGTGTTAAAAGTGTCCTGATTTTCATTGGAAAAGAAAACAGTACTGGTACAAAAAAAAGGAGGAGGGGTAGACAATTCTCAACCTTGGGACAAGAGACAGGAAAACAGATACAATTGCATGTGAATTTATGTTGGATTTTAAAATAAAGCACATCCTACTCTGAAGATGGAGAAAGTCAGAGAAAAGTCTGCTGGAAAGCTCTGAACAAAAAGAGGTTTGGAAGGATTGTTCATGAGGAAAAGAAGAAATTGGGAAGTAGTTAAGGTTTAAGCAAATTATGGTTCTTGAAAYAGCAAAAAATGAAACATATTTCTGAAAACTATTGTTTAATTATAAAGAGATTATTTCTTCTGAATTGTTTTTCTATTACTTTATTGCTGGTATATTTGAAAATATATTGATAGAATTTAAAAAGAAGGTCAAAGTAGTTTTAAATATATATGTGACAAGAGTTTAAAAGTTATTTGAAGCAATTCAAAATGCAATAATTATTCTCTATATAGCTATATGTTATTCTAGAAAGCTCTTTCTGTGAATGTTTACCCCACAGGAAAGTGGGGTAGGTTTCCCCAGATATTCTTACAGAAAAGATCACTGTATATTCTGTTGAGCTTTGAGGAGAATAAAGCAGCAGATGGATCTCCATTTCTTAGATATTTTCTGTTCACTCCCCATTTTCTTCTTGTAGCTTTCATCCATTTTAGCTCTAGTCTACCAAAGTAAGTGTGGAAACAACCTAGTTCATCTG
Source organism: Phoebastria nigripes (assembly GCA_035582835.1). Classification (NCBI taxonomy): domain Eukaryota; kingdom Metazoa; phylum Chordata; class Aves; order Procellariiformes; family Diomedeidae; genus Phoebastria; species Phoebastria nigripes. The sequence continues at coordinate 172,017 of JAYKAV010003331.1, forward strand.
AATTCCAGATCTCCCTACATAATAAATAGATAATCTGAATCATTCTTGAGACAACCTAGTATTGCCTGAATCTCAATATAGCTCTTCACTGGCACAGTACTGAGGAACTTCRTTTTTATTGTAACCTGGGTGAGGATAGCTTGCTGTTTAAGGGGAAAGCACCCCAGGGCTCCCAAGCTACCCTGCTGCAGGGCAAGCCACCACGAGAGCTGTTCCTTCCAAGGAAGCTCAAACCTTACAGTCCCCATGTCAGTCCCAGGGCCCACCTTCTGAAGAAGCATGAAATTATTTATTTTCACTCCCAATCAGAACAAAACCAAATTTCAAAGTTTTGAAAATGAAATTCCTTTCTCCACACACCTCCCTATTAACAATACATGTTGACTGAACTTTATCTTTCCCCCTAGGAAAATATTAAGATTCCTGATAGCTATGCAGGCTACAATTGTCAAATCTTCATTTTTTTCCTCTCTTTCAGTGCAATTTTGCCTTTCTAATTGTGGATTCTTTTGGGCAGGCTCACCCAATACTACACAGTTTTGAAGTCTATATACGTTGCTATATGATATAAAGACACATAGATGAATAAATACTATTAACTATCTTCCTACTATTCTGTCTTAAGGTGTTTTCTTTCATTAAGAGATTGCCTCTTACACACAGAAAGTAAAATGAAATTGTTTTAATGCATAGAATAAGTAATCCAAAAACATGCAGTAAGGGATTGAGAAAACAAGACACATTGGAAGTACAGCTCATTATAAAAAGGCAAAAATTCAACCCATTCTATTTATGCTATGGATATGCTAACAAGTATTATTTACATAAGTCTTGTAGTCTTTTTGTTGAACTACATAGAAATGCTTGCAGTATGTGTTGCTGGTACAAAACTTCAAACATTTCATATATAATAACATCCAAATGGGATTAAAAAGGAACAGTTCAGCAGTAAGACAGCAATGATCAATAGCCTACCGTTAAATACTGAAAACTTCTCTCCTGTAAGAAAGCAAGAGAAATAGTGTTCACTTTTCTCCATCATAGGCTGAAAATTACCAAATGTCCCCCTGGGCCATCTCTTCGATCATTCTTTTCATGCCCTTCCTTTCACTTAATTTGAAGGGCTAGGGGAGGAAGAGAAGGTACAAAAATAATGTCCAACTAAACAAGATATATTTAAAGTAAGTTGAGGACATTCCAAGGTGAAATGTGAAATGGTTAAAGCAGAAACTCTGGTTTCATTTCTGGCTCTACCATTGACTTAGTGTGTAATCATGAGTAAATAATTCTGCTACTCCTTCACTTCATTGTAACATTTTCTTAAAGGAAATGCAACATTRCTTTCACAACACTCAGATCTTTGGACAATGTTGTAAACAACAACCAAAATAAGAGACAATTGTATGCAATATGAATTAATACATTAATATATCATCATATTAATAGTAAGATTATATATATATAAACAAATATACAAATTCTCTAATATGAGAGTAATGCACAAAAATATTTAGTGTTCAGTTCTAGAACTGGCAGAAATACCCATGGTATGGTGCATGGTGCGAGAGTAAGCTCTGATTTGCACATATGGTTAAAGTCACTATCTTCCCTGGCGGTGTTCTCCTAAGCTGATAAATCTCTCTTTGGACTAAAATCAGTGGCAGTTTTGCCCCTCTCTTAACTGGGACCAGAGGCTTTTTCTTCTGTACTTGATTACATGAAGAAACATTGTAAAAATGTACGAGCTTGTCCATAGTAACTTTACATATGTCCTTTGATTTGTGTCAGTCATTTTGATTTTTAAGATCTTGTCAAACTTCATAAAAGTAAGATTCTCCTCTCACTGTGAAGAGAATCTCAAAAACCTCTTATGCCCTTCTCATAGCTTTGCTGAATTCAAAACAGCAGAGTAATTTCCTTACAACTAATAACCAGCAGCTATCAAGAATTTTTGCTGCTGCTGTTGTTATTCACTTAAGCAAAACTATTTGTTTTAGCAACAGTTTTCAAGATGTTCTTGCATCTGATTTAACTGAAAGCTCTGATTAAGCAACTAAATAGATAAAAGTCTCAGGTGAGTGTACAAGCTCCCCAAGTGACAAATGTCATTTATTAGCCTCCATTTCTTGAGGTCTTTTCTCCTTCTTTTCTTGGCATCTTTCAACCCTAAAGTTAGACTAAGCTGATCATTGTGTTGCACAAGACTTCCATGCTGGCAGCATGGCAACTTCTAGTCACTGCAGGAGTGATAAAACAAAGAAAATAATTCTGAATAGTGCTGGATAGAGATGACTTTGGAAGCTTACTGAAGGCAGGGGACTTTTAGTTCAACTGACCCAAGCCCAACTTGTAAATGGACATATGTATTCTATATTGTTCAAAAGTCATTTTAAAACCAAAAGAGCTCTGAGAAGAGCACAAATGTATAGGTCAAATGCAAGATCAGGATACTAATATGTATGTTCACACAGCTGTGCAGGTGTAGACAGGAGTATATTAAACAGATACATGTTCCAGACCTTTGACAAACCAGTGCTTTAGCTCTTTAAGGAAACTAGCTGTGGTTAGTGGATTCCTAGATTCTAACAGATACGGTTGGGCTCCTTTTGTCAAGGTTATGGCTAGAAAAATGGGACCAATGTCTAATAGAAGGAAGAAATTTGGAGGAAAAGCCAACACAACTGACACATCCAGAAAATAATCCTAAGAGCTTAAATTACTTAGCAGCCTTTGCAAATATTAACTATGATACCTGTGTGCAAAAATTTGTTAAAAACATACATACACATTCATTCACTGCAGTGCATTGACTATTTAGAGTCATAAATTTTCAGAGTCATCCATTTTTTGGATTGATGTACTGATTTAAAAGAAAAGAAAAAAAACTAGCCATCAATTGGAAAGGCAATGGCTACTTTGAACTGAAAARTAAAAGGTAAGCAATATCATGGAAGGTTATTTCCTTATGCCTTTTTTTCCAAATTAATTCTTCCATTTTCCTCCCTCATCATCCCATTCATAATGTGCATGTTCTCAACAAAAGTAGAATACTCACACCTTGTTATGCTCCTTATCCCAAACTTTTGTAAGCCTTTCTTGTCTGAGCACTGGTAGGTAAGGTGGCTTCAGAAAAAGAAACAATGCGCTCTGTTTTCTCTTCACATTCTCAGAATTACTTCTTTATTTTTTTAACTAGCATTTTCATCATCTTTTCTTTTCACCCATTTCACCATATTAGCACTTAGGGAGCATTCCCTTCTTCCACCGTGCACTGGTAATCATGTCCTGTGACAAAATGTTGAATGCTGAATTCTGAATTCAAGAAAACGGAGGAAGTACACAATCTTGGAGAAAAGAAATGAGACAATAGGTAAGTAGAGTAGAAAAAGAAAAGAGCTTGAGTGGAAGATGACAAAAGCAAGAAAAATACAAGAAAGTTCGGGAAGAGAGAGAAAAATTGTAATTGGAATAGTGAAAGAAAAAAATAAAGATACAGAGGTGATGTACTCAATTCTCAAAGATGTGAAACCTTTAAAACTCCAAAAAAGGGAGGGGAAAAAACCAAAACTCGTGATGCATATCTGGTGAAAGAATTGTTATTCAAGGTTTATAAAAACATGAAAGCGACACTTGGAAATACAGGAAGAAAGTATTTTACCAAAAGCAATACACAATACAGAAAACAGCAAATTCTTCGCTGAAGTGTTTATGTAAACAGCTGTGCTAAAGAGCAGAGAACAGATGAAGTGATAGTATACAAGGGTCACAATAACACAATTACCTTAGTTTAGAAGTATGTTGATGACCTAATATAGGATTCTTTTTCCCTGATATTTTCTTTCCTATCAGTATATGTCTGTGGCAGGGTGTATTTTTTTAATGATTACTAGGTCATACATCCCAAAGGTTAGTCAAAAAATATTTTTGAATATTGAATGTTTGGGTAGAATTAAATGCCCTTCTGGCACAAAGTTTTCATACTGATTTTAAACATTTGACAGATCTATACTTTGAGATTCAAAGACAAGTTAAACAAAGAAAAGAAGATTACTGTTGCCCAAATTCACAAACGACTTGCTGAAAATTCAAATGCTTGTACTGGAAAGTGTTATCTTCAAAATCCCCTCCTAACTTCTTAGATATTAAAGGATAAAGGGCTTCTGTTTAACACCAAAGTCCCCTACACTCCGAGGGGGCTTGCTCGGGTGCTCTGAACAGCCCCACGTTGGCAGTGTTGCTGCCCTTACCTTCTGCCATCTCGAGCATCATCAGAGCCCTCAGGGAGGTTGCCATCTACCCTCTGTCTCGTAGGCTGGCAAATGCAGTCTCAACAACCCCATGCACTGGTGAAGGGAGAGCGGCAGCTACCGGTGGGAGAACATTTCCCACAGAATGATCCCTCCATTTTTTACTGCCAGTCCTGCTGCTCAGAAAACTCCACAGAGATTTCTTTAATACTTTACAATATTTCTCTCTTCTGACCCTTCCTTCCTCCATGCCTAGTTAATCTCTCTGTGTTTCACAGGCTATAAGTTACATCTTTAGCCTTCCCTTAGGAGAAAAACACCTTAGCTGCTCTATTTCCCCTAATAATACTTCTACTACTCCACAGGTGCCCAAAGTCTCCTTTTTCTCTTCAAGTGATCTTACTGACATGTTTCTAGTTAAATGCAGAGCAGTTGTTCTCATCTTGAACTTAGCTTATGTTGTTTCCATTTCAGATCTGACAGAGGATTTCTATGCCTGAAATCTTACTTAGTTTTTGTTATTTATCTTATTCCGGTTATACCAGTTCATCTAACTTTCTGCCTACATATGTACTTGGCTTGTTTTCAAGCCTGCAACCACACTCATTCAAAAACACAGTTGTGGTTCCGGAGGGCACCTGCATTGCATGTAGAGCTCTAGCTGGTGGACAGAGTTCTCAGAGCAGCTGTATAAAGCTACAGGGCTAACACCCAGCATGGCAGTCTTTGACAAAAAGTAAAACTGCCTGATTTTATTTAACCAAGTTAAAAATAAAATAAGAAAAAGGAAGGAAAGGAAGGAAGGAAGACACCAAAGTTAAATCAATATGTGACTCTAGTTCTGAAATAAGACTGTTCAAACACATACTTGCACTGAAGTAACTGAAGACACAAATTTGAAGAGATTTAATTATCTTTTTTCTATTTAATATGTAAGCTAGGGCTGAGATTTTTTTTTTTTCTTGCATACATTATATAAGGGAAAGCATTATTTCTGTAGTCCAAAAAGTCTTGCTACAATTATTGTTTCCAAACTAGCAAATTTTTGTTGTTTGGAACATAACCTTAAAATTCTGTTCTAAATTACAAAAATTCTTGACAATTTTAAAAACATCACTCTTTACAGATATATTATAAAACCACCTCTGAAATGGCCAAGTACTTTAGAAATATTGTTATTTGTTTGGTGTTTTAAACCCCTATTAGTATTTCCAGCATTTTAAACATGTGAAAGTGATTAGGTATCAATCAAWACAGATAAAACTACTTTCAGGGTAACACAATTTCACTTTCTGCTAAGAAAACTGTTATTTGAGGTAGCCTGGATAGAAACCTGMCGGGTTTTGTATTATATTTGTTTTTCCTGCTGTTTTATCCAGCTGTATATTTGGTAAGTTCACTTCAGCACTATTGCAAAGGGACCTCTTGACAGAAAAAACACTGCAAGAAGAGCTTGGAAAATAAACCTAGAAACATTGCTAGAGTAGTCTTACCATTATAGTCGCCATACACCTGTGACAAAAGCTCTGTGCCAACTGAGCTTCTTAATTTTACTTCACATAAAAGGACAGAAGACATCAGGAGAAAATCTACTACTTTCTAAATGCAATACAAGTGTCCAGCACTAAAAGGATTTGAAATCTTTCCTATGTCTATTTCATGTTGTAACCCCCAAATTCATTTCATTCAACACATTCCAAAGAACACACCTTAAGCAAAATAAACGCATAATCAGTTTAGAAACATGGTAGCTGGCTACATCAAACAAAGGGAGAGGTATGTAATGGGGGAGCAGAGCCAGAGCAGGCTGTACAGGAAACACTGCTGAAATCAGAATATTGACTTGCACTCCCAATGGCACAGCAGGGAGAACATCATTGCTGAACAGATTTGCTATTAATTCTGTTGCCTACATGGGTCATGGCTGCTAAATTAACTGTCTTTAGTGATATATTAAGTTCTCAAGGTTCGTGACAGATTTCGCTCCTCCTCTGTTCTGAAGCTGACAGCAGCCATTTCCGCTGCTTCTGCAAATCACACTGAAGCTATAGACTTTGTGTGTATGACAGTGACTTTAAGTAGTGTTACGGCTGACATACAGGATTCACGACTATTAAATAAAGAAAAAAATCTACGTCCTTAAGTGAGTTATCACACTGCGTAAGAGTGCTGATTGTGACAGTTTAAAATCCTTTTGCTGTATCTTAATGGAGCCAATTCAAGATATCCTCAAATTGTTATAATATTTGTCTTATTTCTACTAGAACTTGATGACCCTATATAGCTAAAGCAAAGGACAGCACTTCCTTGCTCTTTRGATTACCTTAATAAACCTGCTCCCTCCCTCCCTCCCCAGATAAATGTATGTTCACATGCACACGCATAGTGTTCTTATGCTGGTCTCCTTAACCCTTTCCCATCTATTTACCTGAAGAAAAAAGAGCTAGTCTTTTTAATGCCTTCTCAGTGAAACTATCCCAATCTGAAACAGCAATCACATTTCCAGATGTTATGTAGCTTTACATACAGCAAGAATGCTTAGCTCTGAAGAAACCACATGGGTAATTGCATACATTGTCTGCATGGTTTACAGCTATAGAAATAAAGAACCAGGCCTTTGCCATACTTTGGGAGTGGTAATGAAAGAACCAAGAGTTATCTTAAACAGAAACAGTTAATAAGCATTATTTCTTAAAGCTTACTACTTTATTGTTTTGATAAAATAAATCAACTCTCACTTGTATAAAAACACGGTTCAGCTTGACTCGGATCAAATAATAAATTTTCTTTTGTATAATCACGGAGTTGGTTTGGAGGCATGAATTTTGAAAATGGGAAGATGTCTAATTATACTGATCCAACAGACTGTGTTAAGAGTAGCACTAATGAATATTTTTCAAAACCATGAACTGAAAAAGATTTGTGCAGTTAACAAATACCACAAACACAATGGAAAGTCCTTTGTTTATTCCAGTATTTTATCTAAATTCAAATGTGAACAGGTTATCCTGAATTTGCTGGGACAATTGGTGTTTACTGTTCCTTACTTTATAATGTCAGTAGTACTAATTATAACATAACTCTAAATGTTGGTGTTTTTGCAGACCTAGTAAAATCTACTAATATAAGGAAGAGCAGGCTGTATAGCTTAAGTGGAAGAAACTAGAAACAAAGTAAAATCAAAATTTTGTCCCTTTAAAAGCTTAAATTTAGAAGGAACACATTATAAATTCTTAACAAAGTTGGTCAGTCTGATATCATAGAAATTTTTGAAAATATACTTCACTTAATAAACACAGCTGGAATAACAGAACAGCAAGGAAACAAGATATATCTTCATCCAAAGCAAAAAAACCCACATGTTTTCCATGAAAGACTGGCCCAATTTTTCAGTTCAAGGTTTTCATGATCTGGGTAACAAACCTTTAGACAAAAATGTGTTTTTATTTATTTATTGGGGATAAAAGGAAAATTATTATCGTATAAAAAGTTACTGCCCTTAGWAAAGGCAGTCAAGGGGAAAAGCTAATTATTTTCATAAGTAATAATTACTGCATTGACATAACCAGCCATTTGCACCACCTTTTCTTGTACAACAAGTGGAGGTTGTACAGGAAAAAGGGCTAAGAAATAATGTGTTCAGGTTTTTTTGTTCAGTCTGACTCGGCTCCCAACGCATCCACAGGGCTCCACAAAAAGTCCCTGAGGAACCTACAGCACTCCAGGGGGTGGTGATGTTTTCCTTAAGCAAAGTGTGAGACATTTACTCTTTCATAACCTAAGGGGACTTGAGGAGAATTCAGGTTTACTAGTTAGTTCAGAAAACACCAGCAGCAAAATAAGCCGGCATTTCTTACTGCAGACAGCGCAAACACATGAGAAAATTTTATTATGATTAATAACATCAGTTCAAATACAGCTCTCAAAAAAACTGTATTCTGGCACTGCAGATGGGATATATACATTGTAAACACATCAGATAGATAACATGATTGTGGATTCCATCATGTTTTAATGATGCTGCATAATAATAGATCATTCTGTAAAAATATACAATTCATCTTCCTGCAAATAAAATAATCCCTTTTTAATCCTGGAAGCTCAGAAACCACCAAATACTCATTTTAATGCAACAGTTTGAATGAAAAGATATTAACAATTACTAAATATTCTGAATCTGAATTGAATAACAATTACTAAATATTCTGAATTCTGAAGCTCTGTTAGAGTGAAAAAGAAGTGCTGGAGATTGTTTACCATAATGTTACTAGGCATCAGCAATTTTTAAATGTCAGAAAATTAACCAAGTTCTATCCTTGATCTTACAGCTTTCAAAAATAAAAATCTGATCAGTTAAATGGAGAACGGATGCCAAAGGCCAATAGTTTCAAAGGAAATTTCCTAAATATAGGTATTTAAATCCATATCCAGACACATGAGTGAAAGTGGCCTGATTATAAAAAACAGACGTGATTTTTACTGAGCTTAGCGCAGTGCTTAGAACACTTGGGGGAAAAAATAAAAAAAGACGGAAAAAAAAGATTATTGTAGTTCTGAGGTTTTCATGCATAAATATAGATACAATTACTAAATTTTAATCCACACTGAGAGCATGCAATGCCAGGTTATTTTAACTATATTGAAAGGAATTATATTAATGTAATTAAATAGATGTAATAAAAACCTAGAAAATGGTTTAATAGAATAACTAAGAAGTGGACCAGAGGTCTTCATACAGAATTCAAACTTATACTCTCTTTATGTTCTATAATATTAAAAGAGTGGTGTAGAGAAAGTGGAGTGTTTATTTTAATTACACCTGGACATCTCTAGAAATTTGGTAAAAGCAGGGGCTGTTTTATTCTCTGATTCACTCTAGCCTCCTACAGAGGAGACCTGCTCTCCAAGATATGCTATACTCTCTGATGGAAAATGTGGTTCTTTTGTGCCAGGAAATCCCTCCAACTGAAATCAAAGCTGGTCCATTTCAAATGTAACAGGGGTGCTGACAGATTTACAATTGGTTCATGAATGCGAGTCAAAGTCATACCACAGGTGCTATTAAATTCTTTTGTTGTTTAAATAACACAATTTCTATACTAGAGCCCCTTCATAAAATGAAAAATAAAGGAAAATTTTAAATGGCCTCCACTACAATAAGGCACCTTCTTTACAGTGCAAAACTAAGACACTCCATTCTTAGCAGTATAAACAACAAACATTCCRTGCTCTGCATAATAAACTGAGAGTTAAACACCGTACATAAAGAAAATAAGCTAGAGTGAAATAATTCTAAGATAGTTTCATTGCTAATAAAGTAAATCAAATTTGAAATCCTTGTAGGGAGGATTATAGCCAGACTCACAGACTATCATTCAATGCCAGTATTTAATTCCTCACATCTTCAGAAAAGTTTTTTTTTTTGGTATATAAGTATAAAAAAAGACCACCAAGAAAATACTGATCCAGAATCTGCTGTATTTACATACCTTTGGAAGGGTAAAATATGCATATTTACCTTTACCTTTGGAAACATACATATATATCCTACATAATTAAGAAAATAATTTTCCTGCCTTAGAATAATTCTGAGACAGTGCATGGCTTATCTCTGCTAACTCTACCGTGTACACTTAGTGCATGGGCATCTTGTGAAGAGAAAAAATGTAGCTGCTGTTTCTAAAAATACTACCATTATCCCAGATGATGGGACACAGAAGAACAGCACAATCTTAATTCCTATCTACAAGAAGAATTAACTTCTATTACCATTTTAGCTGGTGAGAGATTTCTCATTCATTACACAGAATGTTGTAAAATGATAGCAAGGGGAGAAAAGACCAGTAAAACAGTTGTTTAGTGTTGGAACTTTATGACTTTGAGAACACATGGTCAATGAGCAAAAGTGATTTATAGCACCTGAGATGAGCTGTGGTCACCTTGACTGTATTTGACAAAGAGTGGATTAGTTAAAGGAATACATGAGAATGTACATTTGAATCTATGTAATCAGACTGGTTTTGAGAAAAAGGAAAAATACTGTATGTCTGGATCAAAGTGTGGATCCCTCAGGATGAAACATCCCAGCCTGCTAAATCTGAAATTTCTGTGTTATCTTGAAATAGTGCAGAAAATTCTGCTGTCATTTAAATTGTTTGTCAACTTGAAAACATCCTTAATAATGTTTATTAATAAACTAGTTTATTCAGAAATGACATCCTGAGGATAAAAGCTGGAGCTGGAATTTATAATATATTCACTTACTGTAGGTTATTAATTTCTAAGACTTGGCTCTTGGACATACTTACAGTGTAAATAGCAGAGCTGCTGGAAAACTTAGGGAAAACACTGTTGTCATTTAGCAGATAATTGCTAACAAAATTCATCAGATCTTCACCAGACCCAGGGTGAAAGTTTTAGTAAAACTAGAGAGATGAGGACCAGAGCAACAACAACAACAGTAAAAAATCAGTTAGAGCACTGATTTAGAAAGTAGGACATATATGTTCAGTTTTTAAATTCCTTGGTTTATGTAAAATATGCACCAGAGATTTGAACCTGGCTCTTCCACTTTCCAGCTGGAGTCTCCCAGCAGCGGGTTACTCATGTCTTGCTGATAAGATGCTGTTTTTCTCATTATTAATGTCAAGTGGAAAAGAATCATGAAATATCAAAATTTTTCATAAAATCCATTTCTGTTTCCAGGTTAACTGCAGCTGACCATGCAGTATCTGTCTCTTACAGTGGACAATGAACTGATTTGGCTTTTTGGGTGCCTGGTTCCCACATGAGTATATTGGTCAAGAAGAGATGATAATAAGTCTCCTTTTTATTGGAATACTGACATTTAGATAAAACAGATCTACCAAGAGTCTCTGGAGAGTTGGAATTCAAAGTAAAAAGAAAGAAAGCCAATATACTTGTTATCCAACTACTGTACAGTATGAATCATTAATAACCATTGAAATGTCAACATTAGACACTTTGTTGTTGTTTTTCTTGTCCTCAAAATACCCATGGCTTAGTTTTTTTTCACTTTATTCTACCAGTTCAGTGATAACAAGAGATTCTACAGGCATAAAGTGAATTTACAGGAAAGTAGAATAAGGACAAAATACAGTGACCTCCAAGCAATTACAACTGAACATGGAAGAAAATGAATGACACATCAAAGCATCAGCTTCAAAGACACTCCCAGGTGGCTCATTTCAGAATATGTGTCACAGGAATTGTACAATAAGATGTTTGAACTTTTCTATTCAAGCATAATTTTAAGAATCCTTATCAAGGCAAAAAAGTCCACTAAAATAAATAAATAAAATGACTGTGTTGAAGGACAGCTAAAAATCCAAAGTCAATGTATTCCAAATATGTTTGATAAAAGGGTGAATAGTAGAAGAAATAGTCTGGCTCCAGGTTTTTCAAGGGAAGGTGTTGTGAAGGGAAAGAACTATGATACTAAAAATGCATATCAACATTTGACAGACATACTGTTTTGACTTAAAAAAAAAAAAAAAAAACCAAAAAAACCCCAAAACATTTTAGATAGCAGAGTATGGCTTTTGCTTGACTTAATTCTTTAAGCCATGCGAGTATCACATTGGTAAAATTTATAGTTGCAGTCAGGGATTTGGTGGGAGATAAAATTCCAGAGGCAAAATTCACAAGATAAAATAACATGACACAAACCACACTGGAGTCCAACAGGTGATGAGACGATTTTTTGTGATGACTGGAATAATCTATGCAGAAATAACCTATGAAAGTAACTGTAGTGACTGAGAAGAAGCCTCTGTTGTGATTACAATGGGCAGCCATGGGCTGAACTTGAGCTAAATTTGCAATTTTCTGCTAAATTTAGGTAAGTCAAAGAAGATAAAATGTTTAAGTGAAACTTAGGAGTATAACACTAATTTTTTCAAAACTGAATTTACAGTTCTTAGATGTCTGAAATGCAAATAACCATCTAGTTTACTGATGTTAGCTTCCCCTTCTGAAATCCTTGTCCTTATAGAAAGGAACAGGAATTAATTGTGGTGGACAGAAGCACCATCCCTACCTTCCCACCCACTTTGTATGTATAATCTCCCAGTTACTGCAAATTTAAGTCTCACTGACTTTCAAAGCAACCCGAAGGCACATAAGTCACTTGAAAATCTGGGACTTCAGCTTTGTAGCATTGAGATATTTTCCAAATTTTTGTATTCAGATTTTCCTTGTACGGTGAGAGTACAGATTTTTGTTACAATAGCTTAGTAAGGTATAGAGTAGCTAGGAGTCTATTTAACCTCATAAGWGGATTCTGGTTTTCAGCTTGAAATAATCTTTCCATCAGCGTTTACCTTTATTGTTATGATGAAGTGTTCAAAATAGAAATTATATACTGAAATGAAATATTATAACAGATTTGAATATTTTTTTTGTCAATCCACATAATATTGGAATTTTGCTCCCCATCAACCAAATAAAAGATACATTAAAAAAGTCTATACTCAGCTGCCAAAATTGGAACCTTTTCTACAAAAAAACTAGTCTCAAACTCTCAACTTTTCTTAAATTTTGGCATTTTTTTATCATTTAATTATGTCATTATTATACTTTATGAAATGGAGTTTGTAATTATTCCTTATAAAACAATAAGAAAAGCTAAAGTGAAAGCTTTCTTAGCATCTCAGGGTTTTTTCCATTATTTATTAAATAATTTCAATTGTCTTTACAGAAAAAGTGAAATCTTGTTTTAAAAATGTATTTTGTTGATCTTTGTAGTTAAATGTTCACAATAACAATTTTTGTTCAAAAGATTTGAGAGTTCTTTTCAGGGGCATCCGTCTTCCCCAAACTAAATGCTATATGAGGATTGTAATGGTTTTGTCAGCGTAAATGTTTCTGTAATAGCCTTATTACACTCATGGAACTTGGTAAGCTCAATGTAGTGGCTGAAGTTAACYTAAACATTTGCCATTATTTGTGTATATTTCATTAAGATCTCAATAACTGAGCTCATAAACAACAACATCAAAAAAGGTAAATTTGGTTTAAAGTTTCATGCATACAAGAAAGGATTAGGTCTGTCACATACAGCTGTGGGCCCATGTAAATCAGGATTAACTTTGCTTAATGACTGGAAAGTACTTTCCAGAACAACAACTGAGAAAAACAGTAAGGAAATGTTCATGAAGGTGTAATTTGCTTTGTTCTTGTTTCAGATAGGATAGACAGTATTCCAGGTACACATAAAAGTCCACATATATGTATTAATGTCAAGGCAATTTAGGACGTATTCATATAAGTCAATGAGTTAAAGTGTGAAGCAAATAAAAATAAAATCAAGATCTGTAGAAAAATCTTGACACCACTGATGATTTTAAGAACTCTAGGGCTGAATGATTCATTATTTTATCCATTAAAAGTCAATAATTTTGAAGTCAAAGGAATAGTAGGGAGGTCTTCATGTTGCAAGTAAGGGATCATAAACCAAATACTTCTCTGAAGGAGAACATGGGGATACGAAACTGGAGAATGATTCTCGTTCCTTAACAACTGACATAATTCAGTCTGTCCTGAAATGAAGGCTGCTTTTTCAGTCTGTTCTTTCCTTGCTAAATTCTCAAGAAAAGGTGAATGCCCCTTAGGTTTCTTTTAGGTGATCCTGTACAAAGTTGCAACAGCATCTTCAAGTTGAGAGAGATGTAATTTGCATCCTTTTCTGCCAGCATGTGCAGGCCTGTTCTTTCATTTTATGTGAGTCTTTCCCCCACAAACTCGAATCGGGACTTCTAGTACATGTGAAGTCCTTTGGAACACATAAGTACAAACCAATTGGTAACAGAAGATTAATTTCAATTCAGGCCAATTCACTGTCAAGTTATTGAAAAGACATATCCCTGATACTTTAGATTCACTGCTCAAGTTCATTGATTTATCAGGTTGAACTCTTAACAGAAAGCATCTTTGGGGAAAAGACTACCAGAACAGAAGTACTTTCTAGTAATTTGAACCTGTAAYATGTGGTGCAATATGTGATTAATATCAACCAGGTGAAAAGATCATTAAAAATGTGAGTTTTCAGATTAACAATGCCAAAGACATTTTCTTCAAGAGGAACTCAAGGGACCACTGTCATATTCTTTTCATTGTTTAGTTTACACACTAGACCTGCAACAGTTTGTTAGCAATTTACTGTTTATATGCTCCAATTAATGAGACATTTGGTTCTGCATAAAATCATGGATTTTTCCCCCTATAAAAATTCTTAATAACAAACAAAATTGCACATACATAATGTTTTTTTCCTTGCAGCCCTAACATTATAACATCCTTTGGATGAAGGGACACTTAAGTTGTAATAAAGTGTACTAAATTGTACAAAGGTGTATTAAATAATTGCTTTCTCCTAGCTTGTGTTTATAGTTTTAATGATATTTCAAATAAAATTAGAAACTTATCAAAAGTCTCAGAACACTTCACCGAGTTCCCAAAATGCTGATGTGTTTTGAAGATTGTATTTTTCAAGTCACAGACACTGTTATCAATGCTCAGTGTGAATATTCCAGCATTCAAGTGCATGAATGTAAAAAAGTAGATGACTCTTTCTCTATAGTCTGTAAAACAAAATATGATAAATGCAACGTTAGTGACATTGTGTGACATTCAGGAAGAGGAGTCCACTTTAACAAGTACAAGATAAATTATTTTTTTCTTCTTTGTTATCTAATCGTGCTTCATTCATTCTTGGGTTGGATGAGATCAGTGTGCTGGATCACATATGCAATTAACAAAACTTATCCCTATTGACAGCCCGCACCAGTATATCAGAAGAAGGTACAGAAATACCGTTCTAGTGGGTTTATGGAACAAGTTGTCCTCAACACTGTTAAGGCTGCAGGCAAATGACCAGGTCAGTGGCCTGTGGTTACACTAATGGAATAGGACACAAAAACCTCTGGACTTGGTATGAGGAATTGCTGGACGTGACAGCCAACAGTGTGAGCATCGGACAAGAGGTAGGGATAGCACCAAGCAGATGGTGGTATCTCACAGGTGGCTACAGGAGCCAAGCCTCACAGGTAATTGGAGGGGATCACTGGGAACCTGCGACTAATACCATATAAGGGCAAGATTACCTAGGTAAAGGTATCAAAAATGCCAAATCTGGGTATGGGTGTGTCAAAATGGGGACTCACAGTGAAAAAGTAATTAGGGGCAAGCCTGGGAGAAGTCTGGGGCAGAGAAAGGGAGGTACAAGGGTGGCAAAAAAGAGGGTCAAAGTGKCAGGAAAAGGGATAGTAAAGTATGGAAATCCTGTGAGTGGGACCACACAGGGGTCTCTCTCAAGCAGCCTTGTGTTTGGTCACTGCTGCTGGAGCAGGGCAATAAATCAGACCTGCAATAAAAGTTGGTGTGTTTCTGTGATCAGGAGGGCTGGGGTGGAAGCAGGGTGAGGTGGAAGCTGTCCCTGTGCAAAGGAACACCGGATGGATAGATCGAGTATCCTAGTACCACCAAGCTGGTGCTCATTCCAGGCCTGATAACATTCATAACACACAATACATTGTATCTGGGTATCACAACAAAACATTGCTAAACTCTGAAGCATGGAGTTTTCGGATCCCTTTCAGAAATGTTCGGTTTAATTATGGTAGTCCCTATGTTCTTGAGAGAGATGTTGATAAGTACTTTTCTAAAGCTTTTTTTATGTTAATTTAATTATGGCAAGGCTTAGATAACTTTGGAATATGATATCCAACAGATTTCTTTACAGAACATCMATGAATTAGGAAGAGTGGATGCTATTTTTACTTGGTTTGGAGAAGTATCATCAATACTACAAAAATTCGTTACTAGGGAAATAATCTTGGTTTGGGTGAAAAAGAAATAATGTGAGATAGACAAAAGTTGTCTCATATTTTTAATTCAAAATAGACAATTCTTATAAGTCGAAGAAATTACTCAAGACAGCTGGACTAGAATGTTGGGATTTGGATTTTCTTTTTTTTTTTTTTTTTTTTAAATAAAATACGTAAAAGTTTGTCTGGAACATGTATCTCTTACAGTAAAATACTTCAGACCTGAACGGTAAATAACCGTCTCAGAAGATATATTAAACCTTAAAAGGATACGAACATAAAATAAACAAACAAACAAACAAATAAGAGAACTGAGAAGAGAAAGCTGGGTTTAGTGGTCAGTAACAGTTCCCAAAGGACAATCTGGATTTAGTGTTATAAAGGATTTAAAAACAAGTAGGAACAGTTTCTTCAACCATATAAATTAAATAGAAATGAATAAAAACATGAAGGGAAAAAGACTTTTTTTYGACAGGGGAAAATATTAAAGGTAATCTAGGCATTACTCAAAACAACTAATATTTTTCCCTCATGTTTTTCTAATAACAGTGATGCTTACATTGGTCCTACAGAAAAAAATAAAAAATAATGCACAGAAATAGAGGCTCATACTGGAAAAGAAGTTGTAAATGAGTGGGACATGTTTATATTGAAAGAACTAGATAATTTAAAACACAGAGTTGTCAAATAACTGACCTATGAAAGCATGAGTCATGTGGCAATTTTTAATAGTAAGATATCATTATATCATTAGAGGAAAGGAAATACAGTATTCTATAAAGAGAGGAAAGAATGGATCTCAGCAAAGTCAGGACTTGAGAACTTACATTGAAGAAATATGCAAATAAAGAGGAAAAATAAATGGAAGAATCTACTAAGAAAGCAATGGGATCAAAAATATGKTTTTTTTTCAGATCTATCATGGATAAAATAACTAATAATTCACTAAAGAAAATACAATAAATCTTTAGATTTTAGGTCATTTGATACAATGTCATACGGAAAAATCTTTGTTTGACATAAAGATGGATGTTATCACAAGCATTATAAATTTAAAAAATAAATTGTTTAAAGATAAAATGACAACAGCCATATTGAAAGGAAAAACATTGAACTGCGAAGAGAATAATTGTGAAAGTCGTAAGGAATATCTTGGGACTGATTGCATTTAACATTTCCTTAATGATCTTGGTAAAACAAGTTTGAATGTGCTTAAGAAATCAGAGAAAAATTTGTAAGATAAAATCAATGCAGAGGGTGAACAGGATTTCATACTGAACATTTAGATAACCTTGAAGACAGAATAATGGAAATGAAGTGAAACTTATCAGTATAACATGTAAAAGTTGGACAGTAGTGGGCCTTGGTAGTAGTTTCTCCCAGCACAAATAGTGATGAGCCAAAGGCTTGCCTAGTTTCTGAAGTGAGCAAGTTTCATTTTTAGGCTTTACCTACAGCTATGTAGGACTGAGCTATGTGATCTAGGAAATCAGCCTATTGCTCTTGGACTCAGTTAAGCTCTTGGACTCAAGAATTTTTCACTGCCATGAATGCTGTGGTTTAATTACAAGCTATCCTTTCATTGGGTTTAAATTTCCCACCTTATAATTAAATKAAATGTTGTCCTGTTCCTGACACAGAAGAACTTTTTCCTATTTCCCATCTTGTTTATCTGATTCCTAAAGCAAACCATCCCAATTTTTCCATATCAAAGCTTTTTCGACTTTACCATTTTCATCACCTTTCTTAATTCCTCCATATCTGGATTATCTTCCAACTTTGATACTACTATCAAACAATCAATAAAACCTGAATCACCTTTCATTAGGTCATGTTTACATTCATTTCAGTGTTCAGCCAAACTTTTATTTCTCTACATGATGGAAAATATAGGTATTACAAGTCTGAAAAAAAAAAGAAATAAACATGTAAAACTTTTTATTAGACAGAGTTGCTGTGTTTTGACAAGATTTAGCTGAGTAAAAAGAGAAATTGAGAAAGAATTTGATTGTGTTCATTTTTTTTTCTTGTCAGTTGAGTGTAATTATGCTGAATAAGGTGTCAGGTAGTTTTACACCTAATCATAGCATAAAACAAATCAATCTAAAAGTAATGAACTAAATAAATTAGATACACAAATTGGGTCAGATTTATTGTCATCAGAGGAATCAATCATATGTATGCATTTTTGGGGATTTGTTTCCAATCTAGACACCTGTTACAAAGAGACTTTTTAAACTATTTGGGGGGGGGGTTATGTTTCAGAACCTAATTGTCTCCTTTCCTTGATGATCTTTCATTTAAATTACTGTTGCTAATACAATAGTGACAGTACATGATCAACACTTTACACTCTCATCATCACAGCTTGTCAACTATTTTATGTAAGTAAAAAACCTGTTTTTCCCATTTTTTCTGCGGTGCCGGGTATGAAGACCAGTCACATTTTTATTCTCTCCTGACAACCCTTATAAACCAAACCACAGCAGAACATTTTAAAGCATTGTTGTTGTCTTCATAACTACCATGAAATTCCAGAACCTCTGTTGAAAGAAAAGTTACCACAGTTTTGTTTTTCTAGGACATAGCTATTCCGTGTTATTATAATTCACCTCGATGTGAAGGGTTGACCTTGGCTGGCTGCCTGATGCCCATTCAGCTGCTCTCTCACTCACCCTCCTCAACAGGACAGTGGGACAAAATAAAACAAAGAGATAAAGACAGGGAGATCACTTAACAATTACTGTCAAAACAGATTCAACTTGATGAAAATTAATTTAATTTATTGCTGGTTAAAATATATACATATGGTGAGAAACAAGAACAAAAACTAAAACACATTCCCCCCACTCCTTCCCAGGCTCAACTTCATCCCATCATTCCTGACTCCTCTGCCTCCCCTTCCCCCCACAAGGGGATGGGGAATGGGGAATGGGGAATAGGGTGTTGTGGTCAGTCCATAACAGCTCCTCTCCGCAGCTCTTCCTCCTCTCACTTCTCCAGCACGGGTTGTCTCCACAGACTGCAGTCTTTCAGGATAAACCTGCTCCAGCATGGTCTCTCCAGGGGCTGCAGGGCAATCTCTGCTCCAGCCCGTGGAGCACCTCCTCCCCCTCTTTCTTCTCTCACCTTGGTGTCTGCAGAGCTGTTTCTCTCACATTTTTTCCTCACTCCTCTCACTGCTGCATGGCGTTTTTTACTCTATCTTAAATATTTTTTCTGAGAAGCATCACCATCGTGGCTGCTGGGCTCAGCTCTGCCCTGCAATGGGTACGCTGGAGCTGGCTGGAACCAGCTGTGTCGGGCACGGGGCAGCCCCGGCCTCTCCTCGCAGGGGCCACCCTGCAGCCCCCCACTGCCAGCACCTGGGCACCTGCACCCAGTACACTTGAAATGGCACTTTTAAAAAGGAAAGTTCACTTGAGAAAATAGTTATTTGGGTTTAGACCATTAAGGAAGCTGTGGCTTCCTTAATCTTAATAAGAATAGATTACATTTCAGTCCTTTTCTATAACCATTGGATTACAGTTAAGGATTTCTAAGGAGTTAAAGGATTTCTAGGGAGTTCTTTAATGTTCTGTGACAAATCTTTATGTTTCAGGCATCCATCTTCACTTTCATGACAGCTTTTGAAATATTCAGATCTTAATTTTTCATGCTTCCTTAAATACAGTTCAATGCTGAAAACGAATGTGAAAACACAAGGTCAATGATGAAAAATTATTCCACACAGTGGCACCTTTGCAACAGTTCTGTTAGAGAAGAAAAAAACCAAAAAACTGATGAAAATTAGGGGCCTGGTAAGTACTGGGGTACATTATACCTAGACACATGCATACAAACACACACACAGAATATGTGTGTTCCAGTTTTTCATGGCTTTCCATGCTGGTGACTACTAAGCGTGCACAGACAGTGACCAACATCAGTCACTCTGTCCTTATGAGCACTACTCTGTAGTAGTAGTCTGAACCCCAAATATCAGTTAAGACCTCATCTAGTTTAATGACAGAATACTACTCTGCAAGTAGGTGTTACCGAAGAAAGGAGCATTTAGCTCCTAGAGAATAGCTGTCTACAGGCTGAGTAAGCATTGTCAAAAGTGATGTTAATTGACACTCTGTCTCGTATTCCTAGCAGAAAGGCAAGGACTGAACAGATGCTGAGCAGATGCTGAATTATTTTTGTCACTAACAGAGGTTTGAGCTGCACTGTTAACGAGCCTGTGAAAATCTTGTATTTCAGCAATTCAAGGATAAAAAACCCCAGAAAATCGATCTGTGTGATATCTTCAACTTAGAGTAAAGTCTATTCCTATCCACCTTCAATTGCATCATAACAGCTTTATAATCCTTTCTTGAATCTGACAGGTTTGCCAGACCCTGTAATTTCAGATCTATGTATCTTGCCTTGGTTATACCTATAGATAGATATACATATGCAATAATTATATTAGTGGTACCCAGTTTCCCCTGTATCTGTCACCTGTGCCCATCCCCCAGACATCATACAATAGCCCTAATCTTGATAAAAGTTCTTAGAGGACACCTGCTTACACCAATAACATTTGAAATCCGTAGTGTTGTAGGTGGGTGCTTAGAGCTTCCCAATATAAAACTCACGTAACTTGTCCCCTGCTTACAGAAAGAAATTGTAACAATTTAGTTAAATCAATTCTTAAATTGATTTAAACTAATGAAATCCCTTGTGTAGATGCTCTTAAATTGGCTTAAGGGTGGCTAATATTGATGTATCTCATTCATTTTGATCTAGAATTTAATTCTATTAAATTGGCTCAAATTCTTTGTATACACTGGAGCCTCAAGTCTAGCAGTCCGAATTGAATTTCACGCTCCAGGGTCAATGGACCTCAATGAAATTAGGACCTGTAATGACACAGCAATTTCAGAAATTACTTCTGAGGGCCCACAAAACAACAACTGCAAAAATATACAGAAGTTTTCAATAAATACTAGTAACGACATTATTCTGAGGATTTTATATAAGGGATACATTTTTCTAAATTTTGAGCAAACAAGGCTGGTGATAAACAGAGCAATAAATTTTGAGAAAATGATGGCAAAAATGAAATACATGCCATGCATTTTTGTTGTCTTTCTTTCATTTCCAGCTTAAATTTGCCTGCTGACTATTGCTGGGCCCATCAGGTTTGGCACAATACTGAGAACGAAGACATGCATGACCATCTGTCAGAGATGGTACCAGTTCATCATGATTTCTAGTCTCCATTATGTGCAAGACAAAAGTACCTGTGCCTGTCTTGGGTGCAGAACCAGGAAAATTACAGGTGAGAGAAAGGAAAAATAAAAATAAAATTTGCAAATTCCCTTTTCCCAGAGATAATGACAATTTTTTTATCAACACAGAGAAGTCAATAGTCTTTCTACCCTTTTACTGTTCATCCCCACTTCCAGCTGCTTCTAAATTGYTGTTACATTCAGTCAAACCCGTGAATATATACAGCCTACTTTCAAGACTTCTTCAATAATGCAGGCTGGCACTAGAATAGGAAGAAATACCTTGAGTGAGATAGGGTATAAGAAGAAAGTATGGGGAAATAATAAACAAATAGCCTGAAATCTACTATTTCAAATATTGAAGGTCCTGCCCATTACCAATTTCAGCTTGAAGAAATTTGCTAGTTACTCCTCAGTTAACACTGATAAACTTGCAGCTGCACAAATGCTGCTTCTTTCTCTGATTTTGGCTTCAGTGTGCTACTGCTAGATTTGGATCAAGACGGAAGGCACAAAACCTCTCTGCCTGGCACAGGCTCCTTGGCTTACAGTCCCAGCAGCTTTGTTTCATTCTTCTGCATCAATGGAATTTAAAATATAAAAAATTATTTTCCTACTGGTTACTCTGAAAGGCCGTGTAAATCAAGGTGCCTTTTGAATGCACAGAGATATGGTCCCAAACAATGGCAGTTGCTATGGGAGCAGAGCACAGTGCTTTATGCAGACATGCAGAAAGAGGAATGGAGGAGGAGTGTGCCTGTAGCACGCAAATCAGGTACAGATTGGCCTAGGCGCTGATTGGCTCTAAGCACAATGTTAGTTCCCCTAGATATACTGTGGTAAATCACATTTATACATCAGAGGATACAAAAGTTTATATTTAACTGAGTTCCGTTTATTTACTTATAAGAAGATTTATGGTCACCTGGAGGCTCATTAACATTGATTTTCATAGTCCCCACTTGGAATTAATATGTGTCCTTGATATAGGAAATTATCTATGGTTGATATAAATGGAGAGCTGGCACGATTCCATGTATATTTAGCAGATTTGTATTATCCTGTGGGGAAACCAGACAAAAGATCCAGCTTTCCTGACTGATTGCAACAACAACATTATTAAAAAATAATGCAGGCATACATTAATGCAGTAATGACAGTACCAACTTGGTTTAAAATTCTAAGGTCAAAAAGGGACATTTGCAGACCAAGGAACCAGTCAGATCAAATAGCATTATATTTCCTTCAGTAAAACATAAAAGGTCTATAATTACTTTCATCACTAGCAAGGCAGCCTCTAACGTGTATGTGTATCTTTCCAATGTGGCTGAAGCAGAGAGAGGTTTCTTTGACTAGGAAGACTTTTTTTTTAATATATTTGGAAAGGGTTTCGGGATTTACTTATTTGCAGGTTGTCTAAACAATAGTTTAGAACTGTATTAGCTCAGTGGGACAGAAGGCCTTAAAAAGTCTAACAGCTGGCTTAATTTGCRTTCATTTCTTTCAATCATGTTATCTCCATGAAGGAATCTCTAAAAGTGGTCATTTTACTCATCCAAATTAATCAGGTATAGCAACCTGGCAGCACTGTTAATTGACCTTGTTATATATTTTCCTTTCCGTATTCCTATTTACATCCTCCAGTGAAATTATTCCATTTAGCTCCTATTAAGTTGCCCTTGGAGCTTGCCAGTCCATGAAAAATTCAACTGCTTCCTCTTCAGTTCTCCCACTTTTTCACACTAATGTCTGTTTACATGTTGGATTTTTTTTTTTTTTTTCTCCACAACATGAATACAGCTGTTGCATAATTTTCTCTGGACTTTTAAACTTTATACAAATTTGATTTAAAGGTAAAGTTCCTTCAGCAACTGTGCTGTGAGCATTTTCTTCCTGCCCCAAGCATAATAACATATGCTGACATTGTCTAGACAGCCCTGATCCCGTGAAGAACGCTTCTGAAGGGACATGAAATGCTTGTATGAAAAGCATGGACAGATAACTGCAGGCAAATGACGTAAGATACTATTACTTACCAGTTGTAAGCTTTAGCTGGGGCTACTTACTGCATGTCAGGACAGTCTGACAGTGCGTGCACAACCAGTTAGCAAGGATGGTGTAACTCATTAGACCACTAGCATCCACTGCTTTCAATACCATCTCCTTAGCCTTAGAGTGCGTGAAGTATTTATACACAAGTCAGTGTTGAGTAGCTGTCGTGGTTTAACCCCAGCCAGCAACTAAACACCACACAGCCGCTCACTCACTCCCCCGCAGTGGGATGGGGGAGAGAATCAGAAGAGTAAAAGGGAGAAAACTCATGGGTTGAGATAAAGACAGTTTAATAGRGAAAGCAAAAGCCGCGCACGCAAGCAAAGCAAAACAAGGAATTCATTCACTACTTCCCATCGGCAGGCAGGTGTTCAGCCATCTCCAGGAAAGCAGGGCTGCATCACGTGTAATGGTTACTTGGGAAGACAAATGCCATCACTCCGAACGTTCCCCCTTCCTTCTTCTTCCCCCCAGCTTTATATGCTGAGCATGACGTCATATGGTATGGAATACCCCTTTGGTCAGTTGGGGTCAGCTGTCCCAGCCGTGTCCCCTCCCAGCTTCTTGTGCACCCCCAGCCTACTSGCTGGTGGGGTGGTGTGAGAAGCAGAAAAGGCCTTGACTCTGTGTAAGCACTGCTCAGCAGTAACTAAAACATCCCTGTATTATCAACACTGTTTTCAGCACAAATCCAAAACATAGCCCCATACTAGCTACTATGAAGAAAATTACCTCAGCCAAAACCAGCACAGTAGCTAACACGTAAGTATAAATTTATTAATTAATATACAAGTTCACTGGCTTTCTACAAACTTGTGTGTTTAACCAGAAGACAGTCAAAAGAATACTTCTTTCGTTTTACATTTAGCTACTTACTTAATTTGAAGCCATCCAGACTCTGTAGAAATATTTCATTCTACAATTTCTCTGTAATACACATCGATTTTAAACCCTGTATTTTTTAAAAATGACTGGATCCTGAAATGAATACTGCCAGAATAATAAATAGGAAATTTGACAATGTACTGTAGTTTACTTTCAGCTTCTATCAATATTCTTGAAATAGTGACAAAAAAATAACATCCTTTGTTAAGATTTTTTCTAACTCCCCTGTCACTCAGTGACAGGCTGAAGTGACGCTTTTAGGCAAAGCAGTCACTTTGAGCCTGACAGAATTTGCTGTTTTAGTCAGTAGTGATTCAGCACTGATAAAGACTGGGGAAACTGCAGTGGTGCTAACTTGACAAAATTTGAGAAAATATTAGACCTAGAATTAGCCAGCCGATAAACTAGCAAAGTGATTACRTTATTTCTATTTACAGAAACTCTTAGTCTTCAACTAGGAGGCGGAGGTAATCTATACCGCAGCCAGACCTGGTTAATAGCTGTGCAAAAGGGAACATGCTTTTTTTGTTGTTGTTTAGAAAAAATCCAGACATTGCAAGTGGTGCTGGTGATTAGAGAGAAAATGTTTCTCTCCTCCCTCAGTAGATCTCTAGCGGATGATGCACTTTCCCAGACAAAAACTTCCTTAGCTCAGGCAATAGTTTCACACACAAATTAAACTGGAACAAGCCAACTCTACCACCAAAAGAAGCAATCCTTCTTATGCCCTCAGCCTTGACTATTTATCCTAATGTTTGTCACCCCTTCCTTTGTTCCAGCACAATGAACTCCACAGTCACACAGTGAACTAGAGCAAAGAAATAATCTAATCTAAAATTATTCTCTTTTTTTTTTCCCCCCTGGAGTGAATGACAGAAAGATGTATGGATATGTAAATATATGTATGCTAATTTGTACAAAATCCTCAAATCAAGTCTAACAAAGTCTTGCCAGAAATAGTCATCTATTACATTTTTAAGGTGTGACAGTTATATTTAATAAAAAACCAAGAGAAGGTAAGAAAACAAAGAATAAACCAGTGGCATCAAAGCTGGAGAAATCCTTTAAAATGAAGATTTTAAAACAAAAATTATTAAAATTATATTCTATACAGTTTGCTTTTATTATATTTATATTTAGTATATAATTTAAATTATATTGGTACTTAATATTTTATTAACTTATCTCCCAATTTATGCTTCAAATGCTCTTTTAAAAATAATTTTAAAAAGGGATGGGCAGAAAAAACCCTTTAATTTTCTATTCTGAAGAACTGTTTTTAAATTCTGACCTTTGCAGAGGGACCAATCTTTTAACTCTTATGTTTATGATGCAGGCCAAAACAATCTCTTTTTGAGCATGAAGAAGCTGCAAGGTTTTCAAGCTTTGTTATCGTAGTTTTCCCAAATATGATGTCCAAATTCTTGGGCACAGTAGGAAATAGGCCACCTAATTGGACTAGTGAAAAAATAGATTCCCTATGGTATCTAGCACCTCTGGTCAAAGGTGTAATTTTACTATTTATTGTGTAAAGAAATTGTGAAAGTTTGTATTGTATAAAGAAATTGTAAAGAGATAATAAAATAGATTGTATAAAGAAATATTAAAAGTAAAGCCTGATGACTCCATTTATTACAAGTGGTTTACTCTGGAGTTACGCTCCTCTTTGAAATTCTAGTTTTTAAAATGCAGGAGAGAGATTCTATCAGTAGCTGAAACAGTAATAGGTAGGCTAGTCCCTCATCTCAACAGAATAATCAAAATTCAAATCTACCAGTAAGGTCCAATTATTATCCAGACTCTGTGATATAGCAACTCTACTGTAAAATGAGGATCTCTGCCCCTCTGTATTTTATAGACATATGAAAAACCCTAGAGACATTTTCTTGCAGTTCCCAAATTGAATTCAATAGAAGTTTAGTGACGAAAACAATGTAAAACTAGATTAAATCAGCAGTATAATAAATCAGCAAGCATCTTTAATGTTATCTTCCTATTTCAGTAAGTGTAATAATGTACATTATGCATAAAGAACAAGATTCAGATAAACAAATTAGACTTTAACTTAAAATGCTGGTCATAACAAAGGTTACATTTTTGTAGATGAAACCTCAATACATTTAAATTAGAAAGACACTTACTGGGTTATGGCAATGCTGAATCAAGTAAATGACCAGCACTAGAATAAGATTATCAAGGCTATTTAAGAGCTTTTATAAAATAATTGCCTGGGTGTGCTTGATTTCAAAAGTGTCCTAATATAATTCCCACTGGGAATGCAACAAGGTCATTTTTTTTTTTTTAATTAAAAATCCAACATGTTCCTTTTTCTAAAAGTGATGCCATCATAAAATCAGTATGATTAGTACTATTATACAGTTTATGATGGGAAATCAGTGATGTGTAAATCCAATACTAACTTTAATTGACAAAATAGAGAAACCAATTTTGCTGTATCACATGGTTTCATATCTTCAACATATTGAAGACTGCTCTAAACAAAAGTAACTTTTTTTTCCTTTCCTAATTGAAAACGGTAACTTTATCATTTGCTAAATCTCCCTTGACTTGTTTTTCTTTTTGGTATGTAAAGTTAACATTCCAGTTTGCAAACAGTTGAAAAGTCTTGAGAATATATGAATATGGATAAATGACTGTATTATCTTTAGGAAACAGAGAAGACTTAGGGAGATATTCAGGTGGGTGTACTTAGGAAGGAGCAGGCAAAGGCTTAATAACAATGATAAGAGCTAAGCCTCTGATTCCCCTTGCATAAAACTGAAAATCAACTTATTTTTCTGCTTTCAATTTCAAGTGACATATAATGGTATATACATATTATGGTAGTATTTCTATAGAACAATCTCTTCCTGAAATCTTCAATAAATATAAATATAATATTTAATATTAGAATTCTATGAGATTTCAAATATGTTCTATACAGAATTAGGTCCTCTTTCAACAAGGCATGTGCCTTTCAACAAAGCATGTGCTTAATATTGAGATTTTGGGTTAAAGAAGAGCCCTTAGCTGAGAGCGAGTATGAATTGGTAAATATGATGAACTTGGAATGCTTAATGCATTTGCTGACAAAATTACCATCTCTGAAAATGTGTGACCAGTTCCAATTTCAGAAAGTTTCAGCCAATCCTAATATATAGGAACTCAAAGGCACCGTTTATGTTCAGGCACTTTCTTAAATTTCACAAAAGGTTAAATTCCATTTTCTACTCTGGCATGTAAAAATAGTATATAGGAGAGTTACTTTAAAAAAGATGTCTAGAAAAAAAATCTTGACAACTACTGAACACATCTGGTTTTAACTAACACGTTGGTTTTGCAAAAACATTCTTTCACCTTTCATAGATGAAGTCAAACTTTTCTGCAGAATACTGGCCAGCTAAGCCTAACCACATCCCACTAAACTAAGGTTCTGCTATTTGTAGAGAAGTTGTTCAACAGAATAATGMCCTCATATCCCCAGTATAAGTAACAATGCCAGCCAACACAGTCTTTGGCTGACTCCATATCTACCAAGACATTGAAGGATTCAGCAGTTCAGTGAAATGGAAGAGAATTCATGAGTTGCTTGTAGACTGCGAGAGATAACAAGTAAATAGGATGTCAAACAGAAGCAGGGGAAAGCAGAAAGCCAAAAAGAAATATTAGGGTCATCTCATCTCAGAAAAAAATCCCCAAATTAAAAAATAGCTGAAAAAGTCGTCACTCCAAAACAAGAAAATGTGAATTAGCACAAGTASTGGAAATTTTCTGTCTTTTGGTCCGTCTTGTCCCAGAAATGTTAATTTGGTCACTATATGTAGCAGCACGTCTATATGTAATTTCTTTAAATGTTTTCCTGTAACTGTCCTCTATATTATAAGCACAAGAATCCAAATTTGTAACTGTACTGATATATCTCTTTCTTCCCACATCTAGAAGAAAATGTTCCTCAATCAGGCATGTCCTTGTTTCCTAGCTTTCTACATACAATTTGGTTTACTTTTAACAACCAATGAAATTTTGATTTCTTAGACAGYAGTTCAGGCCAATTTTAATTCTGTTACCTGAAGAGGCAGAGTTCACATGTGAGGCATCTTTCTTTTACTGATGTATTTTCAAATGACTGTCTTCAGGGTCGAGACAGATTGTAAACACACAGGCACTGTGGATGTTCCTACCTCAAGTATCAGTTGCAGCAGCAGGGATATCTTCACAATATTTCCTTTGCCTGTCCATTTATGAGTTTGGGTTTTTTTCACAGTCTTTAACTGTAAACATTATCACATGGTGTATTATTATTTCAGGTCGCCATTGACCTTTGTTTACTGCAAGAGATGCCTTTGTGAATCCAAAATTCATAGGCAATTAACATATTTGGTTTATACTAGGCCAATGTTAAGGTCCAGATGCTACAAATTTTGTCACACAGTCGTCATTCCCTAGTAGTCATAATAGTTATCAGTAGAACAAATGACCAATATATGATTGTTTGTGAGCATTGGTATTTACAAGATGGGACCCAAATTTCTAATTCCACTCCTTAAAATCTTTAAACAAATTGGACTTAAATATCATCTTAAATCACCTTAAATATCATCTCTCCACCCCTGAATTACAACTAGATTAACATGACTGTCTCTTTTAAAGAAAGAAAAGAGGAAAAGAAAAGCAAATGAGGTTGGTAGCCTTTTAAGACTGAATCAGACACTGGAAGAAATGATACAATGTACCACAAAAACAAATGTCAGGTGACATGATCAAAACTTAATGGTTTCTGGAGAAAAGCTTATTTCCTTTGGTATGTGCCTTTGTTATGTTTTCTTATCATGGATGCATTAAAAGTAAAGCCACCTGGATCTTCACAACAAAGCACCTGTGTCAAGACTTGAGAAAAATCTGTTTGTAATGAGTCTCTAGAGTTAGACATCATATAAAAAGAGGTCACTGTAAACTGACCTTACAAACCATAAACCTGTCTATCCCATCACATATTGGCTTCTACTAAACAACAGGAAAAAAAATCCCTAAAGGTTTCCACTTCTTCCCCTTCTCTTAGCTCAGAAGAAAAGACAAGAGAATTATTTGCTGCCATTTAGATAAAGGTGACATAGCAGACATTTTATTGTTGTTTTTCAAACAAAGGATGACAGACAGCAAAGGAACCCTTTTGCTCGTGGGGTGATAAAAAAATAAGAATACTGTAGATGAGAAATTCTAGCTCCCTTTCTAAATAAATCAATGCCATCAAGTGTATTAACATGTGATCTAAAAGAATGGAAAGAAAAGCTTGCTTTTGCTTTTGACATTTGTGGGTATGGCAATGTATTAGCTCTTTTTAAATAGCTGATGGTACTCGGAAAAAAGATTAAGTGAGAGAGTCAATTCCTCCAGCTAAAAATCCTTCCTTTTGCAGGGTGACAATGTACTAGTACTTATATATATAYACACATATAAAGATCCCTCTTCGGAAAAAAACTTATTGTGAAAATTTCTGAAACGATTGTAGGTCTGTGGTCCTCAATACCACAAAGAGTCCCGGATTCTGATTAAGTGTAATCACCTATTCAAACCATAACCCCTGCTATGAGCTCTGTGCAATAAAGCCAACAATACTGTTATCAACAATGAGCAGCACAACATAAGTATTACTATAACTATGCATGTTGGGACTTTAGGTATTTTCTACATTGTGGAAGAGACTGTCCAATCTCATTAACCATTCATTTTAAAGACTGTACATGTTAATTATTCTGCTTTTATTGTGCTACTCCAATGAGACCATCTCAAAAGCATAATTGTCCCATTCCAGAGCACTTACAAACCTCCTTAAATGAAAATTTGGGAGGAGTGAGGTGGGGAGAGGGGTGTGTCTATAAATATTTTCCCAGTCTCAGAGAGTTTGCCCAAGGGAGCTTTTTTTTTTTTTTTTTAATGAATATCAAAAGACTTGATCTAAACTGTTCTATGTTGAAGATTTTTCACACACAAGCTGTTTTCAGAGCTTAAAATTCCTCTTGTTCTATTGTTGCAAGGAAAGGATAATGTCTAGACAACTCTAACATACTGAAAAAGGGTCAAGACTTGCTGTACAACTGTCAGCCCCATTTCTTCTAGTGGAGAAAGGTCAGACATGTCTAGAGAAGAATAAGGATTAGGATGTATCTAAATCAAAAGGGAAGGAAAAAAATACCAAAAAGAAATTATGAAGAACAATCTTCTAAGGACAAATAGCCTCAGTGAAACCAGATAAAACAGTATGAATCTGCTTTTGAAGGAGTAAATATTAATACACTAACCTCTTGTTTTCTGTTTTTCCCACTATATATAGCAGTAGTTTATGGAAAAAATAAAGGAAACATTTTATGCATGCTTCCTGTATGGGCGTGCGGGGGGAGGTATTCTGAGTTAAAATTTTTATTTGCCTCAAGAATACTTGGACAATACACCAGGAATAGAAAATATGTTTGTATCAAGGGCCTGTAACATCCCCAGGAGTTTGTAGTCAAAAATGTGTAATAAAATTTGTATTAATACATAAATAAATAGGAAAACATTGAGAGAAATTTACTGCRAATTAATACACATGAATTTTAAACTAAAAATTAAAGTGTTTTTCTGGAGGCCAGATGCATAGAATCATAGAATCATAGAATGGTTTGGGTTGGAAACGACCTTAAATATCACCTAATTCCATGTACATGTAAAGGCAAAAAATCTTTTTTTGCCAAAACACAGATTAGATATCACTGAATCATATCTTATTTGCACCATTGCAGCATCCAGCCATGATGTGGTAATCTACCAAGGAATTAGTTAAATGGGGAATTTTGGATTTTCACTAACAAGATGTTGGCATGTTTTTCATCTGTTACACTGCTTACCTAGAGGGAGAAAAAAAAAAAAAAGAAAAAGTATTTCAGACCTCTCTGCTTCCTCCAGCGTACTCTGCCCCTGTAGTGGCAACATCATGCCTTCACAGCGCTGGGTCAGGGCAACCCTGAGGAGTGTCAAGATTCAGTATATGTTCAGGAGATTTATAACTGCTGCCCTGAGGTCTTTAGATGTGCAGCCACTGTGTCACTGACCAGAAGTCACAAGCTTCCACTTACATATTAAGCTTCTGTTTTTCTTAAGGAGAAAATACCACTGAGTTTCTGCTAATTTTGTTTACATTTTGAGAATACTTCTCCAGTTGTAGCATACGGTCAGGTAGCTGTTTTTTTCCTTCATGTCTTCTTAAATTTCRTCACACGAATGATGAATACATGTTGTCTCTGACATATCTTCCATTATCTAGTTTGTTTTGGACCAGAAGTATTTTGGCAGCTATAGCCAAATATCTAGTTTCAAAGAAACAGTGTTTTTCTTTGTCTACAAGGGAAGGTTTKGGCTGAATGCCACATGATGAAAACACTGTAAAATTAATTCTCAACATATTGAACTTAGAGTCCAAGGAATTTATTCTCTTTCCAAATACATAATTAAACTTCATGACCTTAGAGTGACTGCAAGCTAGAAATGAGAGTTGTTTTGCAGAGATTTTGCATTGCAGTTGACTTTAGGTGAAAAATCTTTTCTGACATTACTGACTCAGTTATATAAACAGATCTTYCCAGAGAACTAATATTCTTTGTTAAGAAATAAATTAACTATAGATGAATAAAAAATAAATAAGGAAAAAAAAAAGAAAAAAACTATTTCAATTACATTAAGGCTGTCACAAGTTTACACAGGGCCAGGCTGCTAATAGGTAACTAAGTCTAAAACATGTTCCTTCAATCATAGCTATAACGCTGACACTCATACCACAGCAAAGCCAAATCACTATGATCATCAGGAAGCTTTTAATTTTATTTATCGACCATTTGTGTGGGTATAGACATTCTGTATGCCAGGAACATGTTCCTTAGGTATGTGATCAAATGCTTTTAACACACTGAACTTAGAAGTCACACTAAATATTTTTGCCAGGTAATTTATTTCTGCAGACTTCTCCAGCCCTTGGTTTTGTCAAGATCAGAATCCTGAGCACAGAAATAATATACAATGCTGTTATCCAGCTTTGAAAAATAAAAAGAAAGGTTTGATTATGCTGTTGCTTACTGTCATAACTCTGTATTTATTATAAACTACTTTCGAGGAGGCATTGCAAATTTATTTAGTGGATTTTGTCCAAAATAGCTGTGCTAGCTGAATAGTGTGAAAGAGTAGATCTGACTTGAGATATTGCTTTCCTTCCTACATTGAAGATTAATGCCTCCAAAAAGATGAAAGCAGGAGCATAAAAGTATGATGTTTTCAAAGGTAATTCTACTAGTGGCAATCATGATCATTAGATGAAAATAAATAAGTCATTTTCATTAGCATGTGTCCTGAAAGGAAGCAAGATTCACTGTGAAGGAGAAGCATAAAAGAGGGGAGATTAAAGGCTTTGAAAAATTAATATTGATCCCAGAGTGCACCTGGACTTTTATTTCCACTTTTCTGTCTCCAAATATCAGCTCATATTCTAAGGTGTTTTGATAGTRGACAATACTGAATTTAATGCAAAAATAGACCAGACTTAACCCTATCAAGGGCTTTTCTTATGAAAAAAAAAGCTTTTTATAACTAAGTGTCCTTGTCACTTCTAGTTCTACTGCCTTGTTGTATGTAAGCTCACATGATGGGTGTCAATTGGACTCTGGGAACAACTTATTTTGCCAGACAACAGAAAGAAAAAGACAAAATTAGAAGATGAAATGAAAACTTCCCCTCCTCCCCTTGCCAGTGTTCAAAACCAAAGACATATTACTTTTAGCCTCACATAGCAATTGTAAATAATGTTTATAAGAAAGAAAAGGAATTAAATGGCAAAAGAGGTAGTACTGCATTGTCTGATATCATGTGTTTTGCTCTGTAGTGTTAAAAACAGGATATGCCACACTGTTGGTACCTACAATATATTAAATCAGCCATTGCAAAACTGATTAGATCCTCTTTCAACTCATCCGTACCTGTTAACTAACTGATCTTGGCTTTCTGTTCTGTTTACCATTCATCTATAAATTCATCTACTGTTTCTCCAGACTATTCAATTTTCATTGATCCTATTGTCCTATTAAAATCCTTTACTGACTTAGTGTGTCTTACATCTTTATCCCAAATTTGAACTTCCACTTCATGCTGACCCTGCATATATCCCMCTAATACTCCTCAGATTCTGCCTAGTCCAACTGAATTGTCAAATCTTCCTACCTGCAGCTTCATTCTGCTAATTGAAAGCTTCCCTGTGCTAAAACAGGCACCTCAGGTTTATTCTTCTCTTTCAATTCTAGCGTAAGATTTTCAGACATCTGTCAGCCACTAGAAATCCTTTCCTAACTCAGTTTTTCATCAGCATTTCTTTCTTCTGCAATTCACATATTCTGTATTTTCTGAAAGTAGAGGACCAAAAATGGCTTTTCCCCAGCTCATGACAAGAGTTGTGTAATCAGAGAGAGACAGGGACAATCAGTGAATATCTGAAAGAGAAGYTTTGTGAATCATATGGGCAATTCTCTGTCTGACTAGTTTAAGTGCGCACATCAGGTTATGGATGATTATCTGAATTCTCACTATGAACTTTTGAGGTTTACGCTTCATTAACCATGGCAGTCTGATGTAACAATTCTTTGATCAAGAGAGGTTCATGTTTCTCAATCAGGGCACATCAAGACTCTTGCAGCCACAAGGACAGAACTCTAATTTCAAGTCTCCAATTACTGTTTATACATTATTGACAAAAACTTGGAGAAYGCAGAAGAAGCATGGTTTCGTGAGCCCTTAAACTAACATTAAACATAATTGTGGATTAAATTATGAAAGTTTGAAAACTGTAACAGATGTCTGGAGAATTAACAGATGAGCAAGAGCGTATTTTAATAACTATTATCTGAAAAATCCAGTAGCTTGTGACAGATGAGGAGTTACTGACCCATTCCATTTGATCTGTTCTTTATTGCAATTTGAAAAAAACTCAAGAGCAGACACCACAATATATAAGCAGAAGTACTTTTAATATACCAATCTGAACTTCAACATGTCTTTTTTTTCCTTCACTGAAACTTTAAAATTTACAAATTATTTTGTTGGCTTTCCAATGAATTTACACAAGACGCTCCAGCTTTATTGATTTCTCTGGATATTTTGATGTTCTGCTCCATCCTCTCTTTCTGAACAAACAGCAGCCAGGGGTAGGATAAGGAGGAATTAACTGGGTATAAATGATAGATAAAGGAATAATAATGATCTGGAGTCTATTTTAGGCCAAATATATGTTTTTTAATCTTCTGTTTACAACCCACCAAAAGTTTTAGTTAAACTTTAACTATTGTTGATCTTGCTATTTATTAGTAAGCCACTCAGCATTTCTGCATTCAGTTAAAATCAACCTTTGTTAATATTAAATCATTCATTGTCAATCTGTATCAGATCAATTGAACAATAGCTACAGTTAGATGCCATTTTCARCTTTTGTAATTGGAATGGCTTTTGCCTAAAATAATTCAATATTTTACTTTTTAAAACAGCATGTGATTAAGAATCTACTTTTTGTTGTTGGCCAGAAATTCCTCCCTACATTTGGTATGACTTCTTTACTTCTTAATAGTCCTTTGAGGTACTGAAGCACTTTTATTTTCCTTGAGAGATGGCTTACAGGGACAGCTTGAGAGATGCGCCTTCATTTCCTGTGCACCTTACCCACAGTGACAAGAGAACTCTGTTTTGATGGAGAAGTGAATTTGTCTCTACAAGTTCCTACAAACTGTTTATCCTACAAACTGTTTATCATAGAACCTTAGCAGCTGTAATCTTGTATAACCCTGTTGACTCCACCAATTTTAGCCTGGATGAAGAGATAAAGATCTCTGAGTTCTGCCACTTCATCTTTTGGAAGCTTTATTTTCTGCCCTTAACAGTAAGTTATACCACCGAAAAATGTAATGTCAACTTCCTCAAAGAAGGTAGAACAAAGAAAATTAAACATTGAAATTGTATCTCAGTGTCACGGTTGCTTTCAAACAGTTTCAAGTCAGGATCAACACCTTCATTTTGTTAGGCATTTTACAAACACATAAAAAAAATACAACCCCTCCTCCAAAGCGCTTATTYTGGGGGGGGTGGATTGCCCCTTAAAATTTGTCCTGCAGGTTTTAGGAAAATATTAGAGTTTTTAAGAAGGACTATAATGAAGAAATATTGTCCTGAGGCTTCAGTCTCCAACTAGTTCACTGAAGACCTTGATATACCTCAATCTGGAATAGTTGCACAGTATAGGCTGTGCACGTCTGATAAACTGCCTATTGAAGTATAACCTGCTTCCACACAGTGTGATGTATTTGATAAGAATTTGTGACTCTAAAGATGACCAATGTGTCAAGAAAATTCCACAGAATACCCAGAACATAAGACTTCCTAACAACTTGGAAATTAAAATTTTCCTATAGGAGTTAAAACGCACACACGCACGCACGCGCGTGCACACACACACACACATCCTGTCTTGTGAAAACATGGACTATTGTCAACCTTCAGAGTTTACTGTGATGCACARCAGTCTTCTTATTGAGCATATAACTGAAAACATTAATGAGGTAATATGTTTCTGTAAACTACTTATATGGGCAGACTAAAGGTCCTTGGCCACTGAACAGAATCCACTACTGTTCACAGTGATAATCTTATTCAAATCTAATAACACTCTGTACTGGTTTTGGCTGGGGTAGAGTTCACTTTCTTCATAGTAGCTTGTATGGTGYTATGTTTTGGATTTGTGCTGGAAACAGTGTTGATAATACAGGGATGTTTTAGTTATTGTTGAACAACAGTGTTTGCACAGCATCACGGCCTTTTCTGCTCCTCACACCACCCCACCAGTGAGCAGGCTGGGGGTGCACAAGAAGTTGAGAGGGGACACTGCCAGGACAGCTGACCCCAACTGACCAAAGGGATATCCCATGCACATGACATCATGCTCAGCAACAAAAGCTGAGCTATGAGTTGCTGGGAAGAGACATCTCAAAGCTCCCATTTTCTTGCTGTCACCCGTTCTCTTAGTTTGTAAAAGAGTTCTTGAAACAGTCATGATCTTTTTACATGCACGGGAAACAGTGCCTGAAATTTGTCCTTCTGGGTTTTTTACCTTCTCATGTTCACCCGTCTACATATCTTCCTTCTTTTTTTCTTTTTTTTTTTTTTTNTTTTTTTTTTTTTTTTTTTTCTTTTTTTTTTCCCCTCTAGAATGGTGTTATTTAGCAGCAGCCAGGCAGAATCACAAACTGTCCACTCCTTCTATCTTCCCCCAACAAAACGATACGGTGGAATAGGCTGGGAGAAGGTCATCCTGCAGGCTGCCATGCAGTGTATGAGTTTCCAAGGCAATTTTGACCAAGAAAAACAAGACAAATTGGCCCACACAGAGCTATGAACTGCAACAGATTGCTTCCAAGATCAGAGTTTGCTTAAGGTTTCAGAACATTACACAGTACAAATTGCAAGTATGCTTAGTCTTGCTTTTGTGTACAAACTAGCTGTGCTTTCTGTAGAAAAAAGAAAGGCTGGTGTACAAAGGTACACTGACTTTTTTCCATTAAAAACAAAAAACGAGTTCTGTTGAAAACTACATTTTTGAAACTAAATGATTTTGGGGAGAGTTTATTATTTCCACAGAAAACATTATTGTTTCATTTGAAGCTAGACACAAATATTCACAAATTTTCTGCTGAAATTTGGAATAACCCAACTCAGATGGTTCCATGGAATTTCCAGCTCCCATTGCCCTTGCTGGGCTCTATGTTCAGATTTACCAGCCTCCTCCAGAGCTGATGCTTGGAAACATTGTAAAAGATTAGGTATAAACATGGAGTCCAGCTTGAATTACAATATTTTCATTCTCAAATATCATCGCCCTCTCTTTTGTCTTCAGAATGTCATTATTTGTGCAAAGTCCCCTCATAAAACAGAAACCCTTTCCAGTTCCCAGATAACTCTAAAGACCATCCCAACGATCCCAAAGATGAATGAATAACTGGTGCTTTGTTGCTCTTGTGCACAGAAACCTAGGAAGGAAGTCTCCATGACCCTAGGGACAGAGAAGACCTCCCACAGGGAAAGTTGTATTATCTAAAAATAAGAGTCTTCAGGATGATATAATATAAACCCAAGTGTTACGAAAAYCCCTATTTGAAAGTTTACACTGTTATGCTAATGTGAGTTTGTTTATTACCATAGTGTATCACAAGTCTTTGCTAATATGTTTTGAACAGCACTAATATGGCATATGCCATAGCAGATCAGACCATCCACTCATCCGAATTCCTGTGACACAGTTAATACCTGTTCTGATATAAACCAGATAATAAAATTTAAAACTAATCTAAGTGGTCTGGAACAAATTGTCTGAATATAACAACAACATAGCAAAACAGATGTTTTTAAACAAATATATTATCCTTCTGTTGCCTGAAATGTGAAACAAGATTAGATTTAAAATATTTAAAAAAAAATCCAACATGTTGTGGGGTTTGCTGCAATGATAAGGATTTACAGGAAGGAAAACTTTGAAGGGGGCTTGAGAGGGCTTGAGAGTTTTGTAAAAATATGATATTTCAGCAATTAAGGTGGGCTTTTAATTGAAACATTTATACTTTATATATTATTACTATGTTTTTCTGCACGTATACAGCATCAAAATAATACAAGTCTTTTTCCCATGGTAGAGTAGTATTTTTTAATAAAAAATAAAGGAAAATAAGATTTGATGTTTTTTAAGATAATTTATCACATTATGGATATTTTCAATTCTTTCTTTACTGAAAGAGTGGTTAAGCATTGGAACAGGCTGCCCAGGGAAGTGGTGGAGTCACCATCCCTGGAAGTATTTAAAGGACGTGTAGATGAGGCGCTTAGGGACATGGTTTAGTGGGCATGGTGGTGTTGGGTTGATGGTTGGACTTGATGATYTTAGAGGTCTTTTCCAACCTTAATGATTCTATGATTCTATGAATTTCCTCAAAAGTCAG
Organism: Phoebastria nigripes; assembly: GCA_035582835.1. NCBI lineage: Eukaryota > Metazoa > Chordata > Aves > Procellariiformes > Diomedeidae > Phoebastria > Phoebastria nigripes. The sequence continues at coordinate 210,350 of JAYKAV010003331.1, forward strand.
GTAAGCAATTTAGACTACAGTCTCTGGAAGAAAAAAAATCTCTATTTTACAAATGACATTTATAGGACATATGGTGCAGTTGACATTTCTTTTTCTACCATTACTTGCTAATATTTTCAGAGGGATGAATTACTCTTCCACATCTTAACCATTGCAGCTGCACAGAGAGATAGATATGTTTGTTTCTGTTTTGCTTTTCAAGGAGTATGTGTACCATGAATATTTTATATACAATACAGTGCTGTCTGAAAAAAGGCTAAAACTACTGGAGTCTTTTGACCGATGAAATGATATGACACCACAATAAAAAGTCATTCTTTACAGTTAAAGGATACTCTGAGATAAATACCATCATTAATTCGGTGTAGGTTACATTGCTGTGCAATGTTTTCACACAGAACTACAAAAAAAATCCCATTTTACTATTCGTTGTAGCAATTTCAAGCTATAAGCTCCCCTATAATGCACATTTACAAAGGGCTCTGTGGAGTCTTCAGATGTTTAAAAACTCTGTCCAAACTACAAATCAAATTAAGGGTCTATTCACAAAAGTAAAGCTTAGGCATATAAAATCTCAGATGCTTTAAAAATTACCTTCAGCGTCTGCAGAATTTCTGAGAAAATTGAGCAACTGAAGTGCTGTCTCTTACTTCCTTCTTCTTCTAAGCACTTCTTTAGTTTATCCACATTAGTGGATGTGATCAAGCTGAAAATTCTGCTGGCTTTATCTTCTAAAAGTTTAATACTTCTATCACTCATTTTTTTTCTCATAGAAGCATTGGGTTTTATGAACAGAGTCCTTTTTATGAAGAAAATATGTGTGAAGATCTCTGAACACCTGTGGGTCTACTGCAAGWGTATACTGGGCCAAAAAAAAAGAAGAGGAACATAAACTCGGAACTTTCTTTCTCTGTTATTATTGTGCAAAGAATCTAGTTATTTTGCCTACATCACCTTCTCTGTTACGAATTTCACTTATGTAGAGTAAAGGCAGATGTGTAAATGCATCTCAGGTCAAAGCTCCATGTACACTTAGGTATAACTGGATATATTTCTCAGGAAAAATCTTCCAATTTACAGTTCTTTTTTATGAAAGTTTTGAAACTGCAACTCCTAAACTGAGGCATTAAAAACTGAAGTTGAACACTGACAGTTAATCTGCAAGCCAACCATAACCAAGAGTATTTATTTAGATATTAAATTCAGTTTCTTATCACCACTCCAACATTTTAAGTGAATTATTTGTCTGAGATATTGCAAACTTTATACTTCAGGATTACAACACCAGTGACTTTCAGACCTACTTTTCCTCCAGACTGAAGATATCAGAAAGAAAGTCTTTACCTCAGTGCTTGAGATGAAAATCCCATTTCTGGCATCAAGATAGATGACAAAACAGGTGTAAAATCTTTAGTCTTGGATGTGATAATACTGGGAATGTGATTGTTGTTATATATATGTATATTTCACATCTTCCACTTGCCACACCTCTTTACATCCAAATTTGTTCTTCTCCAGCTCGGTCAGCAATGTCAAACAATGCAATAAATAGCCTCCTGAGGAATTATTGCAACATAGCAAAATGTGGTTTATAACATCAGAAYGTGCAAGAAAGCAGGTGGCAGCATGATGTTCTAGAGGACTAGAAGAAATACTGCCTTTGTTTCTTGCCTTGGGAGCCTTTTCCTTCTCTTCCACACCATTCAAAGGAATAATAGAAAACCCACACATTAATGGTGGTGTATGACACACAAGACATGACACGACTAAATTTCATTGCTGTTGCCAAAAGTGTATGGAAAGTAACCTTTTCTATCTCTCAGGTAACACTGATTGTCCTGGTTGTAAGCTGAACARTGAGCAGCAGGGGATTAGAGTAACAGAAGAAGAGCAAAGGATCTGAACCTAGGAGTTTTCAGTAAGAGAAGAAAAGAAATGGAAAGGAGGGATTTGTAACAATGTCGTAGGATACAATAAATGGTTCTCTATCATCACCCTAATGCTAACTGTCAAGCAAAATTTCAGGTTGCACTTCTATATTGCATTGTAGTAATCAGCAATCTTTTTTATTGTGTAAGTTCTCCATCATTTTCAGTTAGCAACCCTGTTGCTTCATAGCTGGTAGGTTTATATTCTGTTAGTTATTATATTATGATTTTGTTATTGCTGTTCTTGTTAATATTGTTATTCTTTTTATTAACCCATGTTTCCAGTCTCCATTTAAAGAATTTTGTTGAATCACATTTTTACTAGGTTTAGAAGGAGCAAACATTTACACCTTGCAGTCCTGAATTTCATTTTGCCTACTAGATGGTGAGAAGTGCTGATCTTTGAAGGGCCACACAAAGGAAACAGTCTTAAGCTGCAGTACATGCTAGTCTTTACAGTATTTCAATATTAAGCAGACACATTTACAGATAACAAGTAGTTACTGAAAACTAAATATAACCAGTATTACAACAGTAAATAGTAATTTCCTCTTAATCTACATGATGAAGTTCTGGTTGATACCTACATTTGCCTAATGCTTGAAGAAAGTTACAATGGAAGTTTCAGTGTTTAGAATATACTATAATTTTGTGTAAACATTTCCTTCTGCCTACCTATTTATTAAAAACAAGTAAGGACAAAATTTCTCAGTCTAAAACACTTTCACACATCTCACTCTATCAAATTTTCATCCATTTAGGAGTGTACATGCTTTTGCTAATTTTAACATGTTTCCTTCTGAGGAACTACCTGTTTTGCCAAATATGACCTTTCTGTCTGCTGAAGTGTACTCTCCCTCTTCCTTCTGCAAGTGGGCTATTCTTGATAAACTCACTAATATAGATCATATTCTTCCATCATCCTTTCTTCCCCTTTTAGTTAATCTGAAATTATAATACGTTGTGTTCAGCAGGATGAAGTTCGGTTAGGAACAGGAATAAGAGAATTCTTACAAAATAATTTTCACATATTAGTGGAAGCTGAGTATTGGCTTAAGTGCATACATTCAAATTGTTAACATCTGTTTATTGGCTTTGAATCACTGAAGAGTGCTGGCTTCTTTATAGACTATGTGTGTTTACACCTCATGTTCCGAAAAGCCTGCAATTAAAAAAAGCTTATGTTTCAGTCCTCCAGAACTGAATCAAATTTTATTCTTCCTTGACTTACTCCTTAGAAAAAAACTAAAAATTGCAAGTGTTTTTGCCAAGTCACTAACACACACCATCAAAAATGTGGGACGTAGGTACTAGTGAGATCATTCATGGCAACAAAATCCTTATTACATCAGTATGGCCCCATAATTGATTTAGTTAATGGCACCATCTGCTCATTTCCAGAGTTTTCCTTCCAATTAGAGTGTCAGATCATATACTCAATTTCTGTGAGTTTAACTATGTTTTCTGCCTTTTTCCCCAACCTTGCACAAACCTAAGTTTGATCTGTGCTGCCTTTTTCTGTTTACATCCATTATTGAAATAGTATTCTTTTGCTTTTGAGGAAATGAACAGTTTTGAGAGAGCTGGCTTGGCTCTCAGAACTCTTCGTCTTTCCAAGTCATAAATGATTCTCTTGTGGTGACGAAATGTTGCTACTTAATGCGGAAAACATCTAGTAATGTTTTCAGTTATAAACCTATGAAGTGCCAGGTCTCAAGAAAAATACTTCTAACTTGATAGTATTCATTTTCCATATCCTCCCAAAAAAGTAGAAATGGAAAAAAGGAAAAAAGGAATAGAACGTTACAGCCTATTTCACATAGTTGGCATATAATGTTCTCCTTTAGTACATCAACTTCAGCCAGAGCTGACAATAGTATCTGAAYAATAAGTCATGAAACTAGGAATATGTTAGTGAATGATTTCTCACATCTTAGGGTGAAGGGAAGACTTTCACTGAAAACTACCCAAAAAAATTACAGTTCCTCTCCAACACGTTCTCCTCTAGCCTCTCATTCAATGACAAACTGTTAGAAGCAACCATGAGCAGTCATATATTAACTTGCCAAATACACCTTGATGAGACCTACCTCTGTTATTTTCTCATGAGCACCAATAATTTTTTTTTTTTTTTTCTTTTTTACCAGAAATATGTTGGTGCAAGGTATGTTGGTGTCCAGACAAAGGGCCTGAGCAGACTCTGTGCATACTGTTGATTCTTTTTTCCTTAGAAATGACATAAAAAGTTATTTGCCATCTGCATTTGGTTTTCTACCAAAGAAATAGGTTCTTTAACTTGTCCGTAGAATAGAGACATAGTTATTATCAGAACCATTTTGACTTGCTTAGTGTTAGAAATCAGAAGACACTACATGTCCTCAAAAGAATTTTGATTCACAAGATTTGGATTTATGAAAACCAAAAATCACCAAGTCAAACATACAAAAGAGAATATAAAAGACATTTGCTTTGTATTTTTAATTCGTAGCCTGTCACTTATTCCTCTGGTGTTTGAAATAATATTTGAAACTTAAGATACAGTAATGGATCTGTTTCCAGATACTAATCTTCAATTATAAAATCCTTGACAAGGACCTGTTTCACACGTGTGCACATGCCATACTGAGAATTCATTAATCCTCAGTGATATCCTGATTAATGGAGCCCATAAAAGATCTCAGCCCATAAAAGATGGGTAAAGTGTATTTTTGGTGAATGGCATCTAGCTATTAATTTCATTATGTGCAAAGATACATTCATACACTATATTTTAAAAGAACTGAGGTAAGAAAAACTTCCCCTAACCCCCAATAGCCAAGACCACTTTCTCTGACAAGACACTGATTTTAAATGGATCTATTAAACAGAARCTACTCACCAGTCTGACAGTGTGACTCAATTTCTGCAATAACACATCAGTACTGTACTGGTAGAGTCCAGGTCCATATAAAWTACTGAATTCAATTTTAAACCTTGTTCTGGCATTTTATTACATGTGGTTTTGCCTTTACATTACATGGTCATCCATGATGGCTAGAAATATGAAAATATGCATATATACATATATCCTGCCTCCTGCCTTCATAACAGCATTATCGGAATATCTACATGTATTCACAATGTTAAAATTTTGCAATAAATAAAAGCACAGAAGTTTGGGCAGGGAGGATTTCTAGGGCTTAGTCTTAGAACAATTCTGGAAATGTTAATATGCATGGCTAATGTGTAATGCATAAACTATCCCAATTATGAACAAAYTTTGAGTAAAAATGTTTTCATTTATACTGGGATATTATACTGGGGTAGAGTAGATTAATTAAAAAGTGTAAAGTTGTAAAAGTAATTTATAATGTTATCATGACTATTCATGCACATATGGCATATTTAAATGAATAAAGTAGAACAAAAACCATTAGAGTATCCCTGTACATTTTAGGATACATAACCAAACATATTTTATGAATGGCTTGGGAAAATAAATACGAAAAGATATGAAACTAAATGTAAAAGGAGATGGTACTCTGCATTTGCTTTTCACTGAGACTTATTCTTTATGACAAGAAAAGAAAGAATATTCTAACAAAGGAAGGCCACTTGTCTTTACTGGTAAACTTTAAGGAAGCTCTGAACCTGGGGGACATACTGAAATTGAGAAACATAATTCAGATGGGTAGAGTTAACCGTCTACACAGTAATAAATATGCTTTTGGCTTTGTTCAATTGGATTTGGTCCCATTTTTGTCCGTGTCCTTCAAGGACAGCAGGAACCACCATTGATAAGGTTGGGGGGGGCTAAAACAGATGCATTAAGTGGCACTGAAAAGTGACAAAATAGTAATATACCAACTGTGAAAATACTGTTCAGCAATGTTCTTGCTTACAGATTTCTGAGAATAAAATCAATATAATATACATAAAATGAAATAAATTTACATGATCCCYGTATCATACTGGAGTTTTTTCCCTGTGTTACTAACACCTTCTTAATTTCCTTCTGGGCTGAACTGCAAACAGAACCTCCTCACTACGTGTCATTGCAAGATCCCACAAAATTCTGATCAGTATGGTATGCATTTCCATAATAAAGGAATACAAAACAGAAATCTCTGCAAACTGGTACAGACTATGTCTGCCTCAAACTCCATACTTGAAGTTCATTTATTATTTTKCACTCAGAGTTTCTACCTCTGTCAAAACTTGAGTCTAATTAGAGCATTAGTTGCTGAAGGAATACTGGGCCAGAGTTAAATACTAGTCCCCTGGCAACCTACCTACTGCTATGAGGATGCAAAATTTGACAAAGACTTGRGCCCTCAACAGGAGCATCTCCTGATCGTGCTTTATTCATATAGCCAGCTGTTGTGGGCTGACCCCAGTCGGCAGCCAAGCACCAGACAGTCACTCTATCACTTCCCACCATATAGCCAGTAGGATGGGGGAAGAGGAAAGGAAGAATAAAAGCAAGAAAACTTGTAGACCAAGTTAAAACAAAACAAAACAAAACAAAACAAGAAAAGTTTAGTAAGTGAGGGTAAGTGGGAGAAGAGAGAAGAAAATAAAACAAAACAGGTGATGCAAAGGCAATCCCTCACCACCTCCCATGGGTAGACTGATGCCCAGCCAGCTCGTGAGCAAAAGATGGCTAACCCTTCTAAAATGCCCTCTTTTCCCTTTTATTGCTGAGCATGATGTTATATGGTATRGAACATCTCTTTAGTTAGTTCAGGTCATCTGCCTGGCTGTGTCCCCTCCCAGCCTATTGCACATCCCCCAGTCTATTCACTGCGGGGGGGCTCACTGAGAAACAGAGAAGGTCTTGATGCTGTGCAAACACTGTTCAGCAAAAGCTAGAACATTAGTGTGTTATCGGTACTGTTTTGGTCAAAAATCTAAAACACAGCACCATATGAGCTGCTGTGAAGAAAATTAACTCTATCCTAGCCAGGCCCAGTACATCAGCCTAGCAATTACCTCTTAGTACGCTGTTTTCATCTAATTCCTCTGCACGTAACAGTATCTGTCCATTTTCCCCAATCTCAGTAGTAAGAAAAATCCACTTCTGAGGAATAATTTCATATTAGTTGAATTCACAGTCTCCAACAATGTCATGGAACCTGTTTTTTTCATTAGGGCTTGCTACTTTACAATATTCTGGAAGTATCTGTCTGTATATTTGATCCCTTCTGCATTTAAAAGGTTATTAGGAAGTACTGACAGAAATTTCATATGAACATAGAGATGGGATGAGAAGCAGATCGTTAACATTAGGATGTCACCTGCTATCTACATTGAACTCATGACAGGACATAGTTTTTGGCCACGAATTTGTGATATTTGGTCCCAGAGCTTGAGTTTTTAATGAAGGCTATGTGGACCTTGCAGCAGATGATTAGTCAGAATACCTGAGACAATCTGATAAACCAGATGGTAAGAGCAAACATGGAGACAGTGAGCAATCGAGATAGTAACATGGGGCAAGAGTTCTGAAAGGAGATTAGGTAAGGTATATGTTAATTAGGGTAGAAGTGATTAGCAGAATACAATGATTAAGAGGTGCAATTTTGAAGGGCTTATAGAAGGCAGATGCCCTGAAATTATTTGACAGAGTAATGGGCTGAAAAACAAAGGGCATGAACCAAAGCTAAGAAAAGACTGGTCAGCAAGGGAGTTCAGGATAAATTTCTTCACACAGAAGGTAATTAATGTGTAGCACTACAAGCTATTGGGTGGGGAAAAACTAACCCTCAAATGCTAAACATATCTGAGAACAGACAGATAGGTAGATGAGCTGCATGGACTAATTCTGTATATTATCTCTGCTGCAAGAATGGCAAAGGTAAAGCATTACTTAAATTAGTGGGATAATAAATGAAGTCATTTCAATGAGACTTACAGTGATAAAAACCAAAGGCAAACACAATTATTTTAGTAGCATAGCTCTCCACAAAAAAAAATCACAGAGCTTGTTTTACTCCAAARTATTTTAAGCAAAATGATTCTTCCTGATTTTATTGCTAACAAGAACATGATAATTGTGGGTGCATCTCCCATGGAAGTTGTATCTGTAATGAGGGACCAAAACGGGGTTTGTTAAAAGTCACAATTACTTAAGGGAAGCCAAAACCAGCAACTTTAAAACCAGAAGATTTCTCCCCTATTTGTTAGCTGAATTTCCTGCTTGTAGGTCCAACCACGGGGCAGGCTGAACATGTGTTCAAGAGAAGAGATCCATAATATAATTTACCAACATAACAGCAGCAGCTGAGTGCTCCATCAGAAAAACAGGCTATGTGCTAGCCCACATGGCTGTTCAGCACTARCATGAATGGCGTTGCTCCATCCCTTCTGCATGGAAGCCCCAAACAAGATCTTCTGCCTTTTCCCACTTCTACTTATCCCTGCACTGAACAGCCAAACCAACACTACCCTCCACCACACTGTATCCAGCTTTATTTTTATCTTTACCATGCACCAACCCTAAAACAATACCCCACTCCACTCTGCCTTTTTYCCCGCAGCATATGCTGCAAGCAGCTCGAGACCTGCGCTCCCTCTCCGCTGGCAAGAGAGTGAGGAGCTCCCAGATCAGCAATAACTGACACTTTGCGAGCACGTTTCTGGACACCCCATGCCAACACTGACATGCCGCTCTGCACTGTCCCTAAAAGGCAAGCAGCTGTGCACAGCCAGTAGGGACCTGCTGCCGCAGAGCAGCAGGTACCAGAACGACATCACCCTGCTGCTGGGAAATTTCAGGCTTAGGTAGCCAAATCTGTTCTTATATAACCGCCAGTTATCAGGCATGGAAATACCAGTCACTGGTTTTCCACTGGATAAAAGCCTGCTGTATGTCAGCGCTGCACTCCCAGCGTGCGGTGACACAGGTGATGCCTGCCTGCGTGAATTCTCACCACTCCCCTCTGTGCTTCCTGCAGCTCCTAAGCAAAGGCAGGAGGAGTAAGATGGCACTGGAAGTAGCTTATTCCCTTCTGTGCACAGACACACATACACTAAATATAGCTCTCTTGGAGCTTAGTTCAGAAGCGTATCAGAACATCAGCTGTGATATTTAACAACTTCAACTTTCCCTGGTGGAGACTGAAGTACCTTCAAAATATGGGGGGTAAGTAAAACAGTCAAGTTATGTATGTGGATTTTTCTGTAGGCTGAGCAATATATTGACTGAGATCAAAAGCATTAGCCTTCATTCTCCTGCAGATGAATTTCTGTGCTAAAAAAAGATCTATTAGCATTGGATGTTTTATGAAAAATATCTAAGTAACACATTGCTATGCAAGTTTAAATTTCACATCATTCCGCTTTTCTTTAGTTTCCCTCCCCACTCAAAAGAAAACAAGCCAAAACAAACTGTCAGTGATGGATTTTGTATATTTGCAATTTCAAAATTGTTCTACAAGGCAAACAATTGAATTGCTACAATAAAATTAATACAATTTATACAACTGTACCCTAAAATCCAAGTTTTATAGAAAACTTTCAGTTTTCTGTATTTCCATAGAACATGTTTAACCAGAATTTAATTGATCTAACGTTAACTGTAATAATTTTTCAAGTTAAATGGATATGTAAACATTTCAAAATTAGCAGTTTTAATAAGGTTAATGTAACTTGAGTTTTCTAACACTGAAAAAAGGATCATTTCTACATTGCATGTCTAGAAGTTATTTTTATGCAATAAGGGAATGTAGATCATTTTATAAAAAGCTTTTGAAGAGATTTATATACTAAGAAACTAAAATGAGCCATTATCCAATTCAAATGATTGGCCTTTATTACATTTAAGATCATCAGTCAGGATGATCTATGAGTTTGAAACCTGGATCCTCTCCAGACTGATATGGAGTTCAGCCCAGTAACAGCCCAATAAGTAACAGAACTTAAGTTGCAGTGTAAGTGCAGGAGAAAGCAAATACAGAAGTCGATTTACAAAAGGGAATTTCTGCTAAAATCTTACTAGTTATCCTGCTCCCAAATAGCCTGAACCAAAGGTGCATAACTGTCCTCCAAACTGATCAGTGCAAGTGGAGCTTATGCCTAAGAAACTCTGCTTAAGCCAGGAATAGGTCTTCATCCAGACAGCTCATATTACAGCAGTAAATAGATTAGGCATATTCCCATATGTGAAAGAAGAGATTAGTGATACTGACCTTCTTTGTACAGCTCTACAAAGGAAGAGTGATATCAGGGAGGTAGCTAGTGCATTGGGAAATTACTTATTTGGCAAGTGCTTTGTCTGGACATAGAGTTGAAAAATAATTTTTAACAATCCCAAAGGCTAAAGCAGCCAGGAAATTGTGTTCATACATTCTTGGTTCCTTCATGCAAAGTTCTTAAAAAGTCAAATTTCCACATATTTCTGAATGCTGTTTTGGCAGGAAATTCCAAATATGATAGAAGTTTTCACCAGAAAGTAACTATTACAGATATAAGAAAAACAAGACACAGCATCCTTTGTAATTCCTATGGCAGTTCATCCATCGGTAATATGATGCAAGAGATTCTGGGTTGGTGAAGAAAGAGTTTGACCACCTTTTTTAGGTTGGGAAGCACACAGAAGTCTGAATTTTTATTGCACCACAAATTCAAGGGGCTTGGGGGAGGGGGAGAAGGAAGGGAGGAAATGGGGAATTAAAAGATTTATTTCAATGTGATTACAGCAGTTCTAACACAAAACAAGAATAATTCCTATAAGTTCTGACCATTGTTCCTCCTTGCACTGTTGTCCATTCTGCAACACCCCAGGCAGACAAGATGAATATCAGGAATGGTCTCCAGCCTGTTACTTTCCTCACAGGCCATTGCCATGAGATGTGCTGCCTCCTACTAATATAGTCAAACATTTCCTGGTCACTAATCGGACTCTGGCTGGTAGAGACTGAGCAGAACAGAAAGGTTGACTTTACTTTCTTTACTAACTGAATTAAGATGAGACAGACACTTAGCACATCCTTGGATTCGGCTATTTCTTGTAACATTAACCTGGGCATAGGAACAGCCTCAGGCTGCACAGGCAGGATAATGAGGGAGTTTTTTTCCCCTGCCCCACACTAACAATTAGTATATCATCGACTTTCATTTCTCCAAAGATACTTCGCCCATCTGAGGGTAGAGGACAGACCCTTAAAGGAGTCTTGTCTTCTTTCCTCTGCTAGTCATCCAGACTGCTCCTTTCCCAACATCCTTCTGCCCTTAAGGTTGATGCATTTCTATCTGGAAAGGGCTAAGGTAACTTTCAGTTTTCTAAAACAGACTGCCCTGCAACACCTTAAAATTGTTATTCCTTTAACATTTGTGATAGTTTCACTCTATGTCCATATTGCTCAGAAAGCACAAATCTCTTCTATAGTTGAGACTCTATGTACTGGAAAAAATGTTATACAAAAACATGACACGACTTCATTTATCTACAGATGGGAAGCCACAGCATGAAGAAGGTGTCACATCATTTATTCACAAAACTGATTTATCTCCTTGCTTCCAATTATATTACAACTAAAAATAATCAAGATCTTATTACAAAAGTGTAATTACTTTATTCTTAAGCATTCTTGTTCAAACAGTTTAATTTTTTTTTTAATCAAATGAGTTGCCTGCAGGAGTATAAAAAATTATGTACCTACACTATGTGGATTCAGACTCTGACATTCATACTTGGCTTGCAATAAGATTGGCTCACTCTGATACAAACAGAACTCCTGGTTAAGTATATTTCAGTAAAAAGACAAATCTCAAATTAATTAAAAAATAAAAATAAAAACAAAAAATAAGCCTGTAAATGCACATGCACATATGAACATTAAGCAAAAGGGGGAAGATTACATCACCACGTAGAGACTGAGTCAACTTATAAAATATGACTCTACAAATGATTTATTGCATTACTCCTTTTCTCTAACTCAGTAGCATAATGGAAAATCCTAGGGAAAAAATCTTGAACATGATTACTTCAAGTGCTGAGCCCAGGGGTGGTTTAAAGTTGCTAATCACCTCTGAATCTGGCATCATGTTCACTCAAGTTTCTTGGCTACATTGACCTTCCCTTGAGTTCCCCATGCTCAGAATTATATAAGATTAACAATTTGCTGCACAAGTGATTTAATCAGAACTGAGCTAATACAGATCTATTAGATATCAGTAGTCAAGCAACCACAAACAATATTTATATACATATATATGTACAAATACACATACACTCACATATTAGTTCTAGAGAGAAAAATGTAAATCAGTGGGAAATACAAAATACTGCAAAGACTTAGGAAGTAAACAGAAAACTACTTCTAGATTCTTCTGTCTGTGTACATGCAATAATCAAACAAATACAATTGTCTTTACCTTGGTTTCTTAATAAAACAAGTATTAGCAATTTGACTGTCAATACATCAGTCTCTCATACCCTAAATAAGTTTTAAACCTCTGGACAATTTCAACTGAGTTTATCAAAAAGATGGAGATCACAGACGTTAAAAGATTTTACAACTGGCAGACAGGTATTTAATAAAGCCAGTGAAGGAAGCAAAGAACCCTGATCCAGGCTGCTTGAATGGCCTCACAACCTGCAAGTCTAATCAGCTGTATGTAATTCTGACCAGCAAATGCAGCATATGGCAGCCAGCAGGCCAACCAAAGGCAGGGGAAACAGCAGTGGCATTGTTAAGTTACACGGAGAACAGAAGACAAAGCTATGGAATGAAGGTCTGTCTCATTAGTAATGCAGTGTTGGAGGGGATGAAGGAAAGATTTTGGTATAATTAAGGAACTGGGGAAAACAGAGATTCTGAGGGCAAGAAATCACACTTGTGTTTAGGGCATGCAGGAAGAAACTTAAGTGTATTTTAGCAGGGTAAGAAAGACCTAGATGACCTACTGAGGTTTCTTCCTACCTGAAATATTCTATGAATCTAGGGGAGGAAGACTCCAGTGTACAAAATGCACTATTCTGTCATAAATGTGACTTCAGTAATTCAGTAATAGCGCTTCCAAAACAAATTTTTTTCCTAAATTATGTTTTTTTCAGATCACATTAGAAGATGCATGCCTCATCCCATGACCATGCAGTACAAAGTTGCTTAGTACTGAACTTTTTAAGGTTTTCTAACTCTTTGTGAAGAAGAAGTATTTTCCAAAAGGGTGCTTTTATTGGTATTTTTGTAGCAGTAAGCTCTGGCCTTAGTTCCAATGCTTTGTTATATGATAATTAGAAGTCCTATTTCTGTAAGTGTTGCTGGGATCGGACCTTATTAGACCCAGAATTACTGGTAAAGAAGTCCTAACAACTTTGCAGTGTCATTTTAGCCCCTGGCAGTAGGAGGATTTGACCTCCCCTTTTGAACACCATTATGTCCTCAAAGCACTTATTCCTACTGACAGGTGCTCTACTTGAGGCAAGAGAGTGAACTTAATGCTTTACTGCAAAATTATAAGAAGTATCCTTGCAAATACTTTTCAAATTTTTTCTGTTATTTTAGTTTGTGCTAGCAGGCAAAAAGTATGACCACATTTTAACTACAAAGCAGGCTGTTCTGCTAGCTGACCAGAAAGGCATCCATGACCCTTAAGGATGAAAAAGAGGTGATTTATAATTTCTGCACTAAAGATCTTGTAACCGATGATTGATGTAGTCTCCATTTAGCAGTCCTCAGCCTTAGATAAACACAACACTACTTCAAATTAACTCCTGCTCTGACAGCTCCCATGTGGCTTTGCAATTAAGATTTGAAGTTGTTGGCATGTGTCCCCTCCAGCTATGCCTTTATTTGCCTGTCAAGCAATTCCTCTGTCTGGCCCACCTGCATCAGTACATGTCCCACAGAGCACAGTACTGCAGAAGGCTTCATATACTGGGAGTAATATTTTCAAAGTTAACATAAATACAAGAGTATACCAAGGACTGTACATGGACAGGTCTATACAGGATGAGGACCAAGCTCACATGAAGACTAATGCAAATAAACATTCCAAACAGAAAAAGAAAAACAAAAATCAATCAAACAAAAAAACCTGACTAACTAGAAAACTACTGTTGTCGTTTAACCCAGCAGGCAGCCAAACACCACACAGCCGCTCGCCCACTCCCCCCCGCCCCAGTGGGATGGGGGAGAGAATCGGAAAAAAAGTAAAATTCATGGATTGAGATAAAGACAGTTTAATAGAACAGAAAAGGAAGGAAATAATAATAATAATAATAATAATAATAATAATAATAATGGTAGAATATACAAAATGAGTGATGCACAATGCAATTGCTCACCACCTGCTGACCAATGCCCAGCCCGTCCCCAAGCAGCGATAGCCCCTCCCTAACCAGCCCCCAGTTTACATACTGAGCATGACGTCATATGGTATGGAATACCCCGCTGGCGAGTTTGGGTCAGCTGTCCTGGCTATGCTCCTTCCCAGCTTCTTGTGCACCTGGCAGAGCATGGGAAGCTGAAAAGTCCTTGGCTAGTGTAAACACTACTTAACAACAACTAAAACATCAGTGTGTTATCAACATTATTCTCATACTAAATCCAAAATACAGCACTATACCAACTACTAGGAAGAAAATTAACTCTATCCCAGCCAAAACCAGGACAACTACATTAAGGCTATTTATTACAAAAATTTGAAAAGTTCATGCCAGAGAATAGAAGCATTTAACTATGATTAAACAAGATCTATAACAACAGTACATTCATTCCTGTCAGGAGCCAAGGATCTTGAAGTTTTCATCGATGTTCAACCTCAGTTTGGATGTCAATAGTGGGTGCAGATGTTATGTTCTCTGAGGAATACATCATTCAACAGTTTGCACAACCTTGTCCCTTCCAATTAATCCTCCAAAAAGAGAAATTAGGAATACAAAATTGTTATTCAGCAAGATCTATACTGATTTCCTCTTTTAAGAACAAAGAACAAAGAAACCTAGTACAAACATATTCCTGAGAACTTAGGTGAAAAATATTTAATCTCAAGTAATTGAAGTTTTAAGATGTTTTGAAGTTTCATAAACCATAGACAAAGGCCCCTTGGGAATGTCATTTTCTCAGTAGGAAGTATAAATGAGCTCCTGAAATAAACATTACAAAGTTTTTTTTCTTTTATTTTTTAGTTCATATCTTCCTTCAAGGGAAAGTAAAATACGCTATGAGGTGGGTAATTTCCTCCAACAGTATATTTTCTTAATATTTTGTAGCTATGCAACACAGCAACTTGTTAGAATTATTTTTGTAGACAACATAAACATAGGGCTCTTAATATGAGCATTTTACTCCATTTTAGAGAGGAGCAAACTGAGGTGCACTACAATTAATAACTAAAATGCTAAAAAAAAAAAAAATTATAAAATGAAAATCCACCATAAATAAGTCATTAACATAAAGTGTCTTTAATTTTGAAAGCTACTTTGTTTTTAGTTTAAATAAACTGATTTGCTCCCTCCCAAGTTGTTAGACACATTACTTCACTGGGGCCTTTGATATATTCACAGCCATTTCCTGAGTGGATACTTGGCTAAGGTTAAGAAGAATTTGGGATTTACAGAATTATGTGAGTTAGTGTTTGATCCTAGTAGGAAAGTTGGACAGGAAAAAGATTTCCTCTTTGGAAAAATATTTCTGATAYCAGCATTTCCTCCATTTTGTATCAGGCTGAAAAACTAATGTTTTAAAAACAAGAAATTCTTACCTTTCCCAAAAATAAGTAGCTGACCTATAGCTACCTATATCCTCAATGTTCAACAAGGATACCAGATACATGAATTCAGTCTTAGTGAGTGCTGTAGGAACCATCCCATTTTCTTTCCTATCTGAACAGGAATTAATACATTAGTTAATTTTATTTCTTACCTAAGAGAGACTTGTAGGCCTGAAAGATGTTTTACTTCTTTTTGTATCTCCTTTAGAAATGAGTATTACTTCTACTCATCACTTTGTCTTTTTTCTTTGGAGCAATTCCACTTTGTCCAACTGAAGTATTTATTAGCACAAAGAAATACTCCAAAGCTTACATCCTGCCAAAACTTTCAGTACTTCTTTGCTCTTTATTTCAACATAGACAGAAGCTTTCTAATTCCACAGGATGGTTAGTATTTAATATAATTTATTAAATATTAAAATACATGTAATCAAGATAGCAATGAACACTCCTCAGTGCTCAGGTTTGTTCTACAGATAATTGCAAGTCCATTAGAAACAGGAAAGCTTTATCCCAAGCACCACCATGCTGCATAAATGCTTTTTTGATTATTACATTCATTAGGAGAACTGGAATTTTCCAGTCTTTTTGTATGCTCAGCTGCTTATGTTATATGGTTTCCCCAAACTCTTTAGCTTTTGGGAGTTTGCAGCCTTTGACATGTAAATTTTTTAAAACTCTGATTGCTTTATTAGCAAAGTAGTTTTGCCATTAGTCACAGATTATGTTCATTTAAATTTCAGTTTTAAAATCTTTCCAGGCTACAGGAGATTTAAAACAACAACAACAAAACCTCAGTGCTATCTAAGTCTGGATCTTAACGTCAAACATGGAAAATAGAGCCCTGATTCAGCCCCAAGAATCTACCGGTAAGTCCTAAGAAGAATTAAGCTTCTCAGAATGGCAATCCAAAACAACCAGCAGAATAAGCAGAGGTCAGTCTAAAATCAGATATGTTCTGCCTGAATCTGCCTGTAGCAGGCCAGGAGTAAACATTGACTCTGCACCCTTCCTGAGGCTGAAGTGGCTGGTGCCCTCTTCTACTTGGGATGTGCAGCCCTGAACCTTCTTCCAATATTAAACATATTTTTCCTAGCAAAGAAAAAAACGTGACTTTCTCTTTCTATAGAAAGAGAGTTGGTGCCTATCACTTATAAAATAACAAGTAGCAACAGCTCAAGGACTCAAGTCTTTTCCCAGACTAAAGGAATTTAAAGATACAGTCTTTAAAGTGGGTGCCTTAACCAGGAAACTACAGCTTATCTACTTAGAAGTCTTTTTAGCTGAAGCTGTGATGATATGCAGAAAGAATTAAAAGAGTCATTGAAAAAAAATAAATCAAGAAATAAGAGGACAAGTGGAAGAGTACGTTGTAAACTTAGGAGGTAGAGCAGTCACTTGGGATTAACAGTTGCTAGGTACTAGTCCCTGCTTCCAGGATTGCATTCACATTTTATCCAAGGATTTTTTCATGTACAAATAATTCTGAAGTAGGAAACCAAATCCAGAGTACTGAGAGTGGTAAGCATCTCAGACACCTTTAGGTGCACATTCAAGGTGTTAGACAGCAGCAAGAATGGGGTTACTCCATGAGGGGGGACAAGCCACGGGTGACCCCAGAGCAGGCAACACCCTCATTGACCCAGGCACAGTCCCGTAGAACCCAAGCAGGGCACTGATGAGAGGGACCATCAACAGCCCCAGACACATCCAGTGGTGAACCAGGTCCAGGGTCCCTTCAGGGGCCAAGTAAGGAGCAGCAGGAGGTGGGTCCAGAGGCAAGACTACCACACAGATACAAGGCATCCATCTGGGAAACAGGCCAGGAGGCAGGCACACCTAGAGCATAGCTCAGGAAGGGATTAAGGCCCCCAAACTGAGTTGAAATGGGGCTCCTGGACCCATGGAGAGGTGTAGGGGGAGGTCCCCGGGACAGGTGGTCAGGGCCAGTAAGGTCTGGTAGTGCCCTCAGTGCCCTGACACAAAGCATCCATCAAGCTTTAAGATCAAAACTGGGTTTAGGCTTCACAGTAATTCTCAGGATAGTGGCCTTGAGTATTGAAATATTCTGATCTAGCTACCATAGGTCTGGGACTCAGATGGTATATTAGTGTGTAGCCAGCTGAGGGAAGAGAATTACAGTGGGCATGTCTCCATTTGCATGTGGGCAACCCACATTTTACCAGATTTGCCACAAAGTTCAGAATATTGAATCGAGTTGGCTGTTGAGGTTCTACTTACCATGTTGGTAAAATTCCACTCTCGGATCAAGAAAAATAACCAGGACAGTGAAAATAAAGAGCAACATTTCACATTCAATTTGCTTCAGTTGCCAAAACAACATAGAACAATCCTGATTCTAATTCCCAGTGATAGGTATTTTGTGGCAATTATGTCATCACTGTGATTAATATCACAATGAACATTGTATTCAGCCTGTGTAATCCTCCCACTGAGTAGCACTGATCTCTCAGCCTGGTCTAATTAGACAAAAGTTTCAGGATTACATTAGGGTCAGACAGAAGACATTGTATTACAGAGAGTGAGGTCAGCAAATTACACATAGGAGGCAGCAGAGGTAGCAGAGTAATGGTCATGCCTTGAACAAGGAAAGAGTGTGGCCTTTGGGGATTCTAATGGAAAACTAAACAAACCCTTGAGCTCTTGCCAAGTCTAGAAACACTGAGCRAAGAAAACAAAATCAAACAAGGTAAAAATTATAAACAGCCTCCTTGCACACATTTAGGAAAGCCAGCTATAGTCCTGGTTATTGTTATAGCTGAACTGGTTTTGGCAAAAGCCATATTTTTAATAAAATAGTCTAGTCACTGGATACTGAGACTCCATTCCAAAGTGGAGTTTATTCTGCTGGGGATATACAAAGCTATTTTTCTTAACTACTCAAGCTGCTCTGCCTACCACAAGCCTACTTCTGCTCTATTGAAGTCAATAAAAAGGCTCTTATTGATTTCAGCAAGCATGGGATCAGTTCCAATGCCAAAATCATCCCGGAGGTAGAAAAGAAAATAACAGCTGAATATTGAAATGGTATGATGAATACCTGCCATTTTTAGCACTGTTTTTATACATTATTCTAAAAAGAATAACAGGAAGGTGTTTCTATTTTACTGAAATATTCATCAGAAATAATAGATGTTTCACTAATGCATAAAAATACCATGGAATTACTACTGTGCTTTGTGCATTGTTGATGTGAAAAAGGATAGTGGATCCATAAGCTTCTTTATTTACTCAAACTGTATCAGGAACTCTAATAAATAAGACACGATAGATCAAAGGGGTGTGTGTACGCAGAAACTTTCTTTGCAAAAGCCCAGTCCAAGAAATTCTGTATTTTGGTTACATGTAATGTTTCCATTAATAGCTAGATATCAGAAAATTAGGTTACTAATTTCAAAATGTTCACTACAGGTAACTATTCATATATGTGAAGTCAATTAGTCTAGGCTTAAATATTCTCAAGGAATGACTTCAAAATTGTTTGCATTATTAAGCTATAACTAAAGAAAACAAGAATGCACCAAAGTTTGATTTGTTTGTTGAATAAACAAACTATGTTTGTCTAGAGGTAAAGAACAAAGACTGTACCAAATATCATCCCTAGGCTGAGAAGCAGAGTAATAAACAGTATCTTTTCTGCTACAGGTTCTCATTTTTCTACAGATTCCTCTTATTTTCAGCTTTGCCTAAGGCAAGTGGTAAAAAACAGTAGAATGATTTCAACAAAAGAAAGCATAAAGAATAATAAAGAGAGCTTTTGTGTGTCTCCCTCCCCACTTTTCCTCAAAATATTTGTTACTTCCAACTGTCTGTAAAGGCCTTTGCACATAAGAAATTCAGCACTGTCAAAACCAGCACTACTTATAGAATCATAGAATCATAGAATAGGTTGAGTTGGAAGAGACCTTTTAAAGGTCATCTAGTCCAACCACCCTGTCATGGGCAGGAACATCTTCAACTAGATCAGGTTGCTCAGASCMACGTCCAACCTGACCTTGAATGTGTCCAGGGATGGGGCATCTACCACCTCTCTGGGCAACCTCTTCCAGTGTTTCACCACCCTCAGCATAAAAAATTTCTTCCTTGTACCTAGTCTAAATCTACCCTCTTTTAGTTTAAAGCCATTCCCCCTTGTCCTGTCGCAACAGTCCCTGCTAAAAAGTTTGCCACCGTCTTTCTTATAAGCCCCCTTTAAGTACTGAAAGGCTGCCATAAGGTCTCCCCGAAGCCTTCTCTTCTCTAGGCTGAATAACCCCAACTCTCTCAGCCTTTCTTCATAGGAGAGGTGTTCCATCCCCCTGACCATTTTCGTGGCCCTCCTCTGGACCCACTCCAACAGACCCATGTCTTTCTTGTGCTGAGGGCTCCAGAGCTGGACGCAGTACTCCAGGTGGGGTCTCACCAGAGAAGAATAGAGGGGCAGAATCACCTCCCTCGACCTGCTGGCCATTTTTCTTTTGATGCAGCCCAGGATATGGTTGGCCTTCTGGGCTGCAAGCGCACACTGCTGGCTCATGTCCAGCTTTTCATCCACCAGTACCCCCAAGTCCTTCTTGGCAGGGCTGCTCTCGATCCCTTCATCCCCCAGCCTGTGTTGATACTGTGGGTTGCCCCGACCCAGGTGCAGGACCTTGCCCTTGGCCTTGTCGAACCTCATGAGGTTCACACAGGTCCATTTCTCAAGATTGTCCAGGTCCCTCTGGATGGCATCCCGTCCCTCAATCATTATCAACTGCACCACTCAGCTTGGTGTTGTCTGCAAACTTGCTGAGGGTGCACTCGATCCCACCATCTATGTCATTGATGAAGATATTAAACAGTACCGGTCCCCATACGGACCCCTGTGGGACGCTGCTTGTCACCGATCTCCATCTGGACATTGAGCCGTTGACCACTACCCTCTGGATGTGACCATCCAACCAATTCCTCACCCACTGGACAGTCCACCCATCAAAACTGTATCTATCCAGTTTAGAGAGAAGGATGTTGTGGGAGACCGTGTCAAAGGATAAATACATTTTAGGCAGCACTTATGTTTCTAAGCTATTGGAACTGTCTATTGAACTTTTAATGCAGCAACTTCTATGTTATGCACAACACTCATGCACTAAGAAGAAGGCTGATTCTCTACCTTGTATCTTATAAAGATAGCTGAAATTCAGTATATTCAGCTAAACTTTATTGAAATCAATGCAGAGTTGGTAATAAAAATACAATAAGGATCATAAACATTCATTTACTTACATTATATATATTCTGCTCATGTCTAATTAGAGTAGCCTTTCTGATCATTCTTAAAATCCGTGACAAATGGCTTCTTGTAGTACATACAATGTCAGGTTGGTTTGAGGTTGGTAAGCTAGCAAGAACATATTATATCTTCATTGTTATGGTTTCCTTCCCTTGGGAAGAAAAGGTGAAGTGGGGAAAGAGGGCATGCCTTGGAAGTCAAGAGGATCATCTGAACCCAGAAAATAGGGTGCATTCATATTGTGCTCCTCTTGCTAGCCTCTAGGCTCTGTTTCTTCATCCTTCTCACTGATCACACAGTCTCTCGTTGCATATTAGATAATATGTAATGGTCTCAAAGAGGTGTTTGGTTATAGGGTTACAGAATCTCATATAGTAGAACAAACTTCCTTGAATACATCTCAAGGCATAAATAATAATGATAATCTTACTAAGCACAGCTTAATGTAAACTAATGAAGATGACAGAAGTGCCTTAAGATTGAGAAGTGTGATTGAAACTCAGAGATTCATTCTGTTTTACTTCGGTGCTCCCTAGAAGCAGTTCTATCTATTTGACAGCTGTTGAATTGACATTTTATGTATTTGGCATCTGCTTTTATATATATGTATATATATGTACTGCTTTTATATATATATAATATATTTGACATCTGCTTTCACAGATCTAGAAAAAGTTAATAAATCATTGGCTAAATATAAGCCTTGTTCGGTTTTTGTAATAACTTATTTTCTGAATTACAATACTTTTCAAAAGCAAAACAAAGAAATTCTGGCTGAAATTACAGTTAAAAAACCTCAAACAAATGAAAACCAAATGGCAGCACTGATTTAGCTCTGATGGCAAATTTATTGTTAAAGTTTAGGTGATGATATCCATGGTATTTTCCTCATAGATTCCTTCACTTTATTATACACAATGCAATTCAACTAGAAGAGCCAGAAGAGCTGTTTCAGCATCCCATGGAGATAATAAAATACACACACAATGACAGTCAAATATTTCACCATGCTGTCTACACCATGCACTGGAAAACAAGGAAACCTGAATGTYGTCATCTACAGAACTATGACAAAATCATTGGCTACATAGAGATCCTTAATAGAAAAGGTAAGATTGATATGAATAAGGAATAAATGCAAATGCATTGGTGTGGAAGCACCTGAAGTAAAAAACAACAGAAAGACCATGAGAATGATCTAACAGTTCATCAGGGTCCTAGCACATACCTCTGTGCTGCTTCTCAGAACACTCAGGTTGAGAGAGAAATCTTGGTAATTCACAGATTTGTGACAACAGACTGATCACTGACAGCTCCTACAGTGCGCAAAAAGTCACATCCAAACCCAGTACCTGGTAAGCAAATGAAGAAGAGACCTGGAAATATGAGTAGGACTCAATAGGTGATGTCCTTTGTCCTCAACATTATCACAAGGAATCCTGGACAGAGTAGTTGTATACGAGCATTTTGGTATCTGATGACTGGCCAAACTACCATGCACCTTGCTGTTTGCGAGTATGTCGTTGTCAGAGTACAAAACTCTCTGACCAGGTTCTTTTAGATATTCCATGTGTGGTGGGTGTAATATTTAATAAAATTTACTTATCTGAAGATATTTGATGTTACATGGGATTTCTGATTTAGCAGAGTGATACAAAATATACTGAAAACACAATACAAATGTAAGTTACACTTAGCAAAATATAGCAATTGCAATACACAGTTCAATCACAATACCAATCTGATCTCCATTACCAGTCTCTATAATATGCTCACCATCATGACACTGGGCATCCTCAGTTGCCAGGAAAGAATACATGGGTTAAAGACAGCTCAAGCCCATTGCTTTCTTCGAAATTCTTTTGCTAGTTGTTTAGTTTTCATACTCTATGTTGGGCTGAGCCACGTATACGCTCCCCCCATGCTGGTGTGGCTAACTCAGGGAGACATTCACACTCTTTCAATGAGTTCATTAAAACATTTACACCACCAGTTGATCCACTCAGCTGTGATGCAGTCAGCTGATCCACCCAAACGACATAGCTGACGAAAACAAAGGCCACTCTCAGGTCACCTACGTGTTGAAATAAAGTCAGTTTCTTTGCAGCAGCTGTGGTCCGTCACACCCTACATTATTTCCTGAGCTTCATGGGCACATCACCCTTGCTCATTGCCTCTAAGCCTTCTTTCATTGTAGGGAATTATTAGTCAGTCACAGTGGTATGACAGTGTGAGTATGTATAAGCAAAATCAGTTGTTTGCATTGACACCTTCCCTAAGAGCTCACATTGAGATTTCCTATGTTGTTGTTACAATGCTGCAAGAACATTTCCTGCAGAAAACCTCGTTATTCATTCCCTTTCCACTGAAGATTGCTCTGGATCTTGTTTCTTTTGCCCTTCTACTTTCATTTTATAGGATGGAAGTGTTTGTTCTGCCCCTTCCACTGTCCTCTAAGCCTTTAGAAAAAGAAAGTGATCACAGTGTTTATTCACCATAGATACCATAAAGGTGAAAATCAGCCCTTTACTTTCTCATTGCATGCTTCAAGAATAGTAAAGCAGGAAGAGCACTGCTGTGTTCAACACACTGTTTGTCCTAAGCTTGATCCTCAGTCCTTCTGTTATGCTGCTGCTAAATTTGACCAGAGTCAGGAACACTTCTGTCATGTTGTTTTCTATTCAAGACTAGTATGGGGGGAATATTTCCCTCCTGCTCTGTTTCAGTGAAATATCAGACCTGGAGCAGGAACTGAAGAAAAGTGCCCAGGCATCAACCTCCAGCACCACTTTCTGTTGAGACACTGCTACAGAGACCTTCCGTGTTTGAGTAGAGTCTCATGACTTTAACACTGTTTTTATGCTAAATGCTTTGACTTTGTGCTAGTTTCTAACAGCTCTCATACAGCTGAGTTGGAAGGCTGTGATTAACATCTGTTAGTTGCCAGAATTTCCCAGATACTTCAGCTTGTGTTTTGTCATAAGTAGGTAACTACTTGATAGGACGAGAGGAAATGGCCTCAAGTTGCGCCAGGGGAGGTTTAGATTGGACATTAGGAAAAATTTCTTTACTGAAAGAGTGGTTAAGCATTGGAACAGGCTGCCCAGGGAAGTGGTGGAGTCACCATCCCTGGAAGTATTTAAAAGACGTGTAGATGAGGTGCTTAGGGACATGGTTTAGTGGGCATGGTGGTGTTGGGTTGACAGTTGGACTCGATGATCTTAGAGGTCTTTTCCAACCTTAATGATTCTATGATTCTATAAACACAACAATGAAAACATGGCCTTTGTTTCAACCAAGACAAGGTGAAGAACAGTGTGAGATAGACACCTCCATGAGAGCAGAACAAACTCCCTTACAGAGCTCCTTTCTTGTCTCTGACATTTAAATCTCAAGGAATACCGCTTTAGTGCTACAAGTGATGGAGAAAGCTGATGTGGAGCTAAGAGATAACAAAGGATAACAAGGAGAAGGGAGCAAAGGTTCCAAAGCAGTGTCACTGTAAACAACAGCGGAGATCACTATATGAATACATTAATATAGTGACAAACCTCATTTTTTATATTATGTTAATAATTATTTTCATCATAGAAATGTTTAGATCAAATGGAAGTCAGGCCCTATTGCACTAGGTGCTTCACAAAGATAGCGTAAGAAAAAGCCCCTGGGAGTTTGCAGTTAAAATAGGAAAAAAAAGGATCAAAGGAAATGAGAAAGCAAGTATTATTATCCCCTTTTCTCTCTAAATATTATGATTGACAGGGTTCCCTGCACATGCAGAGAACTTTCCACTTAAAATTAATCATCCTATATAAATAATCCGATTGATCCTCAGGGAATGATCCACCATGCTAACTCTTTAAACATTTGAAAAACAAAAATTAAATTTAATTGTCTTATCCAGATGTATGAAAAGAAATAAAGCACCAGTGGCAAATCTACTCCATTTCTTTCTGAAAGATTTTTGTTGTTGTTGTTTAGCAAAATGGATTAGGTTTTCAGTATTATYGTTGACAGAATGACGCACATTTTCTCCTGAGGCTGAAAGGGTATTTAAGAATTGGACACTGAGAGATTGTTACTGTCTGCTCTTTATATTCATAAAGGATGTGCACTAAAATATAATGCTATAGTCAGTGGTAATTCAAAAGATATTCTTGCTATCATATGTCCTGGTTCCGGCATATCACCCAAAAGGTATTTAGAGTAGAGTAAGCCATTATGCCGAGACCATTTTATGGCAATGTATTTTCATTGATACAAGTAAGATTGCACAAATATAATGGCATAATGAAGGGGCAAGTTCTGTCTTTACACTACATACACAGAGTGGAATACTTTTAGGCACCTTGTTCTCAAAATTGAGTCCATGCCTTTGAGGCAGGCACCTAATCTTTACACATGGTGTAAAGAAAGTGAAGCACCTCCGAGCAGTGCTCATAAGGGCCAGGATGGCCCAATACTCTGGGAGTACAACAATTTAAAAAWAATATATATTAAAATCTTATAATATTAAAATGTTATAATATTAAGATGTTATAATATTAACAAGTTATAATATTAAATGTTATTATATTATACTATTGCATTATATTATTAAATATTTCATATTAAAATCAAATTAAATATTCAAAAATGTTTTGCTTTGGCTTTATGAAAATTTCTTTCATCTTGTAATTTTTGGCTGCATGCTATTTAAGGTTAATATTGTATCCAATGCTTCAATGTTATTTCAGACAGAAAAATTGCTGGGTACTTCAGTGAAGTTCAATACTTTTTTTCATATAATTCATTCGGGGAATAACACACCAAAGAATTCCTGTAACCCCCCAAAAATAAATCATTCAAAAAGGAAACTGTTCTACAGTTTCTGCAGTTGTAGTAATTTTGTCTAGTAGACCAGAGAGAGAACATAAACACTCTAGAGCTCAATTAAATACACACTCCCTGCTTTCAGCAAGTATCACCAGCAATTTTCTAAGTTCACCATTTGTCACAAGTATTTTCTTCCTTCTCCTTGTTTTGCAATGGCTAGCATTCTTCATTTTTGATAATGTCTGTCCAGTGTAAATTTACAAAAGTTGTGAGCTTGTAGCCTTGGATTCTTGTCCAGATCACTTAAGTATTTAGCATTTACAGGTGCTGTTGATGTGTTTGATACTGTCCAGCATTGCTGACTGTCAAATATGCTGCGAGAGAACAATTATTTGGTTTTCTAGCTGCTTAAACTCCATTGATTTTTCAGCTCTGGTAAGTAAACATAGCAAGTAAACATAGCACACTGAAATGTGTGGATTTGTGAGCTGAAGATCTAGTCTGAAATAGATCTGTATTTTTAAGATATGGTATGGAACTTGGAGGTTTTGTGACGTTCATCGTTAGGGATACATGTTGTTTATTTCATTTCTCAGGGAGAAAATAAAGAAAGATCACCCACTAACAAATGTTATGCTTTCCCAGGAAATGACTGTTTAACAGAGAACATTAACATTTCTAGTATTATTACCTCCACAGTTGCAGCACCAGCTGTAGAAAATTACAAGGTTCTCCTGTGGAACCAGGATGTAAAGATTTGGAAAAGATATTAAATGGCTTCTAGGCAACATTTGTTCTGCTCCAATATGCGAGAATTTGAAAATATCAGCCACTGAAAGTAAGTGACTCTTTGCAAGGCTGTTGGTAGTCATGCTCTTATTGCTCATCATAATCTTCTTTTAGAATCCTATTTCATAAAAATGGTTTTGTCCAGGTCACTGAACAGACAATCTGCATGTCCAACTGATGTACAATAACAGCAAAAGGTGGTGTTATTTCACATGCCTGAAAAAAATTCAGTGATTTTTTTTTTTTCTAATGAGATAGCAGAGATGAATTAGCATGCCAACAGTTAACTGAAATGCTAATAGGGCCAAAGTCATGCCGAACTAAACTTGCGGTATAGATGCACTAGTCAGTTTTTCAGATATTATTGTGTTTCTCCAAAGCAAAAAATCATGATCTAAGACCCAAAATCTTGTCACTTGAACTGTAACATACCGTACTGTTTGTTACTCAGACACAAAATGGGATCTCTGTTCTCATACTCACTCTTCCTCCATTTCACAGATATCTTCACAGAGTTTACGACTGCACAGTCTTCTCTGTAACTTCTTCATTTGTTTTTGTTCTTTATAATCATTTCACAGATAGAAAAGACAAAGTGAGAAGTAACTGTCTTCTGTGATAAAACACTGATTGGAAGACACTGTAGGCATAAGTAATAATTGCAATACACATCCAACATCTAAAATGTGCAGTCACTATCATTGGTTGAATTTTTTAAGATGCCAGTAAATCTGTATGAACAAATATTAGCTAATGAACTGAAGGATCTTTAAAGAACCTTCACTTTTCTGCTGTACTGCTATTCTTAAGTCATAGTTCTGACTGTTCATGACAGACAAATAGCTGTGCTGTTAAAGTACTGGGTATGTATATCTACACTATTGAWTTTGAAGGATGATCTATTTCTAATGACAATATGAAAGTATGTAGAAGAACCTCATAGAGAACATCTTCCTGTCATTTAAATGTCAATTGACAGATACAATATTAATAAAAAGCTATTTCACGGTGTCCTCTAGGTTTTTTGTTAAAAGACATTCTCAGAAATCTTATGTGCTTATCTGATTTTCTCYGCAGTTTTGAAGAGAAATCTCTTTCTACCAACATAGTCTGTCTAGTTTATACCATCCCATGGAATGAAATCAAATTAAGAATACTTTTTTTTTAATATCTGTAGAATGTTTGTCATATGGAACAATTGCTAACAATTACCAAACAGGACAAGTTCCCCTGGAAAGAGGTGATAAACATTAACTGCTCAAACAGCAGCATGTGTCGATGACATTTTATCTTTGCTCTTGTTTGATTAATGTTTATAAATTGAGCGCCTAATTTATCTGCAGCTGAGCTTGAAAAAGCAGAGTTAGAGTTCAAATTTTATTGCTTACGGTTGGTGTTATAAGCTTTAAAGTAAATTTCCAAGATATTATCTCTTATCGTTAACCACCAGGACAACCATTATCCTACTTTTTCTGGATCAAAAAGAGAGATAAGAGAGTAATATATCTTTACAGATAACTGGACCCTCTCTCAAGCAAAGTTCATCAACATTTAACCCAGTAACCACAACTAATATGTTCGTATTTTAGCTAAAGGTGACTTAGAAAGATATCTATATGCAAGAACCCTAAAGTTTGTCATCTAGTGGAATTACACATTGTATTTGCATATCCTGCAGTATGCTTACTTCAGCTTTGACATTTCGCTGAGACAGTGGCTTGTATTTACAGACATTTTTAGGATTTCCTTCCAGAATTCTTAAGACATATGTACCAATTTCTTATACCAAAAATGCATCCTGTGGAGTTAATAATTCTTTTAAAATGTTTCTAACAAACACATCAATTATTAATAGGCTTTATGCCTATATGTTGTTGTGGTGGAGAGGATGGGAGGAAGCGAAGAGGTATATAAATCAAAGAAAAATCATTAGAAATACTTAAGTTGGAAATCCTCATATCTCTAGTACATTTCATTTCAACTAATGATGTCTCATCTTCAGAAAGGTAAATCTTTGATAAGAAACTGAATACAGGCTAACATGTAAAATATTCTAATAACTARTAAGAAAGGTAAAATACTGACTGCTAGTTTCCAGTAAAGGAAAAGCTACTTCTAACATCAGATGGGTGAGTCACCACATGAAACCTTTGCTCACTGAGGAGTGTCTCATAAACTGTGACTAGGACATTGCACTTTGTAGATAGCGTTTCTGAGTAATCTTTTTGGTATTAAAAACTTTAGCCACAAACAATGTATTTATTGTCATCTTCCGTGCTATTCCAGAAAGTGAAATTCTGGTCCTTGGTGCATTGTGCCCTAACCCACAGGAATAGATGTGTTTCAACTATGGGATGTGATTCTTGTGTGCAAATTTCTCATCTCCAACCAGATCTAATATTTTTGTTCGTTTTAGGTGAAAAATAACATAGAAATATATATAAACCAAAGGGCTGGTGTTTGGTTTTGCACTTTTTTTTCTGAGAGTGGGTCTTAATAAAAATTAAGGGCCATATATTACACCACTGCAATCTCACTAATATTAAAAAGAACTTAATAGGACCATTAATAAAATAATTTGATTTTCTTTTTTAATGTAACATTTTATTTCCTCAGTGGAAAAGTATTTTTTTAAACAAAATTTGCAGATTGAAAAGCAAACAAAGAAAAGAATAGCCTTTGGAAAATATTTGCAGGTTTTTTTCATCCCAAAGAGAAAAACACACTGAATTTGTGTTCAAGGAAAATATGTGGGCTTTCATTGCTGATATTCAAAATATGGTGACCTTAGATTTTATTTGTCTGTAAAAGAAACAAAATATAGAAGAGAGCTTGAAAATGAAAGAAAAAGCACTTTACTTGAAGTCTCTTCAGGGAAGAAAACATCATTCATCACCAGATCTGTGCAGGAAATGTAAACACAGGTCAAGTTTAAAGAAGACATAGGCATAAAAACATAATGAAAGACACTTGTCTAATTTATGTCAGACACCCTACACAACAACTTTGAATGTATGTGCGAGAACAAAAAAATACAGACTGAGGGGGCTGAAGGTTCGTTATGAT
The DNA here is from genome assembly GCA_035582835.1 of Phoebastria nigripes. Taxonomy (NCBI): domain Eukaryota; kingdom Metazoa; phylum Chordata; class Aves; order Procellariiformes; family Diomedeidae; genus Phoebastria; species Phoebastria nigripes. The sequence goes on from JAYKAV010003331.1 coordinate 239,918, forward strand.
GTTTCCTCTTATAAATTGAGGAGGAGTAGAAAGAAGACATGCAGCATGTTAAAACTCCAGAGACCTGCAAGTAACATGCCTTCTAGAAGTCCCTTAGAAAASTTCTAAACCATCCCTTTATATGGTTGTCCTAAAAAACAGTATAGTTGGAACATCAAAGTGAGAAGCTGATACTGAAGATGAAGTGTCTCTGCTCTGGCAGCCATTAATGGAAGAATAACTTTTCTCTTGCTCTGTATCTTCTGTAGACATTTTCCCCAGCCAAGGTGGATCTGCTGGAAAGCCACTGCTGGTAATCATTTGTACTGGTTCCTGTTCAGCTGACAGAAAGGTAACACTCTCATCAGTTCACACACTATAAATGCTTATCGAACCTATGAAAAACAACAAACCCACTAACGCAGTCTTTGACAAATCCAAAACAATACCTCTACCTTCATCACAGTAGGTAAGCCTTGGACTGTCATTTTGTACAGCTTACAAATAGGAGGCCAAAACGTGATATTACTGAAGTGCTGGAATCAATCACATCATTGACTCAACTGTCTCACTCACTGTTTCTACCTAAACATTTATAGCTTGAAGAAACTATGGTTTGGACTTTTTCACTCTAATCCAGAATAATTTTCTGTTATTATTGTTGAGCTTTTGAATAAGTACAATAGATTACTGCTGTGGTTTAACCCTAGCCAGCAACTAAACACCACACAGCTGCTCACTCACTCCCCCCCACCCAGTGGGATGGGGGAGAGAATCAGGAGGGTAAAAGTAAGAAAACTCGTAGGTTGAGATAAAGACAGTTTAATAACTGAAATAAAATAAAGTAAAATAATAATAATAATAATAATAATAATAATAATAATAGACTATACAAAGCAAGTGATGCATGATACAATTGCTCACCACCTGCTGACCGATGCCCAGCCAGTCCCCAAGCAGCGATCGCTGCTTCCTGGACCACGCCTCCTAGTTTATATACTGAGCATGACACCATATGGTATGGAATACCCTGTTGGCCAGTTGGGTTAGCTGTCCTGGCTATGCTCCCTCCCAGCTTCTTGTRCACCTGGCAGAGCATGGGAAGCTGAGAAGTCCTTGACTAGTGCAAACACTACTTAGCAACAACTAAAACCATCAGTGTGTTATCAACATTATTCTCATACTAAATCCAAACCACAGTGCTATACCAACTACTAGGAAGAAAATTAACTCTATCCCAGCTGAAATCAGGACAATTACTAACAGTTTAGTGAATATATTTAAACTGCTTGAATGTAGCAAAAAAAAGCTGGCAACCATATTTATCAGTATTGTTTTAGTAAGATATTTTATCAGATATTTGCGTACACTAATATAAAAGTAAGACATAGAAATAAAGACAAACTAGTTGTCCTGGTTCCGGCTGGGACAGAGTTAACTTTCTTCCCAGTAGCTGGGGGTGTGTGCTGTGTTTTGGGTCRTATAATAGGAGCATTGGGTGGTGCTTGCACCGGGCACTTTTTGGCCTCCCATGCCCTGCCAGGTGCATGGGAAGTTGGCGGGGGGAGCATAGCCGGGGTGGTTGACCCAGCTGGCCAATGGGGTATTCCATACCATGCAACGTCATGCTCAGTATAAAAACTAAGGGTGTGGGGGGGGCTCTGGGTCCCGGGGACAGGCTTTTGTATCGGGCACGCGTTGGTTCGGCAGGTGGTGAGCAATTGCATTGTGCATTGCCTGCTTTGTATATTGTTGTTGTTGTTGTTGTTATCCCTGTTATTATTACTGTTCTACTTTGTTTTATTTCAATTATTAAACTGTTTTTATCTCAACCCATGAGTTTTCCTACTCGTGCCCTCCCAATTCTCTCCCCCATCCCACTGGAGCCGGGGGGTGAGCGAGCGGCTGCGTGGTGTTTAGGTGCTGCCAGGGTTAAACCACGACACCAAGCATGGGGGTTGGACTAGATTATCTGAAGAGGTCTTTTCCATCCTAAGCAATTCTGTGATTCTGTGAAATCTCAGGTTAGCTACAGGTAATATTTTGGAAACTATATGAACTATGTTTAATGTGTTGTTGTGTATGAACTTTTTTAATGTGTTCCTATTGCAAGTCAAGCTACCAAAAAAAACAAAACCTGACTTCGGATAATCTGTGCTAAGAATGTATCTTTGTATTTTTTGTTTGCAGAGAGTTAAATAATCTGTTGCACAGTGGAAGTGTAATATTCAATTAAACCTGCCCTCAGGGAGAAAAGCTATTTGAACAACACTGTAATCTTAACGAAATGGGTGAGATTTCAAACTTCATCAGTTTGGAATCTGAAAATAGTATGGCTTAGGCTCTGTGAAATAGTTTTACCTTTTATAACAAATTATCTGTCTCCAGTACACTGTAATTATTCATCACTTGCATGCAGTTCTGTCACATTATTTTTTTTTTCTTGAAATAATATAGAAAACCTAAGAAATTTTTATGCTATATTTGATCATATTTGCAGGTATGAAAAATTAATGACTTTCTATCAACCTAAAATCTAGATATGTGCATATAATATAACAAATCATTTTAGGGAGATACCATGTCCATTTCTGACATTTAAAAGATTTTTTTCCCTTTGGGAAAAAGAAAAACCGTAACACAATGGTGAGATCTTAAAATTTAAAGACCTCAAAGAGATGCTGAAGTGCAAACTATTGGTTTATAACTGATTTAATATTCTCAGATGAACAGTGTGATATAAATATACTTTTATACCGCTTTCCCAACATATCCAATTTGCTGCTTACAAATATTTTCAGACTCCATACAGACCAACCTGTACCTGATTCTGGAAATTTTGAATGCTTAAAAATATCTTGATGCTAATAATAGGTAAATGGAAATGTTGTCTTTGACTCTCTCACTCTCCCAAAGGTATTGTGTATTGTGAAAACTGAGGAAAACTCATACTTGTTCAATATCTGATGCAGAAACATCAATCCTCCATAATATTCAGTCACTATTATTAGGAGTTTCACACAGAAAGGAACATAGTGGTCTCTCTCTATCTACAGGTACAGTATAAGTGCACGACAAGGAGTGCTTTTAAGAGTTTAATCTCAGCTTCTCAACCTTGTGTGGCAGGTGGCAATTATTCACCAACCCAAGTAGCTACATTACAGTCACTACAGGATTTCTACCATTCCTACCAATAAACCCCCTGCTGAACACAATGGTCACGGTACTATTAGAAACCCTGTATTATTATAGTCACAGTATTATTATACACCCAAATGCAGTCTTAAATCTCTACTGTACCCAAAAGGATTAGCTAGATTTGATAAAATCTTCAAATCAGAAATGGTTTTCACTGATAGTGTTCCAGAAAGGTTATTGTTAATTAAATGTCAGGTGGAAGTTGAGTTCATTAGGCATTAAATGTAGAGAATAATCCAGTATCCAGCACTCTCTTTGAGGCAAAACCATGCTAGTTAGACTGCATGGGAAACTCTATTCCCAAATACTGGGAATTCCCAATACAATTTCCATTGTGTTGTGGCACACTTAAATTCTTCAATGTGTCTATGATTTTTTTTTTTTTTTATTTTGAATTACTAAAATAACAAAATTGGCACTCAACAACCAAACACCCATTGTGGAAAAAAAGCAAAATGTAACACGGCATATAAAGTAGCAGGTCTCTGTTTTGCATTTGTTTCTATTCAGCAAATTGCAATATTCTTAATTGCAAAGCATCCTTTTTGTGTGGTTTAGACAAATCATTTCAAAGAATAAAATTTCAGTATGTATAACCAAACAGTTTTGAACTCTGTTCTGCCAGCTTCCCAATATGGGGTTTGAAAAGTTGCTGATACCTATATGTAGACAAGAGACTATAGCAAACTTGACATTCGCATGGAACAATTTTGCTCGTCAGTAATGAATTGAGTCCTGTAGTATCATAGGCAATGACATTTTATAATCCTAATCATAATTCCTTTAAGATCGATCCTAAAAGCAATTAGGTTTCTTGCTGCCAGTGTTGATTATATTCTTTTGAAGGTATTAGGCTGCAGTTTTCCTCAACACCTACAGCCCACAACATACTTGCCTCTACCATAGTTCAAGTACAAAATAATGCCATTGTGTCAAAACATGGGATGATATACTGAAGGACTTTATTTTTCAAGAGGACACAGAGTGAACAAGTCTGTACGCTTCTCTTGTACAGAGTCAGTTTTTATTTTTGCAAACAATCTCTCAAGTTTATCTCCCCAAAACAACTCTTTCTACTTGCTTCCATCTTACCTTCACATGAGTGTTCTTTCTTTGTCTCACACACATATACATGTCTATTTTCCTAGCATTTCCCCACCTGTATCTGATTGCACATTCATTGATTACAATTTTGGCAAATAATAGTGACAGGCTATTCAACATCACCAGCAACAGCAGAAGATACAGGGCTTTTTTTTTTTCAGTTAAAATAATTAGCAATATAATGGTTCGATCATTAAAACCTCAAATTGTCAGACTATTGGAAAGAGTTAGGGAAGATTATATATCAGTTTTAATTAACGTTCACTTTACGAAAGTACTCAGGCTGAAAAATACTCAGGACTCTGCTGGCCTCTGTAAGGGAATACATGAAGGCTTGGTCCTTGTCCTCAAGAGCTTAGTCTCAAAGAAAAATTAATATTTAAAGACAATTACTGTGAGAGAGAATGATTAAGCTGTCTGCCAAAAGGCTCCCTAAGAATCACTTAATATTTAAATCCACTTAAATACCCAGAATGGAAGGAATGGTTGAAGGCTGCCACATTCAGCACTCTATTCATGTCCTTTTAACTTCAACCTACCTAACTTATACATGCCAGCCCCTACTCTTAACAGCTTGCTGCCTATTTCTTTAGGAATGAATATTTCATTAAAATAAAGGTTAGCACCATAGGGTGTTAATGGCATTGCATTTCTATTTGCAACACTAAGTGTAATTTGAATCATCAATAGAAGAAACAGAAGGAACAGAAGGAATGACCTTTCTTGAAAGATGCTGCAGGAAGAGAAACGTCAATAAAAAACAAATGGCATTTTGCATATCCCCTTACAAACAGCTATTTGCTGTTTATGCACTTAAGAGAACAGGCTTCTTTCTGAGCCATCAGCTTGGCACAAGTGATCACTTGCCAACATGGGAGTGAAAGAGCTCACACATCCCATGCAGTGTCCTGCTGCTCAACTGCAGCAATCAAATATACATGAAGATCTATGCTTCTTCAAAATGGCAACAAGTTCAGGACCAGCAGGTTAGAGAAATCAATGGCTTCATCTTTTGCTATCCTGTTCTCTTTAAAATTCCAAGAATGTCAAGCAAACAAATACATTACCATAATACATAATGCCAAAAACATTCAAGACTTAAAGAAGCAAATACTATTAAATGCAGATATTTTTATACAACTATATTGTTTCTGAATAAGGCCTCAGATCTTCTGGTTCTCCCCGAACTCCTGTAAAGCTTGGTGAAAGCACTTTTGAATTATTCTCAAACTCCCTGAAATTTCTGTAGTTTTCTATAGTTAGCTTGATTCCAATCATTTCATGTGATAGAAAAAAAAAAAAAAAAAAACACCAAACAATTTATAAAGCAAAATACGCACCACCACCACCAAACAAATGTGACTCTTCAAGCACATAAATGTGATAGGCACATCTTTCTAAGTCAAGAATTTAGCAACATATCCACTCTAAAATAGAGGAGGCATTTTGAAAGCAGTTGCTTCTGAAAGCAGCTGATGTTTGAACAATTAAGTTTAAAAAGTTGCACTACAAATCAATTTATTTCTCTTCCATGCAGTTCATACATCTGCAGGAAGGAATTCCAACTAGATCCACCTCTGAGCATTTTAAGTCTGTGTTCTTTTTTTCCTCTTTATGCTTCTCTTTACCCTCTAAGGAAAAATATCATGATCAGAAATGAAGGAACGCAGTAAATGAAATAGATAAATATGTCAGAGAGTTAAAAACATGTAATGAGAGAGTTATTTGACACAATGTGGGCTAAATACTGTCCTCACTTGCCAGTCTTCTCAACCAGCACTGGCCTGTCAATAAGTCTCAGGATCCACCTTTGCACTTTGTTTCATCCATGTTAATCCATGATGTGCTCAGCATAGACCAGTCCCAACCTCTGAATTCTCACCAGAACTGGGACTGATGAGTTTATTGAAACATTGTCATTAGTGCAAGCATTTAACATTGCAGGAGTTTACATCTCAAGAAAATAGAAGCCTCTGTAACATCTGTGGGACAGGAATTAAGGATCTTGGAAAAATAAATCTCACTTTTGTTTCTACAAACATAATCAGTTTAACCCTCATTATGGATGTCTCTTCTCCCCTTCCTCTCCTACTGCCCTCAGCTAGCACATTTCACATGAACTGAACTGTGTGAAAAACAAATTGTTTGTATGGCTATATACTAAACAAAGGACAGATTTCTGGAGGGATCGAGGGTAAAGATAAATTGTAATTTTTACTTCCCCCCCCAAAAATTGATCATCAGTAGTGCTTTCAGGGGAAAAGAATTACTCTGGCTGGAATCCATTTAAAAAGAGCAATTCTAAATTACCCTCTGGGGAACAACTTGATCAATTTTATTCATATTTTCAGGATAGTTTTAATTCACTTTAAATGTTCATCTGAAAAAATAATTAAGACAAAAAGAATCCCCAGAGGTAAAAAAAAAAAGAAAAAAGGAAAGAAAAAAAAGAAGATAAAAACTAGGTTAGTAATGGAACACTTATTGAAACCTTAATTAAGAAGAGACACTTGATCACTCTGTAATCACTATCTTGAATTAAATGTCTCAAGTACAATAACTAAAATATAATGGTACAATTCAAAGCAATAGAATGGAACAACCTAACATTTTTTGGCTTATTCTTGGTTCCTCCAGATTTCCTTTTGTAAGTATCATTAAAAATGCATATTTATATTGCTTGGAGGTAACCTCTTCCCATGAGCTCAATCACAAGAGCAATAGAAGTGGCAATTGCTAACATACTTCTTGGATTAAGAACCTCCTATGGGTTCAACATTTGTATAGGCAGAGTAACAAGATCTCTGAAGCTTTGAATAATTAGACTTTCGGCAAGGAAAATGAGACCACTTTTCTTCACATCAGGGTAACCTTGAAGGAAATCTGTTGAAGTCCTGGTTTTGGGGCTGGGGTAGAGTTAATTTTCTTCCTAGTGGTTGGTATAGTGCTATGTTTTGGATTTAGTGTGAGAATAATGTTGATAACACACTGATGGTTTTAGTTGTTGCTAAGTAGTCTACTAGTCAAGGACTTTTCAGCTTCGTGTGCTCTGCCAGGTGCACAAGAAGCTGGGAGGGAGCATAGCCAGGACACCTAACCCAACTGGCCAATGGGATATTCCATACCATATGACATTGTGCTCAGCATATAAAGCTGGGGGAAGAAGAAGGAAGGGGGGGATGTTTGGAGTGATGGCGTTTGTCTTCCCAAGTAATGCATGATGGAGCCCTGCTTTCCTGGAGATGGCTGAACACCTGCCTGCCGATGGGAAGTAGTGAATGAATTCCTTGTTTTGCTTTGCTTGCGTGCACAGCTTTTGCTTTCCCTATTAAACTGTGTTTATCTCAACCCATGAGTTTTCTCACTTTTACCCTTCTGATACCCTTCTGATTCTCTTCCCCATCCCACTGTGGGGGGAATGAGTGAGCGGCTGTGTGGTGCTTAGTTGCTGGCTGGGGTTAAACCACGACACACTAACATAAACAAGAAGGAGAAATCAGGGAGATGAAAGGAAAAAAAGCACATTTTATAGCACAACACTGTAAAGAAGACAAAGAAAAAATAGAAGTTGTTAAGCAGTATAGAGAAGAAATGAAACAGTGAAATAAAATTAAAGAAACAGATAAAAAAATAAAAAGTGTCTTAATTTTAATTTTTACAGCATATCAACTTAAGACACCCCTGTATTCAAAGGATATAACACATACATGTGTAAGTAAGTTTTCAAATCCTTTTTCTGGGTTCTTGTCTTGCAGCAAGTTTAGTACTAGGGTTTGGGGCTTTTTTTGACAAATACAGTGGCAATACCCTGGTAGATTATTAAGAAAACAGAAACAATGTTGAAAGCTGTTTCATTAGCAGGTTACTTCACTGTAAATTAAAAGGCCTGCAGGCAAGCACATATGGCACATCAGGTATGGGACAGACACAGTCTTATTAAAAGCCCAAAGCATATTTCTGACAAGAACGGAGGCAAAATCCAGAAAATTGAATGCAGGAAGTTTCCGTATATTCAAAATACCATTCAATTTCTGAAGTCTTTATTATATGTATAACATGGAAATCAAATAATAGGGCATAGATTTTTTTTCTTTGTGCTACTATTTAATGTACTACCAAACAAACAAAACAACAACAACAACAACAACAAAAGAAAAAGGAAARGGAAAAAAAAAAAGATGATGAAGAAAAGCAGATCTTACTTTCAGTGTTGTAGTGGGGTTCTGGTTTTGCTGTACTGTCGGTTTTATTTTAGGCAAATTTTCTAAATTCTGCTACTGTCAGAGGTAGAATACTATTTGTTTCCAACTGGGTATCTTTCAGCAGGCTGAGTCTTTACTTTCTACAGCATAAAACCCAAACAAACAGAAAGCTCTAACTTAACAGTCATAAAGGTCAGCAGGAAAAAAAAAAAAAACAGCCCAACCAACCAAGCAACCAACCAAAGAAATGGGAAATAGGAATTCTCAGACCTCTTACCAACTTCCTCCTAGCCAAGGTGAGGGATTATATTCCCCACGTATCAGAGAAAGTTAAAGGACTTCATGGACTTGTAGGCCTTTCTGATTACACAGATCCCATTGAAACTTAAATCTCCATGTTGTGTCCTCTTCACAGGTTCCTGAGATCACAGTCCCTGCGAAAGCACTGCCTGTAATAGCTGAAACCTGGAAGAAAGCTGCAGCAATCCCAGAGTGCCTGCACAGTCCATTTCCCAGGTGATAACTAGGTGGCTCAGTTCTGTCTGAAAAGCTTTTTCCCCATCGTTAACAAAGTTACCCAAGAAATTACCTCCTAGAGCCCACAACAGAGCTGAGACTCCTGCAGAAGCCAGAGGCTGCTCTGCAACTCCTGCATTAATGTCTGAAGGATCTTTCACTGAACTTATGCCATGCTGAACTCAAATACAGTGTGACAAATGGGCAAAGAAATTCATACTGTAATTACACCAGTTATGCAATTTTTATAATTGCTTATAGCTCTACAATTGTTTATTCATTCCTCTGCCAGCTCAGAAGTATTAACAGTTTAAATGGAGAGAAGTGCAAATGAAAGTTAAATCAATTACTGACAAAACTTGCTAAAAATGACACAGGAGTAAGTCTAGTCAGACATGCTAACAACTATGCATTAATTTTCTTCATAGGTTTTGGTAGCACTTAATCTTTTTGACATTATTTAAATTAGAGAGCAATGTGTTACATTACTGGACCTGCAGGAGGTAGGATATCTCTAAACAGGGGGGAGCCCATGGGCCTGAATAGTTAAGTTAGTGGGCTATGCCTTATTTAGCACATTTTTTAATGCCACATGTTGCTCACACTGAACTTCAAACATTACACTTAGTAGACTCCCACATTTGAATTGCATGGGCTGAATTCTTTGCTGTGATAGCTCCACTCAAGCTTATAAAAAAATAAGGGGCCTAAGGGGGATATAGGCAGTAACTCAGCAGAATGTTCAAGTCATCAGCCTGGATTTAATATTAGGGTAGAAATCCATCAACTGAACTGTGAGGGCAGAACATTTTATATCTCTAAGGTATACAGCAGTCAAGTGCAAGCCCTGGCAAGGATACTGCAATAAGAACTGTCCAGGGGTTATTCAGCGATATGTCTGAAAGGACATTAAAAGCTTTAGTCAGCAAGACACCATCACCAATGCAAACCTATACCCATTCTCATAATAACAGCAACAGGGCATTATACCACTTTTTCTGACTCACCCTCTCAATATGCATGGGGACAAGAATTCAACTTGGATTTTTAATTATGTTTGTTTTGAGAGTGACAGGTTTGAGTGGAAATAAGGGATCTCTTCTCAGCCTGCCACTGGAGGAAAAATAAACTAATTTTCATTCATAAATGCTAAGCATGGTCAAACCTTTGCTGACTTCCCAAGTGGACTATGTGCATTTGCCTCCGCTTTCAGCTGCTACTCAGCACCTTGAAGAACTGTGTCCTCTACTGAAACAACTGGCAGATTTCCTTCTTTTTTTTTACAGCAGGTACATGAAAGAAGTAAATGCACAACGAGATACGTGCATTGTGCTTTGGAGAAAAAGTTTCCCTTGTGGAATTCTTGAAAGAAAAGGCTCCGGTTCTTTTCCATCACTTTAGTATTCCTGTAAGATAGTGGCACAGATGCTGTTTCGAGAAAATACATATTCTCACAGGCAAGAACTCAGTAGATTGGCAGGCATGACTCTTTCTTGTGTTGTCTGGATCCAGGAAGCAAAGTATTTAATGTGGATTCCACTGATGTTTTTTGGAACAGCTGTTTCTAAAAAATAACATAAAAATTGATGAAAGTATGTCAGCTTTCTTGTGAGGGCCATAAAAAATTCCTTTGAGGCAAAGCACAACAGATCAATTCTCAGAGGGCTTTTTACACTAGCAGAACCCAAAATTTCAGCTTCACAAAATTATTTTTCAAGATAAAAATAGAAAAACAAACGACCACACACACTCTTCAAATTTTCACAACATAATAAAGTTAGAAAGTCTCAATATACAACCTTTTTTCATACAGATGGCAGTTTTTTTCTCAGGCATCAAGTGATATGTACCATATACAATAGCATGATATGATACCACTATACAATCATATTTCAGACACATATTCTGACGTGTTTGTAGATGTTGTGGGGGTGCGGTATATGTATGTAGGATACTGTGATATAATCTGAATGATAGTATTTTGTTGCTGTCTCCTCTAATTTCTTCCAACTATTTTATTGCTATCACTTTAAGTTATACCTCTTTACTTCCTTTTCGTGACCCTTGAATATGTTTTACACATATATTGATAATTTGGAAAAATACATACATACATACATACATACATGAGTGTTTTAGAACTATGTTTCTTTCTTTCCCATTGATCTAGCTCCCTATCCCAGTAAACTGACTACAGTACATAGCAACCAGAATGAAAACAACACTGTTGTCAGGTCCATAAGGCAGTGGTAGAGCTTACCTTCACAGTGTCGGTATGAGGAAGACTTTACAGCATGTGAGGGAAGTACCAATAATCTAAATGGTTCAGGTACTGCGATGGTGGTGTTGACAAATACTTGGATCTAACAGTACTGAACAAAGAAGAGTCAGGCTAGTCCCAAAGGTTGTCCAGGAAATTTAGGAACAAAGCCCATTTAGGCCTAATATTATATCAGCAGTGCAACAAAGCTAACTCAGAACAACCTAGCTTGAGTAATCCACATGTTGATAAGGAGGTGTAATGCAGCAAAATCAAATCCCTCTCAGCTTCCACAATAACAAGGTTCCTCACATAGGGAGTAAAAGAAGGTTGAGACACCAGGCCTGGATCTGGTCCCCTTCTGTCCTGTCACTCAAAACAGTATGCTGAATTTTTTTACTTTTTCAGAGACTAAATGAATCAAAAATACTCTAATTTCACATCAATTCAAGTGTTAATTAGTTTAGCAAGTAGTACAATGCAACGGAAATTTATCTAAATGTTTTTGGGAGAAGATTGTTTTAAAATTGTCTCATACAAACATTTCCTTCATCCTCTCTTGAGATAGGCACCAGCGCCTCCATTAATCTCCATTCTTGTCTCCATTTCATGTCTGTCCTTACATTAAAAGCCCTCTCTGATTTGGGAAAAGAGCATAAACAACCAAATAAATGGATATGAAAAACAAATATAAAAAATACCTCTGGATGGGAAAGTAAGTCATAAGCATCCAAACTAGCAAGCAAAAAGTGGGGAAAATGTAGAGAACCACTAAACAGAAATAATTCTTAGAAGGTGAGCGAAGAGCAAAGGAACATTGCCTTTGCCTGCAGGACCGAGCTCATGACAACTGCGTACGCCTGGAGGTCCTCCCCTGACTTCTTTCTTCCTGATCCAAAGGATGGTTAGTGGGAGTATGCCAGCAAGATGTTGACAAGGAGGTGTCCCAACTTTTTGGGTTCAAAGGGGTGTGCAAAGGAAAGGAGATGTGATACAGTCTGACCTCTGAATGAGATTCTGGAGGAGACAGAATAGGAGTTGCAACCTATGTAAATATGCATAGATATGAGTCAAGCTCTTCTTCTTATAGCAGCATATAATGACAACCCAGAATGTAAGACCACCTAGATATCTGGGCAATTCCACCATCTTTGGTTGTAAGTAACAAAGATAGATACCCGAAATGGAAATAAGTAGTTGCTCCTGCACTGTAAACCAGGCAGTGATAAAACAGAGGAGATGCAAAATCTTAAAGTGTGATGGAAGGAAGAACATTTTTCCACAACCAGAATGTAAATATACCAAAAACCCAGTGTTTGATTCCATAATCCAATGCAAGAAAATTCTGTTTTCACCATTTTTTCTCTCTCCTATCATGGAAGAAATTAATATTTTTGAGTTTCAAATAATCCTTAAAATGACTAAATTAATATTTTGTTAAACTTTACGGATTCTCTCTCTGAGAAGCTATACAGCAAGCAAAACATTTTGTGTGTCCCAAAAGATTACTTCTTTACAAAAAAAAGAAGAAAAATGTTATATTCTCCTTTAACCTTAAAATTCTTTCAGGTTGCTATTGGACTTTAAAAGCTCTTTCTTGTTCYCCTCTTTTACAGACTCTTTGCACCTCTGGTAGAAAGCTAAAAATAAACTCACCAGCAAAACTCAAATGCTGTTTCATGTATTAGGGGGTGACTGAAACTGATTGAATTTTTTTAAACTTCTTGTTTAAAGATCTAAAATAAACTTTAAAAAGAATGCTGTATCCCTCCAGCTCAGTTCAGTTTGAATCTCAGTCACCATTTTCCTTTGATAGTCTTTGTAAGTTTCAGGCACAGCCTCAAGCAAAGACAATTCAAAAAAAAATGCTGTAAGGATGCATTTTTCATACCAATAAGCAAGGGAGAAATTTAAACTCATGTGCCTGGCATGCAAGAAATATAATCATACTTACAAAAATAAAAATTAAAATACAAAATATTTTAATAAATTATATATTATTAGATATAATTTCAAGATAGTAAGAGTTAAATGATATCATAACTATATTCTATATTGCACAGGGAAATAATGTTATTTAATATTCTTAAATGTGTAATGTAAATTTCTATCACTATTGTGTCATGATGCTACTTTGTAAAGAACCTCAGGGKTTTTTTTTCCCATCACAGAAAACTGCAATGGTTTTCTATTCAAAATCTGATCCAGTCCAGCCTTGTTTAAGTTCTCATAAGTTAGAGTTTAACTAACTTATTTATTTTAACTTACTGTTTAAGTTCTCAACAGTTAGAGTTAGTTGCTTATCTCAGAGAAGGATGAGCAAATATTTGAAAACAAACAACAATCCTACATTAATATATTGTTATATTTGAACACCTTGAAATGATAATAATATGGAAATGTTAAAGATTTTAAGTCCCAAGGGCAACGTTAACATCAATGTGTTATATATACATAGCATTGTATTTTCCTGAATATATTTTCTACTTAAAACCATAAGAGGAAGGAAAATCTTTGTGGCCTTTTCTTCTGTTGTGGGCAAGAAGCCCTCCTAAAAAGATAAAGATTAATATTTCATATTGTGCACACAAATCACAGAACATAACATTTTAAAAGCGTGATTCAYGTTTCACTGATGCTTTGTAAGACTTATCCAGCCAACTAAAAAAAATATTGATAGTACTGACAGCTCTTCAGAAATTCTCAAAGAAATCTGTTCACCGATGGAGTCTGTAGGTCTTACTAAACAGAAATCTGAAGGGATGCCAACAGGAAAATAATCCCTTGAGCCTTAGAAATGCTTAGGGTTTGGCTTGAATTTCAAGTCAGTTTCCTTCCTGTCTTCCTTATTTATTTCTTGCCTCCCTCTTTTCTTTCTTCCTTCCTTTCTTTCTTCCCTCCTTCTCTCCCTCGCTCCCTCCCTCTCTCCCTCTCCCCATGCTCCTTCCCCTGTCCATTCTTCCTTCTTTCCCTCCCTCTTTCCTACCTTTCTTCCTTTCCTCCCTCCCTCCCTCCCTCTTTCCTTCCTTCCTTCCTTCCCGCCTTCCTTCCTTCCTTCCTCCCTCCCTCCCTCCCTTCCATTTTTCTTTAGTTAAGTACCTATATAAGCAAATAACTAAATTTTCTCTTGCCTTCCTCCATTTTTTAATACCAATTCCATTGTGCTCCATTTATTGTGTTCCATTACAAATTATAATGCAGCTTTGCGTTTCTGGCACTGGAGACCCCACAGCTGCAAACAGCTGACAAATACTCGAAGACATGCAAACCTGGAGCTTGATAAAACTGGTTTTAGGGTTAACAAAGAGAACGAAGAAATAGAATCTAACATATGTAAAGGTGACCATATATAGTAAATTTAAATGTAATGCAGAGCTGCAGACCGATGAAGAAAGAGAAAAGTGTAGATCCCAGAGTGAGGAATAAGAAACCATCAACATGAACATCATATTCCTCCTGGCAAAGGACTCRCTGACAATTCGYTGCTAACCTTGGTGCCCATCACCAGCACCAGAGTGACGCCACCGACCTCAGGACCCAGAGGAGCAGGGGAAGGGTGAACATAACTACAAGAAATGGGGTAGAAATGAAGTGTGCATATAAATGAATTAAACCACATTATTATTCTTTCTTTCCCTATAAGAAACACATTTGGACTAATAATTATTAAACTCCTAAGATATCAGTTATACTAGCAATAAATTCTTGGGTTTACTTATATGTGAGGTGTGCTTTCTCTGCCCATAAACAAGATTTGGACGTAACATGCAAAATAGGTTGTATTCAACTTAAAATATAGGGCTAACTATCCATAATATTTTTTAATGACAGCTTGCAGGAAAACAGATGAAAACAAAAGGACCAATGAAGAACCTAATTTAAAGATGTAATTCCTGCTTTTGAATGGGTTAAACTCATGTTTGCTATCTGAACTAAAGTGAGGAAATACTGACTGAACTGAACTGTGATTACAAGCCTATGGTACCTCCAATTTTATTTTGTTGTTTTTGCAGAGTGTTTGGATAAGTTGGACCTGAACAACAGAGAAATACTCAGGAATGGATGCTTATGCGTTGTCAATATTCACTATGATAGCATTTACCCAGCAAGAGGGAAGCATATCCCTTGGTCCTCTCTACATAGAGATAAGGTTGCCTTGTCCCCACACTTTGCCTCACAGCTCTCTCAGGTCTAACATTCATCCATTTCTGAGAATGCAAGTCTATGAACAGAGGTTCCCTTTCTTGTGCAGGCTTGTATAGAAAGCATAGAAGGAGTCAGCCTCCCAATACTTTTAAAGGATCAAATTTGCCCTTGAGGTAATCCCAAGGTATTCTGGGGAAGGTATGGAATAGCAGATTTTACCTTTTTTTTTTGCTTGAGCAAACACATTGATTGGTGTGCTGTCACTTTCTCAAATCCAAAATAACTGCACTTCAGCAAATATATTGGGAATCCTGAGTGCAGCCTTTTGCACTCAGCAAAATCATCCTGAAGGCCAGACCAATAGGAAGTGAGGGCATAAACGCATTTGTGGAGATTGTACAGATCAAAGACTTGCATGGAAGAAGTCCCCAAGTTTTAATTTTCCAGTTTCATCTGTCTTTCCAAGTAAACATTACGCATGTTGAGGACTTGCTTTCCAGGAAGTACATCTGCCTGCCACTACCTGGGAAGTAGTAAATGAATTTCTTATTTTGCTTTTCTTTGCTTGTGCAGCTTTGCTTGACCTTTTTTGCTTGACCGGTCAAAAGAGGTGATCATCCCGCTGTATTCAGCGTTGGTGTGGCCTCACTTTGAGTACTGTGTGCAGTTCTGGGCCCCACAATTTAAGAAGGATGTGGAGGTACTCGAATGTGTCCAGAGGAGGGCAACAAAGCTGGTGAAAGGGCTGGAAGAAATGTCCTATGAGGAGTGGCTAAGGACTTTGGGCTTGTCCAGTTTGGAGAAAAGGAGGCTGAGGGGTGACCTCATTGCTCTCTACAGCTTCCTGAGGAGGGGAAGTGGAGAGGGAGGTGCTGGTTTCTTCTCCCTGGGATCCAGTGATAGGATGCGTGGGAATAGTTCAAAGCTGYGTGCATCAGGGGCTGTTTAGACTGGACATGAGGAAGCATTTCTTTACCGAGAGGGTGGTCAAACACTGGAGAGAGGTGGTCGATGTCCCGAGCCTGTCAGCGTTCAAGAGGTGTTTGGACAATGCCCTTAACAATAACTTTCGATCAGCCCTGAATTGGTCAGGCAGTTGGACTAGATGATCGTTCTAGGTTCCTTCCAACTGAAATAGTCTATTCTATTCTATTCTATTCTATTCTATTCTATTCTATTCTATTCTATTCTTTTCAACTGTCTTTATCTTAACCCATGAGTTTTCTTGTTTTTGCCTTTCCAATTCTCTGCCCCATCCCACTGGGAGTGAGCAAGCGGTTGTGGGATGCTTAGCTGCCTTTCAGGATTAACCCACAACAAGATGTTAACTATAGAATCATAGAATCATTTAGGTTGGAAAAGACCTTTAAGATCACCAAGTCCAACCATAAACCTAACACTGGCAAGCCCACCACTAAACCATGTCCCTAGGCACTGCATCTACATGTCTTTTAAATACCTCCAGGGATGGGGACTCAACCACTTCCCTGAGCAGCCTGTTCCAATGCTTGACAACACTTTCAGTGAAGAAATTTTTCCTAATATCCAGTCTAAACCCCCCCGGCACTAAAAAAGCATTTTTATAGATACCTATAACTAATATATAATTTTTATATGATAATTTTATATATATATATATAATGCAATATATATATGTGTGTATATATAAAAATGTGTGTGTGTGTGTATCTGTGTGTGTGTGTGTAAAGGCTTTTCATATATATATGTGTGTGTGCTCTCACTACTGATATGTAACTTAAAATTCCAGTGACCAGACAGCAGTGCCCTTCCCAGTATCCACACAGACACACAACACTCACACAAGCATGAGCAGCACCGACAGCCCCATCCTGTTCCTCCTCTCCAGCTAATCAGGGTCGAAGTCTTCTAGTGGGACATGTGCGCTCACAACATATGGGTCTCTCCTGTACCTGGTCTTAGACACTCAGCCTACACAGTAGCTGACCCCTGGTCTCCCCCCGTTGCTGCGCTTGGACTTTCAGGCCCCTGAGGTTTGTGGTCCTCCTCCAGTTGCTGGCACTCAAACCTCTTATCATGCTCACAGGCTAGTCCAGCTCAAAGATCACTGGCACCCACACATACACAGTCAGAACTGAGAGCGCACCCACACAGACTGTATTTGGAAGTAGGATTTGATAAGAACATAGGATAGACTGCAGTGATAAGGCACAGAGTCAGACAAGCATACTGACCAACTCCTGTTTACGCTTGACCAGCCTCTTTTATCCCCTTTTCCCTTTATTTTCCTATGTTTTTTCCTCCTTGATTCACCTTTATCCCTCCCTATGGTCCTTTCCCTAAACAGTTTACACCGCCTCACACACTGTCACAATCCCATTATAAGTGCCCCATAATACACTTTATGAAGCCCCAAAATGCTCTTCCCCCTGCATACCTGCAGCCCTTTAGGCCTTGACCCCCTTTAGTCTGCAGGACATTACAGGGAGAGAGTTTCCCTACTGACTCCTCTGGGTGGGTTTCACTCCAGGGACAATGGTTTGATTGTCATCCTTGGTTGGTCCCAGGGAGCAGTCGACTCAGTGTGCTCCGTTCTCACTGTGATTAGGTTCCTACACTTACCATTGCTCCTTGGATGCCCTCAAGGTCCCAGTGTTTAGGTGGTCAGCTCTAACCTCACAACCACAACTAATAGCATACATGGACCTGCCTCCTGTCTAGGTATATATGGCTATAACAAACCCCACAAGTCACACAAGCTCTTCTTTTTTTGTCAGAGTTAGGTATGCAGAACTGGTCACTGACATCTTGTGCTACAGTGCTCCGTATGTCTGCTATCACCAAACTTGGTTTGCTGGTGTTTGTCCTAGTACCGCACCCTGGGAGCTTGGTTATGATTTGATACAATAATACTGCTGTCCAAAAGGAAAGACTCAAAATGGGAAAACAGGTTAGAGAAGGAGAAGTATTCAGAAATGACATTTTCAGCCCAATATTCGTATTGCCGTTTTCGGCCTCCAGTAGCCTCTGATCGTAAAGTTAGTATTTTATAATGAAAGGATCTGCATTTTTTACTGACTTCTGAAACAGAACATGCAAGAATCAATAGAAAGCTAAGCCTGACAGTTGCCTCCTGATAGGTTGACATCATGGGGCTAAGAAGATGGCATATATCATTAGTGACAGATTCAGCTACAGATTTTTATCATTGGCAGAATGATGTAACCCTCATTACAAAAGAACATTGTTTAATTGATCCATTTGCTCCCAGCAGTCCTGTTTTTTTTCCCCCTACAACATAAAGGCCAAATTGCAGTTCAGCTTCAATCAAGTGAAAACATTATATTGCAGCAGGAATAAGAAATAGTCTCTGCACATTTTAATTACCATGGTTTAAATATGAGAAAATCATTATACGATTAATGTTACAAATGCTGCCAGAGGACATTTTAAATAATAGCTAAATTAGTGCAGAGAAACCATGAAAGAATTTTTTTTTTTTTTTTTTTTTAATGTACTGGCCCCCAACCTTTTCCTAGTTCCCAAATCTCTCTTTAGGTTTGCCAGAGTTCACTTAGCTTGGCATACAAGCCTTATCATTACTGCCTCAAACACATATGAACAAGAGAGATTTTTTATTCTCAATTACAGTGAAAGTCTTAAAGCAACAAGTGTTATAATTAAGTCAGGCAAACCAATGAATAGTACATAGGTAATAATGATAACCCTCACAGTTTCTTGCTAAAGGCTGAATACGCCGCATAGAATTTAAACAAAATGCCTACAGTTTCTAAATGGTTTTAAATAGGCAATCGTTTTAGAAAGGGGAGCTAATAACTTTTTCCCTCACCACATGGAATTCTGTGGGAGAAAAACAAAACAAACATTTTTATCTACAAAAGGCAATTGTAAAGAAACAAAAAGTACCCAAAGTGCATCCTCTGTAACTGACCAGAAGCCAAACTGAGAACAAGTTATTCCAAAGGTCTAATGGGGTATTGGCAAGAATGAAGTGGTTTCTGCTGTGGCTTATTTCTCACCTCTTACATTTCAAGTAACAGAATCTGTTGGCTTAAAGACTGAATCTCTTTAAGCAGCTTAATTTTTTTGCACCGAGCTCTACCCTACTACCTCTCCCCAGAACAATAAAAACCCTGGAGCCTTCCCTTGCTAGAAAGTAATTAGTTTCCTCCCCTCTGCAGATCATGCCAAATCAAGCATCAAGCAGAATATGCAAGAATATATTGAAGAGCTTTGTTGCAGTACCTACCTATCCATTTTTATGGAGACCAAACTTCTTGACATCTGCAGTGTCTATATCTTTAGTAAGTGCTCTTAATCCTATTTGGAATACCAGGACACTGTTGCAATACAAATACAGTAATTTTTGTCTCTTTAAAGAAGAATGTTTCTTGGTTTGTTTTGTTTTCTTTTCTTTTCTCTTTTTTCTTCTCTTCTCTTCTCTTCTCTTCTCTTCTCTTCTCTCCTCTCCTCTCCTCTCCTCTCCTCTCCTCTCCTCTCCTCTTCTCTTCTTTTTCTTTTCTCTTCTTTTCTTTTCTCTTCTCTTCTTCCATATTGTTCCTACAGCTAACAGTCACTTTACTCAGCTGCATTACAGCTTGCTTCGGTTTTGTATATGTCAAGCTCATATAAGGTAGGACTGCAAGCCCAGAAGTAAAACAAATGGTTTTGAGCAATGGGATCTCCATATTTTATCCTCAGTTCTGTCCAAAATTGTTGTATAAACTTTTAGGTTATGTGATGAAAAGCTTGTCTCCAGACACACGTGAAAGAGCTCAGAGGCATGATGGCAGGTGGGGGTACCTCACTAACCTGCTGAGAAACAGAGCCCTGGCCCCAGCCCCTCCCAGAGAGTGATGAGCCCATGGATAGGGGTGAGACCCTGCACCATCAGTCAAGAAGAGAGGCTCTCCGGACTACCTTGCAGAGGGAGAGGTTACTGCTTAAGGGRTATGGGACTTATTATGAGGAGCAAGGGAAGAACATTTTGGGATTGCACAAGACTTACTATGGRATGCTTAGGGGAGGAACCAAAGGCAAAGAAAGGGTGGTCTGGGGAGGAACACAC
This sequence comes from Phoebastria nigripes, assembly GCA_035582835.1. NCBI lineage: Eukaryota > Metazoa > Chordata > Aves > Procellariiformes > Diomedeidae > Phoebastria > Phoebastria nigripes. The sequence goes on from JAYKAV010003331.1 coordinate 260,391, forward strand.
AAGGGAAAACAGAGGGGTAAGGGGATAAAAGGCGATGGTTGCATATGAACAGGTTGCTGGTTTGTAAGCTTGTCCAGCCATGCCATGCACCTGGTCAGCAGAGTCTGTCYTGCCTTCTCATTATACTCCATGTCTATTTTCATGGCTGGGATCTCTCTGTTTGGCATGTATGTGTGTGTACAGAGTCAGACCACAGGTTCTAGGTGCCCATGTTTCTGTGCTGCAGCAACTGCAGTGAGTGAGGACAGGGATTTCAATGGGCAACTGCTACCAAATACCAAGCCAGACTATCTAGGGGGCTGGGTAAGTGGCCTGGGGTATGTGTATGTGTATCCCAGAGCAAGTTACTTGGACAAGTTGGCTACTGGAGCAGGGGAGTCCTGGACAACTGCCAGAGAGACAGTGGGGTCTGGGTGTCGACTGAGAGATGTGTCTGTGTTTGTGTGTCTGTGTGGGAAGTGACTGGGCAGAGCAAGGATCCAGGACCAGCTGCTGGCAGGATTGTGTGCCTAAGCCCAGCTACCAGAGGGATCCACATTGTATGTATGTATATAATGTATATATTTCCCACTAATGGATCTCCATCCTGATCAGCCAGAGAGGGAAATTTCACTCTCCATCATCAAAMAAAAAAAAAAAAAAGTAGCAATGTTGGTTCTTTTCTTTGAAGTTTCATTAGTTGTTTATCTTTGTCTTTCTCTTCTGCATTCTCTAACCTGCTTTGATCACAGTCAGAATCTCTTGCACATTCAACTCATCTCTGGCATTCTTCTTTCATGTCTCTTTCATCTTCAAATTAAAGGTAATTTCTAAGTATTTGAGAATGGTATTTAATGTGAAAATAATTGATTTAATATTACCTAATATAGAACACTTTTAGAAAATTCTTTGCACTTTAGAAACTTCAGATGATCTGTCTACATCATATTTAGGGTCTCCTATCTAGGAGGAGGGAGCTATAGATTAATATARACCTTCATATCACATGTGTAAGTTCCAATAGGTTCTGAACAGTATCTTCCTTATGCAGAAAAACAGTCTGCAAACCCCAAAAGAGAAAGAAAGTCTGTTATTATTTTATCTATACTGTTTTCAGGTCTGAGACTTTCTTGCTTGTTGTCTTTTTGTTTGTCTTTTTTCTCTTTTTTTAGACTTTCCCCCACTGAAATTATTGCTTCTAAATAGAAATGTCTATGGAATGAAAATAGGTGTATCTGTCATCTCAGATAAAATGTGTCCAACTACTTTAATCATGAGAGTATCTCATTCTGGAAATTGATGTTTTGTAGTTTTCTCCCTGTTGACCAATGTGAGCTATGACTTAGCTATATTAATATGTTTGTATAACAGTAGTTCAAAGCTCTGCAGAGCAGTACAAATACCTCAGGACAAAAAGAAAGTAACTTTAAAAAATAAAGAACATATTTGCCCAGATAACAAGAGAAAGAGGGACTCAGTAGCTAAGGATACACACAGTCCTAAAAGGTACTGGTGGAATAGAGCAATTTGGAATCAGCTGTCCTCTCCCAGTGTGTTGTTGGTCAGATCACCCACTGCTGTGTATAATAAAGGTGATTTACTCCTTCCCTTATCATCTTCCTTGGAGGACTGAACTGAACRATACTTTTGATATGCTGTTTTGTGGTTAGTTTTTCCCTATTGATTCCTCAGTCTTTTGGGTTTTGTTTTCCTTTTCTTGTTCTTATGAACCTTTTTACCTTTAAAGTGGTTTCAGACACCTTATGCAGAAATATTCTAATTATGTGATTCCACTGGGTGTTTGRGGGAAAAAATGTAGCTGTGTATTAACTGATAGCATGCCCATAAGTGATTTGTACAGTTCAATAATATTAGATATTAATTTCATTTACAAATATACTTAGTTATTTAGACAATTAAGTCTATGACTCTCTCCCTTTAAGCAGCTCTGTGGATGCTAGTCAAGCCCCTTCTAGAATCCCGGAGGTCATGTTCATAAGATATACAAACAGGCTTACAACATATTATGAAGGCCGCCTTCAAAAACTGTAGTGAATAATTATTGTGTGTGATTCACCATTAACAAAGATCTATAGGTTAAAATGCTGAATGAAATTTTTAATGCACTGAGTGAAAAAAAGAAGAAAAAAAAATATTCACTGCCATCCTACAGTTTCCTCCATTAGAATTTCTAAAAACAAACAAAAACCCCCAAACCCACAAAATCAAACCAAACCAAACAAACAAAAAAACCAAACACACACACCCCCAACCCACCCAAACTCCAAGAAATTCAATTTGTGATTTTTAGATCAGGTAAAAACTGCATACCAAACAGCACAAAAGCCCAAGGTGAGCAGCAAAAATTTTATTCTGTTCTTGAACTGGTCTACAAAACTTAGCCACCGAAAGGGAGAGAACAAATTAAAACCAGATCTTTGGACAGAATCTATCCCTTTACATGCAAAGCCAAGGAAATCTGTTCTGGTGTTCTGATACCCTAACCCAATCGAATATACCAACAGGAGCATAGTTGCACGTCTTTGAGTAGTCCTACTGGGACACATTCCTGACTAAATGTTTTGCTAGACTAAACACTGAAAAGCATGAATGGAAAATATTATTTTCTTTTTTTCTCCATTTTTCATTAATTATATTAAATGAGCCAAATAACCTGAGGATGATCTGTCAGCCTTATCATTGCATTTGTTACCAATTGTTGGTTTGAGAGACACTTTTAACACGACTGTGTGTAAATAGATTTTTCTTATTACCAGAAAGAATAGTAAGGATTAAGTAGTAAAACAATTCTAATCTTTTCTTTCTTTCTTTCTTTTCTTTTCTTTTTATTTTTTTTAGAGACCTGACTGAATCAGGATTTGAAAGTACAGAATTGTGCTTAACCAGTGTGGTACTGACTGGCACTAACTGCAAATTGCAGAGGTGATATTTCCCTGTTTCAGCAACGTGCCAAGCATGTATACTCATGCACTGGTTTTGAAAGTGCATCCTACTCTTAGTGTTCAGTTATGATATTACTGGGTACCTGCCTTTGCAATCCCCTGCGTAGGTGTACATTTAGACCAAAACACGTCAGAAAAGTATGGAAATGTTTTCTTGCCTAAGAAAATTGAAATAGTGGAAATCAAATCTGTATGAAATATAATCTTCATGGAGATGTAAATGCATGTTTAAAAAAGCAAACTTAGTTTACCAGAGGGTCTCACAGCTTTAAAAGTGATAGCTCTTCTGGAGCTGACGATCTGGTCCTGTAGGATTTTAAAATGGCATGTTTTAAAAGAATACTTCTTGCATTACTGCATTTTCATATATTTATATAATTCTGGTATATTTATATAATATCTACTGAAAAGCACCTGACAGTTTAGAATGACATCAGTAAATTCATTAAGTAAGCCTCAATAGCCATTAAGCAATTCTATGTATGAGACAAATTCAAAAACCATATAGCAACTTGTCAGACTTGATCCCCAGTTAATAAATAAAATAATAATAATTAAAAAAATCTGGCATGAAATATGAACACTGTCACCTCTTAGGTTTTCCTGTTGTCTGCAGAACAGAGATCAAGAAATTAACATGAGATTACAGTTCTGTTTGTTTTTTCCTTGTCTTCACTGAGAATTTGACATCTCGGGAGCCAATCCATCCAGATTAATCAGTTTTAATTTCTGAAAGGAAACATCCAGGAACAAATTATCAACATAGTGTTTAAGTCTTATTTATGACAAAAATCCATAATCCCCACATACTGCTTGCATAGTTTTTAATTTCTGTCCAAGTCTTTTGTGAAGGGTGTGCGCATATGTGCATTTCCAAATCTGATGTGGATACAATTTTAAAGTATTGACGTGTTATTTTAATATGAGTTAATATAACAGTTTAATTATTTTTTCTAGTAGCTTGCATCACGTGTGTCATGGAAAAAGAAGAGAAGTCATACTAATATTTAGCATTTGAATTGTATGCAACTTGCAATTAATAGAAACTGAGCCTGCATGCAAGCTTTTTCTGATTCAAAACAATATCACTGAAATTAGTCAAGAAATAAACCTTCTTCCTGCATAAGAGTCACACAGACTGAATTTGCAGACTGAAATTATACTTGGACTTAATCATATGCTTTTTTTCAGGTTTTTTTTAGCTCAAAAATATATTGACGCCTTTTACTGACTGTTCTACTCAGCGTTTTAGGGTGGTGGGGGAAAAATCTTCTTTTGCCTTGTTCTGTAAAGGTTTTGCTGAGAAAAAGATATCTACGACTTACACAGAAAACTAATTAATATTTCAACATTGGATTCTTCAAGGGAAAGAACTGCATAAAAATTACATTATTCATTGCTGATTTTTGCACATGATGTCACTTGGGGTTCCCAAAGTAGGAAACACAGAGAGATAAAGAGAATACAGTTAAAGACACAATGGTACTGCATTAATAGCTACGTTTGCATATTTTGTACCTTTGAAGAATACTGATCTATTTTTCTTTTCTTATTTTATGGAAAATCTGCTACCACTCTTAGCACACTGGTATCAAACCACTCTCCAAACGTGTGCCGGCCTGTCTGTGTGGTTAATATGCTTACCCACCGATGATGTTATTCTCTGCATGTGTGATTTTTTTCCTTATTTATTGTTGGTTTCAGTTGTTTCTCTTATGTAAACCACATCTCGCACATTTATGTTAGAGAAGGCAGTATCAAAAAAAGCAATTTGTCCAAAGTACAAGCATTTTGATTCATTTATATGGATGATCCTGGTCCCTTTGTGTCTTCAACAGCAWGCAATAAATAGCTTRGGTCAAATGATGCTTTGATTTAAACAAGTGTTAATAGAAAAATATGTAAAGAGGTTTAAGTGTACCAGACTGATCTGAGCATAGTTAGAATAGTCATCTGTAGTATAATTAAACAGATCTGCTCCATGAGGTTCTCTGGCCTTCTTTTGGAAGTAGCACAAATTTAACTTTTTTACTAACCATCTAGTTTTATAAATGTGATAGGACTTTTTACAAGAAGTTTGATTAGTCTATATCTCTATAAAATGTCCTTACACATAGCTACTACATATCCTTATTTAACCCTCACATTCACAGAAGATATTGAAGATTTTTTGAATTCCTTACTTGTTTGKTTTTTTTGTTTTGTTTTGGACATCTTAACTAGTCTAAGTGAAACAGACAGGGCAAGTAAATTCTGGTATCACTGAAGAACAGTGCATAACAAAACTATTTTTCAGGCTGCAGTTAACAAGTTTACATGTTGTTTTTCAATTTTTAAAAAGTAATACTCAGATTTTGYTTATGTGTTAGTTGCTTCTCCTTTCAGCCTTAAGGCTTCAGCCTTAATGGTAGAAAAGACTTAAGAGTAGTCACCTTTTGGTAGTAAGCACAGTTTTTATTGCTGATGAAAGTTAGCATCTTCTGTAAAGAACTGTCATCCTCTCAGGTGTTCCAGATTTGCTTCTTTACACTGCAATTTATGGAAGTCACTGATAACAAAAAAAAAATTAAATTTCATACTATGAGACCATTCTCAATGAAATATGTAAAGTTTTTGTCACAGAATTTCCTGTCATAAGAATTCAATCTATATCTCGATAAAACTCTGGGATTAATCATCAGGTTAATGACAGATATTTAATGGCATACATGRCAACAATAACTAAGGGAAAATCTCTCATTGTGCTGAATATTCATGTCATTAAAGTGATAAAGAAGTATTAAATGTATGTTCTTTCGAAGAAGAGTATCATTTCTTGTAAAGAAGAATGTGTTATTAACTGAAACTCAAGATATTCTTAGAGGTATGGAAGAGGAACATACTATGATAAAATCCAGTATGGAAGGTGGAATTCCAATGGTGGAAGATAGATACTCTCAGATACAAGCTGATTATTATCTCAGTGACTTTGAGTAAAACAGAAAGATATGTGAATGCTTGAATTTGGGTCATAAATGTAAACTCCTTGGCTAAAGTAGTTGAAAGAGGAGCCCTTCCTCATAACACAAATATTACATATGGAAGTAATTGATTATCTATAGAAAAGTCTTTAGGGAAAAAAATAATTTTATTCAGCATATTTACAATAGGCTAAGGTAACATTCAAGTAAATAAATAAATAAATAAATAAATGAAATTAAGTTATTCTTCCCCATTCACTACAATGAAAGCATTCAAAACAGTATACTGGAAATATCCATATGTAGAGTCCTTTTAAATGTGCATTATAAAATGTAAAGATGTCATGGTATGTGAGTAGCAAAGACCTTCAGGACGTTCTTATTTTTGTGAAGATCACAAAATGTATTGATCATTTTCCTAGTGCATTTTAGAGACTGTTCAAGGCTCTAGTCCTAAAAACTCACACTTGTCATTACCTTAATATTTGAGAATTACGTATTTTGTAATACTATTTATCAGCCTTATTAGGTAGGAGAGCTATATCCTCCTCCATCTTACCAAAAGAGTATTGAAAAGAGAGAGACCTTACTCAGTGTAATACTGGAAGCCCATTGCAGACCAAGTAATTGATTCTCAGATACCAAGATAATTCCCTGTTTTAAGCATTCTTCTATTTTGGGTGAGTATTTATTTAGCCTGGAAACTATTTTATCCTATTTAAATTTACTTGTTCTTTAGATGTACTCCTTTAGAGAGTGGAGAGATCACTTCACGCTATATTCTCAGACACACAGGAGACATAAGTCTTTTTTATGGACTTTTTGGTTCAGAACCTATCCTAATTTATACAGCTTTAGCCATATACATCTTTAGTCAGGGCTTTCTGGTTCCAGCCGGTTTTTGTTTTGTATAAACATAGTAACAGTGCAATGTTATGCAGAAAGCAACAGAAAAGAAATGAGTAATACAAGTATAGAACACTAAAGAACTAAAACTGACCTTGGACAAAGAGATGCAGTTGGGGTTTAAATCAATACAATTTTGCTCAAACACAGCCTTCAGAGCTTTATTCAATAGTGCTTGGGAGGGTTTAACACGAATGTAATTATGGATGAAGACTCTCTAAATCATTATTAGTTATATGAATAATAATCCTTGTACTCGTCATTCTCAGCTTATTAACCATAAAAATCTTTAAGTGAATAAATATAAAAATCACGGTCAGCTTGCTGATACTGCCTATCGTAAACAATTCTTTTATTTCAGGGCATAAACTATTTCCATTTGCAGCCTTTCTTTAGTTTATTGGTACTCGGAAGTGGTTCTAAACTATCATCTCCATACCATAGGCAATTACTGAAAGAGGAAAATACGTGTATTCATTTCCTCTGGAGCCTTGTTATCTACTATCAATAGCCTCCATCTGCAAGAAGATTGCTACATCTTCGTCTGGAGGTTGCATAAGTCAATGGGATAAAATCAAACTCTGGTTTTGGGATAATGCTGTTGATTTTGGTCATCTACTGAGGTATGTGTCTGGCTTGGGGCTTCCACAAAAATGGAATTTTTGGTATAATTACATTTTAAGATAGACTACATACATATGAGTACTTCAGTACTGCTGTGAACTTGCTATTGACATGGTGCCTTAGTCTTAATTTCCAAAGCTTCATATTCAGAGTACCTCAGTTGAAGTGCACAATCCCCTCACTAAGTTTTCCCTTCTTATAGAAAATCTTATCAATTTTCTTGCTTATCTCAAATAACGGAAAAATTAATGAAAAAAATGTTTAATCTGGGCCAGACAGAACAAAGGTGTACAACCTTGCAGGAATGATAGGTACCTGAAGGGAGTCAATTGTCAATGCAAAGTTATAATTCCAAGTCTTGTTGATAGTAGTTCTTCATTCTCCTCAGAGCATATGTTCATGATTCAAGGTGGACCTTGTACTTATAATAAACATTAAAAGAAGCTGTGAGCAGCTTCTCTAACCTCTGAAGTATGCTCAGAGAACAACTAAACTCAGCATCATGAGAAATGAGACAACTTCCAAGCATCCTAGCACTGATTTGGACTTTCATAGGAAGTAATATCAGTGGCTTAGCATCTGTCGATTTATCAACATCAGGCGGTTTTGTGTGCATCAGATGACAACTTATGTACAGTGTATAAAGCCATGTCCCAGGAATTCCTCACTTCCAGTCTTTGGAGCCACTTATGAAGACTCATATCTGTGAATAAATACATCTGAATATGACCATCCATGATCTAGTAAAGCTTCTGTCTTAGACACAGAGGACTAGTTTGTGATACCTTTGCTGATGCTAAGTAGTTATTTATTTCTTAAGAAGTCCCAGTTACACATTTAGGCTATTTCTGGCATAAGAATCTACCCAGTGAAATTAATATAATCCTTTAATTTACCTAATGACTTTATTGTTTCTTAAAAAATAAAATAAAAAATGCTACTAATACTGTTTTGTATCTGTAAATGAAGTGGTCTACAAAGGTAGAGAGCTGAAAATGGCAGTTTTGAGAGTTTCAGCTCATTCCTGGAAACATAAACTGTGAAGAACAGGGAGAAAACAATACTTTACATCTGACAGCTCCAAATATGATGCCCTGCAGAGCTTAACTGCCTACTTTAAATCTTTCCACAACTTTTATTGAGGAACAGTGGAGTTATAAATATTCTGAGGGGTTGTCTTGTTTTACTAAATACTTTATGAAATTAATTCAGTTTATGGAAAACTAAATCCATAACATTTTCACCACAAGTTTAAGCCATTTCTATCTTACAAAAGCAAAGGTGCCTTTGAAACCACTAATGTATTTTTGACCCTCTAATATACAGTAAAATATCAAACTGTATTGAACTTATTTTGGGGGGGGGGGTCATGTTAACATTTGGTTTGGCATGCTGTATCTAAATTTGTCTAAAGTATTCTTTTTAATATATATTATTAACATTCCTGAAAAGAAGACTTTAAAGCAGAAAGGACAGGAAACTTTTGGGCAACATGATAATAAAGTAAATCTGATTACACTAACAGCTCTGCATTACAAAAGTATTTTAATACACTTACAGGGCTCAGATGAACCACGCTGGAGTTAACAGTAGATTCCTTCTGATATTTGAACCTGCAGCCATTCACCAAAAAAGGCTGTAATTCACCAAGTGATCGGAGCACCGTACAATGTCAGTGCGACATAAAACTTATCAGTAAATCAATAGAGAAAACCATATCATACCACCATTATAAATATTCCTGGTAACTCAAGAAATATCATTTCCAGAAAAAGAGCAGAAAATTCTCCATTTTTTTAACACTTTGTAATGATTTTCTAGAATAAATTACAACAGCATTAAAGGGTTTCTTGTCTATTATAAATAATATCTAAGCATAAGAAAGGCAATTTAGTAACATCTAGCAAGGATATTCAAAGAAGAGAGTATACTGATAGCAAAAGCATAGAAAATATAAATGATTCTTTATATTATCTGGGAAGGTAAAGTGTTCCTTATAGAACAATGAAGTTTCCAAATGAGGGCTGTTTAAAAGATAACTGTGATATTAACTGCTATTATTCTCCTTTGCTGCTTACCTGAACTTTAAATCCCTGCTTCCAGTGGACTGATCTCTCTATTTAGTTTTTCAGCTTATGGCTTGGCACTTCTTTACTCAGCTTCCAACTTCCCCTTCATAAACCATAATAATGGAAATACATGATATTCATTCATAAAAATCCTAAAGAAAGAATTCACTTTTTAAACACTGCCCTTCACAACCTTGGATATATTCCTTCTTACCATCCCTGGGGTGGAAGCCTTGCTGTGTAATGGACATATCAACAGTCTGGCTATGAAAGGGAAAGCAAATCACCCACTTACCGTGTGACCCTGAGCAAGGCAATTCGCTGCAGTGCCTGTTTCATTCCTTTGACTGTATGTCTGATCGTTTCATATAGAAAACAAATTTGTGGGAGCAATTGTTTTTTACTAGAAATATATTCAGCGCTGAGAACATTGAGCCCCAAACTTCACTTGAGCAACTACATATTATAAATACATGCCTCTGTGTGTGTGTGTGTGTATGCACGTGTTCACACACACTTTCTTTACGTATATATCCTCCAAATACTCTGTAATCGCTTTCCCTGTTTTTATATATATGTTAGATGATATATATAAATATATTCTTATAGTGGCATAATATTATAGTATAAATTGTTAATCTAGTACAAGTAACTGAGTATTAAGCCTTGTCCCAGCTGATCACAGATAGCAGAGGATAGATTATATCTGTGCTTTCAGTTCTTTTTATTTTGCATTGCCACAGTGGTACAGAAGATACAATAAACAATTGACAATATGCGGAAAATAATTAATTCTGCAAGTGCTTATGAAGGATGCTTTTGAGAATTAGGACACATCACAAGGACAGTGCTGAACCCAGAAAACTCCAGTAGTGAATTTGCCCACGCAGGAGCAGTGCTGGAGTTTCCCATCAAGTACAGCAATTTAGATAGTCAGCAAGCCTACATAATGTAATTGCAGATTATAAAATAGAGAACCATTCTGCATAATTCAGTCCCTAACAATATCAAACTTATGATACATTGCATTTCTACATATAGAAATTTAGTGCAATAATATAAGTGCATTTTATCTTTATTAAAATCATAATAGAATATTAATATAACCAATATGCAAGATTATCATAAAGAAATGTATGAACTGATGGCTTCCTATTTTCATAATATTGATACAATAAATACTATAGCTGCATCGTGGGATCAGTATTTTATCTTGCAAGAACCTTTTATCCTTGATTTTTGAGATTTTTGAGTTAATAGACTTAGGCTTTTGAAGCCAAGCAACCAGCCAGCATGCTTTCTCTGGTACTGTATTCAGCTGTCTTCTATATCTCTTTTGTAAAAATCATTCTTCTTTTCACTCAATTGGGTAAAAGAGTGGGAAATTTTTGTTTCCTCTTTGAAAAACAGTCATTAAAATTGAAATCTTGCAGAACAATTAAAAGAGGGAAGATTAATATCTTTAATCATTATGAGAAACATTTAAAATACTGAATAGATAGTGGCTTTTTATTTTTCATAATAAAATTTCCCTTAAATTTTCAAAGCAAAACAAGACCAAATGCAGTTACAATCTCATTTTATCATAAAGATAGAAATAGTCAGACTTAGCAAGAAAGTTAAGATAAATGAGTCCTTAATATGCTGTAGAAAAAAAATGCTTTGCAATCAAATGCAAGTATTAATTTAAGGGTCAGACCACTAGAGTCATATTTATGGTCTATATAAATTAATCCTAGAAGTATGTCACTCACTTTTTCTTTCTATTCTTTCCCAACAAGAGATGGAAGATGTAGGGTTTGACCTTCCAAGCAGTCTGGATAAATTTGTAGGTAGAACTTTAGTCCCGTGCATAGATATTTTATTATATGTATGTGGTAGCATCTGTTTTACACCAAATGACTACTACTGTTACAAAAACTATAAGGATTATAGGGTTACCAAATTACAGTTTTAGCCTTTATTGAGTAGTTGCCTCAGAGCTCTCTGTTGTTAACAGAGTATAAGTGCTCTCAACTTCCATCCAAATATGAATATTTTTTGTATTTTCTTTTTCTCTTCAGGTTTTAAAATTAACATTTATGAAGATTTAATATATAGATTAGGATTCACCAGTCCCATATATTCTCTGCAGACATACCAGAAGTGTGGAGGTCTTTTTACAAATCATGGTCAAGTTAAAATAAATGCTGTTCAAACTCCAAACGTCAAGACAAAATTTGCCCTTTGTGCTAGTAGACAATTATTTAGAATAACTGTGTTCTATCAACCAGGTCCTAATATTTGTTCAAAGAATTAGAGAATGCAGCTGAGGGATCATGATGTTTATCCACATGATCATCAACATCAGCATTATTAGTTGGCAAATCTTTAATAAAATATAAAAAACAGTCAATAAATTATTTGTTTTGTGGTTTCTACTCTTTTTTTTTCAGGAATTTTCCACTGTCAGTTGTATTTTCTCCCTCCCAAGGGGAAAATTAATATTATTTATTATTTGTAATTCACTGGAGAAAGTCACCAAATCCTCCAAAATTGATGTTCTTTAAAATGAACATCAGTTTTTATTGCAGAATTCCTGTTCCCCTAGCTTTTCTTTTTGCAGCTGCTCTCTAAACTTTTTTCGTAAAAGCTGACTTCTAATATACGCAATTTGTGTATTGTTTCTCTAAATATGTATATATCTAAGCAATATGATCTAAAGATATCCCTGCAGATTAATAAAATTAACAAAATACTCTCTGAAACCTAATAAAGTCCAATTAAATGTGTTAGAAAGAAAATTTTCAAATTCTTTTTTTTTTCAATACGATATTCTTTCTTATTGAGATACAAACCACCAAAGAAAATTATGCTTTTCAAAATATGGATTGTCAAAGAAGTGATAACTTAGCTTTCCATATTTATGTCCTTTCAGTGAATGCCATACAAATTATGGTTCATTTTCTAGTGAAAGGAAAGCTTTTTTTGACCAGCTGTGCTTTTGGGTTTCTGAAAGGCAGACTCCTATCTTCTTCAAAAAACACAGATGCCAGAATCAGAAATTTCCTTGCAATTTGTGAATGAATAAGAATAAATTTTCCAAATTCTCCTGGCAGTTTTTACAGCTTCTTTTTTTTTTTTTTTTTTTTTTAAAGAGCATATGTAATATATAATACATATAATAGAGATATGCATAATATAATGCATATATACAATATTTTAAAAATTCCAAAAGGGCTTTCATTTTGGTTTTTTTTTGTATGTTTGTTGTTGTTTTTTTTTCCCCCAAGCAGTCTTCACCTTTTGCCTCTTTAGGAGTGAGAACAGGAGTTTCTTTCTTATTCATACCTCAAAATATCTTTTAAGTCTTATGTATTGTTGTTCTAAAATCAGTACAGAAATCTATATAGATATGGAAATGATAACTTTGTCTCAAGTCAGTTAACATGAATATGTCTGTTAAGATTCTGCATGTGGTTTTCTATAGAAACTGCTTTTCTAGAAAGAGCATACAGAATCAGAAATGTACAGAGTGGTATAACTAGTTTTGCAACAAAATAAGGCCAAGTACTTAAAGGGCAAAGGCAGGGCCAGGAGAAGGGAAATCAAATCCCTTACATCATTTCTAAACACATCTTTGTTATCCACTGTTCAATGAATCGGATGATTGTGGGTCTCTGTGACTTACATTAGTGAAAAATGGACTGCGATGTTTCTGAGCTCAGATACAATTGCATCAGTGTAAATGGCAATGCAGAGCCAGAATCTGATCAGCAGTGCTCTTGCCATGGGTTCACGTGTAATTAAATCTTCAAAAAATTATAGATGTTCTGTAAATACCATCAGGAACTGGGATTTCTTGGGGAAATGCTCTCTGGTTTGGATATGCTATACTTGTGGAAGAACATAAAATTAAAATGTTGAACAGGAAAAAAACAGTTAAATTTTTGCCCTTTTCTCTTTTTAGCATTCCAAAACTTATAAACCCTACAGCATGAACCAGCTTCTCTGCCACAGTCAAATATGAGGATAATATCATTCCTTTGACTTCTCATGGATTTTTGTTATTCACTAAGAGCTGAGGGAAKAAGAGAACCCACGTTCTTCAGAGTGATCAGTAAGATGGTATTTCTGGAAACTCAAAAATTTAATCATCAACTCCTGTTTAAAGAAATCTACGCAGTAGGAGGCTGGAACACAAGGTGACAAGATACGCACAAAACATCCTTCATCAGTACTCCAAATTGCGTCCCTCTAAGGACTCTAAACTGCAGTAGGAAACCAGATTCAGCCTCATTTGTTATTATCCCCACCTTTCAGTTATTCTAATATTATCTCAACAGTACGGAATCACTGGTCCAGGCCTTATCGGAAGAATAAAATAGAGCCCCTTTTCTAGAGCACCACGAGGACTCACCTGGGCATCCCATGCACCTTTGTACTGAACACTCCAGCCCCTTTAATCTGCCTTATTCTCTGCACATGCAACAGTTGCCCATCGGCAAATCTGACCTTCTGGCCTCTCACCTTGGCCAGACTGTCTTTGGCCAARAGCATGCCTACAACAACGCTGATGCCTGTGTTGAATGCAGGTCTCTTGAGAACCTGAATGTCATGGATTTTGAACATCTGCCCCTCTGAGTAGGTGCAGAATGAACAACTGTTTTTCAACATCTGTAAAAAATTTAAGGCAGGGAGCTTTCAAATTCTTTGTACATGAAGCCATTAGTTTAGTAATAGGCTGTATATGATACCACATGGGAAAAAAAGTCTTAGACTAGAAATATTTTATATTTTCTCTACTGACAAGAACTAAAGTAAATCTCCCTTGTGTTTCTCTGTATGCTTCCTCCTCCATCAGGATGGAGGCTATTCCTGGAATCTAGAGCTTGAACTTGCAGGAGTGCTGAGGCTCACATAACCACCAGCAGCAGCTTCTCTGCACTGTATCAGGCATTTTTTTCTACCCTGGAAGTTGTACCTGTGATAACAGATGCAGCAACATGCAGCATTTTCTCTGCTTTTCTCAGCAATGGCATGACTGACATATTTTATAATCCTACTCCACAGAGTAGCAGATGGTGCCTACCCTTTCTCATCCTGTACAAGACTTGGTATTTCTTCTCTGTCAGTCATGAGACGGSTTTTTGATTTTTGTTGGCTGCACAAGCCATGGAATTTCATACAGCAGTAGTTACTTCTCCTGCCAATCTCATATCTCTTGAGGCCCAGACTTAGCAAAAGTCCTTAACTCTTGGTACAACTTTTATGCTAAATGTAGCAAGCCCTGAATGATCACTGACTAACGCTATTCTTTAGAAGGACTGACTCTCAAAATGYGTGCAAATTAAGGGCAGAGGCATGCCATAGCAATTCAGCACAAAGATTAATCACTCTCCTTACAACTAGAGCAAATGTATCTATTAGTAGAAGGCCTGTTAACACTGCAGAGAAACCTCAGAAGGTGCGTGCATGGTCATCCACCTTTTCTGCTCCACCTTGACGTGAGATGACAGTCACATAACACATTAAAGCACTACAACACTCAAACTAGTACAACATACTCCTCAACAGAGCATGTTCATTTAGGTTCAAAATGATGCTCAAACAGTTATGCTCAGTGTAACTGTTTCTTCCCAGCTCTGTGTGCATGAAAAATGTGCCCAAACAACTGCATCTCACTGTGTGAACCTGTCTTCTATTTGTCAGGGGGGTACAGTCTCACTGACTTATCCACTCACAAGAAACGTCATAAAATCTGCCAGGGACCTTTATCGAGAAGCTACACCTACCACATGAGAGTTGACCTTTGGTGAGTGCATAGCAACCTGTGGAAAAAGGCAGAAATGGATATCTCAAAAAGAGTAAAACTACTCAGGAGTAGAAAAGTCTAATCATTCATGCCTTAACATACCTGTCCAGGCTGAATGAGACAAAGCCTAGGAGACTGCGCAGTACCTGTAATTTCCTGGGATATTGGTGGAAGATTCCAGTACTGATAAACATGCCACAGATCTGACTTCCTGCATTTGGCTTTAGCAGCAGTAGTTTCTACTCTTCTCTTTTGCTGTATTTCTTATACGTGTTTTTAGAACATAGGGGTTTTCTTTTTTACTTCTAACCATCAGACTGAAATGTTAAAAATGAAGAAACAAAAGTAAATTTTGCTCTTTGAGTTTATACAATAATCTCCAATATATTTTTCTCTTATTTCTGAAAAGCCATTTAGTTCACAAATTCTCCTAACTTTTCAGGTCTACGAGCTTGAAAAGGGTATTAAGGACAGTGCAAAAAGAACATTTTAATTTATGCTGAAGTGGTTTGCTAAACTGACACTGAACTAATACACTTGATTTAGGAGAGATTTCCCAATGCATGCTAAGAAGAACCAAAAATATAGATATTCAATAGAACACAGAGACTTGGAAAGTAATTGGCTGAATGAGGTTTTTTGGCAATGTTATTTGTCATGGTTACAGATTACTTATGCACCTGTTCCCTTTCAATTGACAATATCTCATGCTTTCAACTGCTACTAGATTTTGGGGGTTAAACGTGCATATTCAGTAAGTTCCAGATGGGTTTGGCTCATGCTAAGTGGAACCATAAGATGGGTTATTTGAAAACCAGAAACAAATCCACATGCGAATCTCTTACAAAAAGTCTTACCAACCATTCCTAGACTGTCTTCTTCAGATAACTCCCTGGATGTTTTATTTCAGCATGTTTCCTCTGAAACATTCCCACCCCTTTACAATGCCTGCCATAGATATTTTTGCTCTTAAGTTTTGAATATCTTGGACACAACAGGGTTTTTTATGAATCACGCAGGAAGTAGGTAAAATTTCTACATTTAGAAGTACAAGCATTATCCTCAGATACACATCAATTGTTTGATGAAGACTAAGTCCTGCTTATCATTTTACTCCCTATTAATCTCATGCTTATATTCCAGTAACAACCTTATAACATGCACACAGTACTTTTAGAAATTATTCCATGACAATAATGAACACCATGTTAGCCACCAGTAAAAAAGTTGTTAAAAGTCATGCGTATCTTATAATATTGTACCCTCTCACTATTGAATAGTGCACAATGAAAAGCATGCATAAAATTGCACAATGGACTGTTGCAACAAAGAATTAAAGTTATTGCTTAGTTTCTGTTAGCTACAATATCAAGAAATAATGTAAAATAATACATTAAATTTACATTAAATAAAAAATATTTTATTAAAAGACTATAAATAAAACTTTGACAGTAACGTTGTTACTGTGAAGAGAAAAAGAGGCAAACACCATTAAGTTTGTTCCTCCATCGCTCTGTCTTTTTTCTTTTTTTTTTTTTTTGGTAACCCAATAGGATACTGAAGAACCTAAAAAATATACAAGTAAAGGATGTTATACCATTGCTGCTTCAAAAGAATGTCTTCAATTGTCCCAAATTTTAAGTTGGTTATCAGAAATTAATGTTATGAAAGACTGAACTTGTGCTTGAGGGCAGAGTGTTGTTCAGGCAATTGCAAATGAGGTAACTGTTAGGGAAGGTTACACCTCTAATCTTTGAGGCCCAGGGATCTAACTGGAAGACATTCAAAGATTTGTGCATTTAAGATAGCTATTAGTGCAGAAAGAAATGAGACCGGATGAAGTGTTTCCATCCAAACCTTTTCTGATGAGTAACTGTGGTTTTGATAAGGTGATTTTCTGTGGAAACAGTTTGCCTTTCTTGAAATAGATTTCTCAGCAGAAACATAGGATTTAACTTGAAAAAAAATGCTGGTTTTATAAAGTTCTCCCCTTCTTTTCCAGCAAAAATTAAGAGTTCTCACAACAGAAAGGAGAAAAGCCATTTAGAGCAGCATTTATCAAACCAGCCATTTCACAAACACCCACTAACGTGCAAATGTGGTTGAAAATATGTTGTCTATCCAAAACATGCTAAGTGCAAAAAGGACAAAGCAAACAAGCTAGAGGAATTCAAAAGCACACTGGGAAAGAAGAAAATATAAAAAAGGAAATTTTTTCACATTGAGCAAACAGAAATGTAGACCTAAGTAAAGAACAGACTTGCCAAGTGAAGTGCTCTATCCTGCCTTCAAAACATATTAATATCCAGCAGATCAGAAGAACTGTATAACCTGCAAAAATTTTGTGACAGCGCTTAGCTGATGTCAGTGTAGGTTCATATTTCAGATGCAGTTTAGATATCATTAAGCTGTTTGCCTTAAACAATTAAAAAAAGGTGCATGTGTGTGAAGCGTTATAAGCCAGTTGTGTTTGATTTATGTAATTTCTTTCTTCTTCTGGCCATGTACAATATGTACTTTATTGTATAACTAAGCACTGAACCACAAGCTGTATGGCAGCTATTCTTGTGGGAGTCAGTCTCAAAGAAGTTGCCCAAATAGCACACTTCAGTGCATCTGCACTGTATATTGCCTTGGAACGGGGAATCGGTAAGAGAGTATTACGCATGTGACTGGAAGAAGGAAAGCTGGGATCTGAACAGTAAATGTCACCAAAATTCATTTGGTGTGTTCAGATTTACCAGCATGAAAACAACATCACTGCTCCGCTGTCAGCAAAACTGATGTTCTGCAAGTATTTGCAGGTCACATGGCAAAGATTTCTCTTGTTACATTCTTGCACAGGAGATCTGCTCTTTGTCACCTTCAGTTTGACATTTTATAGGGATTAGGAACATAAGTCAGAAAGAAAAGCGTATAATGCGTTGTTTTCTCCCTGTGGCTGACTACTGCTAATCTTAAGTCAACAAATGTCAGATTTCAATTTTATTGAATTACTGCATCACAGACTGYAAAAATCAATCTTGGTAGGTTTTATTGTTCTAATTCTTTCACATACAATGAGTGGGGGAAAAAATCATTTTCCTATACCTGCCTGACACCTGCTTACAATAATAGTTTTGAACATCTGATTGAAGCAATCAGAATTGCCAAAATATACTGGCTACACAAAGTACTTTTTTTTTTTTTTTTTTAATTTTTTATGAAGGAAGATCCCCCATTGTGACTTCAGGCATTTCTCTCTATAGAAAAGACAAAAGGCTGCTCTAGAAATTGACTATATATCACTGAAAGAAATGAAAGTCCTAGGAAATATTTTATTATGCTGGAACCTTTTCATGGACACTAATGTGAACATAAATAAAAGCCAATGACTTCAAGGATATATGAATTTCAAAGTTATTTAGGAATTACTCTAACAAGAAAAGTATAAGGAAACCCCAGTCTTTTGCAAATTAAGATTTTGTCTTAGAATTGTAATGTTAAGTACTTTTCACCTTCCATACTTTATAGATGTTATCCTGTATAATAAGGAAATGGCTACATTATTTAAGTGCATCATTATTCAGCACAATCTGAGCAAAGTGTTAAGAAGCTTTCACACTTAACACCATGTCCTGGTTCCGGCTGGGACAGAGTTAACTTTCTTCCCAGTAGCTGGGGAGGGTGTGCTGTGTTTTGGGTTTGGTACAATAGGAGCGTTGATGGCCCATTGATGTTTTGGGTGCTGCTGGGTGGTGCTTGCTCCGGGCACTTTTCGGCCTCCCATGCCCTGCCAGGTGCATGGGAAGCTGGCGGGGGGAGCAGAGCCGGGGTGGTTGACCCAGCTGGCCAATGGGGTATTCCATACCATGYVAYGTCATGCTCAGTATAAAAACTAAGGGTGTGGGGGGGGCTCTGGGTCCCGGGGGACGGGCTCTCGTTCGGTTCGGCAGGTGGTGAGCAATTGCATTGTGCATCGCCTGCTTTGTGTATTGTTGTTGTTGTTATCACTGTTACTATTACTGTTCTACTTTGTTTTATTTCAATTATYAAACTGTTTTTATCTCAACCCGCGAGTTTTCCTACTCGTGCCCTCCCGATTCTCTCCCCCATCCCACCGGAGCCGGGGGGTGAGCGAGCGACTGCGTGGTGTTTAGGTGCTGCCAGGGTTAAACCACGACACACCACTATTTAATTGTGTTTATAATTGTGCTTACTGCCTTCGTTACTGTGGATTAAATTGACGCTGATTCTTCTTAAAATGTTTGCTTTGAGAATGCTTCCTTCCAATCTTCACAGTGATCTTCACAGCTTTTCTTGACCTAAAGCCCTCTGAAATCTTCCATGGACTTTAAGATCTCTGAACCAGACAGATTTTTTTTTTTTTTTTTTAATTCTTTTTCCTACATCCAGCAGTGTAACTACAAAGTTAGCATAGGAGGAGAGGTTGAATTATCACAATCAATCCCCAGAATGTATTTTTAAAGCCTTTAAAAAGCCACGTGTCTTTGCAACTGATTTTGCAAGGATATAAATGAGTGTTGAATATGTCTCTTAAAGCAAAATAAAACAAAAAAGGAATTAGTACTGGAAGAACAGAGTGAACTTTATGCACAAAGTATGTGGCTGCTTCAGACAACAGATGAGAAAACAGCAATAGCTGTGGTGCAAACATCATCTGTATTTGCAGCAAACCTTGGAAAAAAAAAGGTCTGCTGCTGCTGCTGCCCCTGCTGAGGCTGGGGTGAGGGTTAGGCTGCGTCCCAGGGCAACTACTCCCAGCCGCCTCCAAGCCGGCACACCCAGCTGCTGAGTCAGCACCCTTATCCCCTTGTATCTTTCCCAGGGCAGCAGGAGCAGCAAAGCCAGCATTCTCCAATTTTCCCCTTGTTCTCTAGGCAGCTCTGCCATTTCTCTCCCCTTCCTATGCCAAGAGAACCCCAGGTCCAGCTTAGCTTCCACTCCTCACCTTCAGGCTGGCAAAATTACTTTCTCACATACACTGTGAAGAAGCCTTGAGTCAAGGGGGCAAGGTGTTTATACTGGAGCCGCTTCAGACTGATTCGGAAATTATGCTTTCTCTTGGTTAACACATACGAACCTTTCACATTAACACCTAGTAGAATCCGTCGCCAAACGAACACACACCACCACAATATTTATTGAGTAGCTAGGCATGAAATAAGGTTAAGGAGGTTAGCCAGAATTTGTAGGCTATAAAATTTCAGGGGATTGTTAGGTTCACTCTTGGTCAGCCAACGTGACTTGCATATTAAGCCAGAACCTTGTACAACAATTCCAGGGCTTAGTCCAAGTGTTTAGAAGACCATGTAATAGAGTTTCACACAGCAGATCAATATCTGCTTCGCCTTTTGAAACGAACTCCGCTAGTTTTCACTGGATAATGAGACTGGGAGCTCCTTTTCACCTCCTGATCCAAAGCCCATGGAAACCCACATAAATACTACTGTTGAATTCTAGGAGCTTTGGATTGAGCCTCAAATGACAAAACATAATAAAGTTGCTCTAAAGAGCAATCATTAGGGTTTCTCTGAAAAAGAATTCATAAGATCAAGCTCTATTTTTCCAGGCCAGGATGATGGACTACACAAAGATAGCACATCTGTGTTTGACTGAAAGCATTTGCCTGCAGCTGCTGTATTTCCTACTCAGTGGTAGCAAACCAAACAAAATGGCAACATTTTGTAAATATAATAAAAATCTTGTAATAAATTAAGTTGTGTTAGAGTGTTAGATTCACCACTGCCTCACTAGATCATTATAATAAAGAATGTCATCAACAATGATTCATGTGACATTCTGCATACACAGTAATAAATAATACCAGAAATTCCTTATAAGTTCTCAACAGCTCCCGAAAAAGACACATTTTTGGTTTGGTCTTTTTTTTTTTTTTTTTTTTTTTTTTTTTTTTTTTTTTTACACATGTTAAAATGTAACATTAATTGTAGCAATAGAAGGCACTTTAAACCCATGAAAGTATATCCACATGAGGGACATTGTACCACTGTAACTATAACAACATTCAATAACTAGCTTGAAAACAGGTTTTTCATTCTGATGGAAAATCCATGAAATAGAATGAAGAAAAAAGTTTTCCATTAAAAAAATTTATGGAAGGAACACTCAAAAGTTGACAGAAGCATGAGGTTATAAAACCATTTTATCTTATACTGCGTAACATTTAAATAATTCTAAGAATTTCTCTATTGAAAAATAAAACGTTCCACTCTGAAATGTTCCAATAGTTTTCCATTTTAACTTTAGCAGGATATCCTTTCCTTGTCTTAAATGTTATCGAATTGACATGTTTCTAAAAACATTTTGCTTTTATCAAAATGGGTTCTTCTCATGTACAAATGGCATACAAAAACATCCTTGACCTGTTCAACGTCATAGGTCAAGTAGTATAGCCTTTCTAAACAAACGAGGCATAGTGACCTTGTATACCTTACACTAGGTATGACAAGACAGTTCTGCTAACAGTCCTATTTTTTGATTACTTTTACTCTTTTACCTAAATTGTTACTATGGAAATGAAAGAATTACCACCTTAAGTGATACACCTTATGCTGTCATAAATTCCCTTCTTGCTTCTTATTTCAAAATGTATTTATCTACRAGTTCTTCCCTATGCTAGATATGAACCAGCTTTCACGGCAAAAGTTCTGAACCAGGAGACAGAGAACATAATCTCTTTTTCTCTTGTTTGTGCGGTTTGCTTACATATACCAAAATGCAAACTCTGAGCCTTTGAATTTCCTTGATGAACAAAACCTGTATTACTGTTAAAGCATTTTTAATACTATTTGCCTAAAAGGTATCTTGCTGATACTGAAATGCAACTAACCTTTACAACAGCTACTCCTCATTAATGAACAGAAATTTACTAAACACCAGAGCAACAGTGTAAGAATTCTGGACTTGAATCCACAGGTGGTGATTACTGGTCTTTTGACCTGCGTATGTTTTATGTAAAATAATGGATAATGTTGTGTTGTTTAGATTTTTCCTGCAAGTGTAAATTGTGTGTGTTTGTAGGGATTCATACACTTTTTTTCTTTTTTTTAAATGAGTGAGAAAAAAATAGTGGAATTCTGTTGGATTGTCATGGTTTAACCCCAGCCAGCAACTAAGCACCACACAGCTGCTCGCTCACTCCCCTCCGGTGGGATGGGGGAGAGAATCGGAAGGGTAAAAGTGAGAAAACTCATGGGTTGAGATAAACACAGTTTAATAGGGAAAGCAAAAGCTGTGCACACAAGCAAAGCAAAACAAGGAATTCATTCACTACTTCCCATCGGCAGGCAGGTGTTCAGCCATCTCCAGGAAAGCAGGGCTCCATCACGCGTAACGGTTACTTGGGAAGACAAACACCATAACTCAGAATGTGCCCCCCTTCCTTCTTCTTCCCCCAGCTTTATATGCTGAGCATGATGTCTTATGGTGTGGAATACCCCTTTGGTCAGTTGGGGTCAGCTGTCCTGGCTGTGTCCCCTCCCAGCTTCTTGTGCACTCCCAGCCTCCTCACTGGTGGGGTGGTGTGAGAAGCAGAAAAGGCCTTGACTCTGTGTAAGCACTGCTCAGCAGTAACAAAAACATCCCTGTATTATCAGCACTGTTTTCAGCACAAATCCAAAACATAGCCCCATACTAGCTACGATGGAAAAAATTAACTCTATCCCAGCCAAAACCAGCACATTCCAACAACTAAAACATCAGTGTGTTATCATTATTCTCATCCTAAATCCAAAACACAGTATTATACCAGCTACTTGGAAGAAAATCAGCTCTATCCCAGACAAAACCAGCACATGGATGAGGGACAATTTGGAGCGGATAATATTGAAGTGATAAAAATATACCTAGTTCAATCTTCAGAACAAGTTTATTGTAGCAATAGGGCTGCTATCATGTTATTTGAAACAATTAGACAGCAAAATGCATTTATCTGTCATAAGGGATAGTCTTCCATATGAGATGCCAACCTAGAAAGCAGAGAAAAACTAACAAAAATATTCAATTTACCCTTAATTTTTTTGCTACAATAAATGTTTTACTTTCAGTCTTCATTTGCTCAATAGCATTAAAAGTTAAACTCCTGTAAGAAACTTTTTTTTTTTTTTTTTTTTTAAGGTTCTGTGTCTGCATGCATATGTGTGTCTTCCTTAGTCTTGCATTATTTAATGAACACGTAAAATCTCGGCAGCCATGAACCTGAATTGTAGCAGTATAGGATCTCGGGAAGCGAAGAGGCCGGGATCACTGCCAGCCAGCCATCTAAAGTGCAGCACACAGTACACATTGAAAGCAAAGGCAGTCAAGCGCCCATCTGCTTGCTTCAGAAGTATTTTTCTTGCAGACAGAGTGGAAGAGAAGCACTTTAGTTAAGCTCACTAGTGAACTGATTAAGCTGGCTGTGAAGCCAATAGAAATGAACAGCCTGTCCATTAACAGTCAACTCACGTGATAATGGAAACCCATCCGGTCACAACGAGGATAACTTCTTCAGTGTTTAAGGAGTGATTTGAAGTGAAGAGTAGTATTGTTCCTTGAGGGCTCCTGAACTACTGTAGCAAGTGCACAGCAAAATAAAATCACCAAAGACAAAACAAAGCAAGACAAGAAGGAACGCACCTCCTCTCCTCCCTTAAATAATAAACTAAATCCTCCGCCGCTGTTCTGAGGGAAGGCTGGCAGACAGCATTAGTASAAGGCAAACATAACTTCCAGTGAAATAAAAAATTGGTACTGAATATTTTGCCTCATGACTTAACGCAACAAAAAAAGTACAAAAAAAAATCAGCTCTCAAGCTTTCCTCCCAAAGCCACAGGAGATAATCAGAGCGACTATGATGATGGGCACTATTCTGAATGAGAGATGGAGGCAGAGTTGGGCCCATGAAATGTAACAGATTTCTATCACTTAGCCTAGGAGACAAAACCTAAAAAGACCATACATGACAAAATCAGATATTTTGGTTCCATCTAAGTGGCCTAGTGTACATGTTGCTGCGTGAGCCAGCGCTTCACGCTCCATGAGGGAGGGTGGCCCCAGCCCTCCTTTCAAAGAGCTAAGTCAGGTGTGCTCAGTTTTCCACCTGCACGTCTGCCACCAGCACCCCTGGATGACACTTTGCTGGATGCTTAAATTGCTAAAAATTATGTAAGTCACATTTCATTAAGTTGTGCACTGTGAAACATCTGATACACTTTGATCTGTGTTAGCACCGAGACTCTATTACACAGATCAGACAGAAGCAGTTTGCTGAAACATATTGACAAAAAAGGCATTATAAAAATGCAAACCTTTTTAAGGGATGGTGAATTAAAAAAAAAAAAAAAATCAATAGTATCAGCTTCCTATTAAACACATAATGTTGAATATATCAATGTTCTGGGTTTTTTTACTATTTTCCACCTACTGGCCAGGTATTCTACTGCCTCCGTTTATATCTCTCTTTTTTTTGTGAACTATATGCAAAATAAGAATTTATTTGGATGGATAATTGCCCACAAAACTAACACCAATCTGGCTGATGGAAAACCCAGAACAACTACCTTCTGAATTACTGGGCTGACCACTGCTCAACTCGCAATTTTCAGCAGCAGTTCCCAGTTTACTGCAAAGTTAACACCGTGTTTCTTTATTCTTTCAAATAAACAGAATTGTCAGCTCACAAAATTAAAGATAAATCACTTATACAGGCTCCCTAAACTGCCCATAGCCTCCCTACTGGTAGAAAATGCTTTAGCAATCAGTGCTTTTTTTCCTCAGGACTGCACAAGAAATAGAAAAACAACCAAAGACAGGGATATGGGACTTTGACTTGCTATTATGGCTTTCCTTTAGGAAGAGAGAGGGGGCACTTCAAGGATTAAGGGTAAACCTCCACCCCAAATTTCCCTACCCCCCATCACAGTTTATGTGTCTGAAGGGATTTAAGCAGAATTTAGTCACCTGTAGGCTGTGAACAGAACCACTCTCAGTCTGAAAGTGCTAATTAGGGACTGCAGCCACACACTGAACAAAAAACAAAACAACCTCCTCAAATTTTTTGAAAACTGAAAACATTGCTTTTCAGACAGCCTAAATAGATACCCATTAGCGAGACAGTATCTCAGGCTGGAGATTTCAAGGGAATGCGTGTGAAGTTCTGAGATTTGAGTTTTAAAACCAGGTCCTCATCACTTCCTATCACCTAATCCACGTCTAACTGGACAATGAGCAAACGTTGGCTTCTGGCAGCTCCTTGCTCATTCTGCTGCCTGACGTGGACCCTGTTTGAAAGTGCTTATATTTCCCCATGCACTGTCCAGAAAGCCTAAAATCTCTTTGCTTATTTTATGGCCCTAAAATTTTGTAGGGACTTACCTTGCCTTCCCTGAAAATGTTTCTTTGCTATTCATATGCTGTTGCGATGCTGAACTGTAAGGAGCTATCCATATGTTGTCTGTATTCAGTTTCTCACTCTGGCACAAACTTTCTGCCAGACCTTGGGAAACCACAGCATCTTTTAATCCTATCATTCATACTTCTAAATATTTTAAGTAGGATGAGAGATCCTTTATTTATTTCTTTATTTTAAAGTGCTTGTGCAAAACACTGTGTACAATAGCTTCACCCTGAGTTGGGATGGGGTCTCCCTGACACAAAAATGAGTAATTTTCTGTCCATTCTGATACACACTCGACTCTTTCCAGCACTAATAAAAAGTCAGATGTGCACAAGTGAATGGCATCTGCTATGCACTTCTGCAAACCAAAGGTTTTCTTCTCAACAACTGGAAGCTTAAAACTGCTTAAAAATGGGGCTTCTATCCTGCACATGGCATATGCACACATTGCACATGGAAATATGCATGCAGATACTAGAGCATGAAAAGTTTAATCAGATGAAATAAACCCAAAAAAGGATGAATTTAATTCCTATGGGTAGTGAGTTGGCTGGGAATTTTTAGTACAATTTTGGATTTTATGGAAGCCTTTATTAATAAAGGTTATGCAACATATTACATGCCTATCTACACTATTGCTAACTGCTGCCAGCCATCATAGACTCTCTTTAAATCAAATGAACAGCAGCATAACAAATTGAAAAATAAGCAAAATGACATTAGCCAGCACTGACCACCAGGGATTTTGATATATAAATTTTCAAGCATTATCACAGTATGGATTTGCAGATGTTCTTTACGGTATTTCTTTTAGGAACCCACTCTCATCTCACTGCTGATTTTTGCTTTCTTGCTTTGACAACTTCTGCAGACTAACAGAAGTATCACATCTAATCTAACATCATAAATTACTCTGAAGCTTACAGTATCCAACTAATATTTCTTCATATCCATATCATCTATCATTATCTATCCATCATTAAACTAGAAATTGGAGTTATCTTTGATTCATTAATTGTTCTGTGTTTAATTACAACCTTAAGCAATGAAGGAAATGGAATCTGAGCAAAAAGGAAGTAGAACCCACATAATGCATATTTTTAATAAAAAGATTTTTAGCCAGTATTTGATGTTAGGAAAATGGGATACTATAACCTTATTTATAACTCTTAGCTCCTATGTAACTGATCATTCATAAACAGATACTCTGATATATTACAGTGATTTTTACATGCTCAGATTCTAAGCTTTTCATAATTTTCCTACTAAGCTTTTGCATTAAATTCCCATTTCAACATTTTATTTCTGTCTTGGGCCATAAAAACATAATTGTTACCACTGAAGTTGCAGCTCTTCTATTCCCAAAAGGCCAATTCATTTTACAAAGCACATACACTGTACAGCTTATTGGCCTTCATTTTCCATCATCAAATGTTAACACTACTTGAAGGAAACTTTAAGTTAGGAAAATGCCAATGAACAATGAAGATGACTCCTATAATAAGGATTTGCTGCCCAGCATAACAAAATGGAGCTTTTATTGGAACCCATTTCCCAGAGTTAAGCTATTTGATCTACAAGCTATTAAAAAAAGTAGATTATGTTTTCCACAGCACCATGGGTATAGGAGAGTTAATTTCCACACCAAACAATAAGAGGAGATGAAGTAGACAGTAACTAATGTGAATTGTTCCCAAGCCAGCAAGTAGTCCAAGATCCAATATGTCCTCAATGTTTCTACACCCTGATCCATTACAAAAAGTAGCAAGGTAAGAAAACAGTTTATAAATAATAATTTTTTGAAAGTGTACATATGTTCAAAATAAGTTGGTGTTAACGTATAATGTAAGATTTACTCAATTTGATTTTKGGGGAAAAATGGACAAGATCCATTCTTTGGATCTTCTTATTAATTGATTAAAAATATCATCCTTTTACCCTTACAGTTGGTGTAAGTCTGTGTAACACTGTTGGCTCCAAAGGTCCTAGAGGCTCTGGGATCTGAGGAGATAACATGTGTTTGTGGAAGTGATACATGAGATTTACTGGTACAGGGACAGAATAGGACAGGATAGCATTTTCTCACAACATTTCATAAGCTCATACTCACAAATCATAGGTAAAGGATCTCATCTTCATGATGCACAATGATCACCATACGTTTTAAAAATAGTCTTCATGAATCATGTCAAAAAGAACAAGTATATATAAAAATAGGAGAGAATGACTGTAGAACGAAAAAAGGCATAGAAAAAGAATAAACGGCAGTTGATCTCTGAAGCTCACCATGGTGTACAAAGCTTTTCAAGTGACTTTAAAGCTTCTGACAAACAGCTCCAAGGGAAACCTGTAAAATGGATGATCTGAATATTAAGGTGAACTTGATCGACTAATGCAAGGTTTAAAAATGACTTTCACCTCAGGGGAAATTTGGATAAACTAAAACTTAGTTAATGATCTGTGAAAGTCAGTGATAGATGATTTTTTTTTTTTTTTTTGAAAGGAAATAGTCAATACCTTACCAAATGCAACTTGCAGAGCTCATGCTTCAGTTAGATACAAATTATTCCATGCAACAATACTGTGTTCAGGCATAAGAAAATATAAATCTAGTGCTTCCTTTGTCAAAATGATTTTTTATCATATGGTAATTAAAACATGAAGAAAATAAAAAATGGATTTTTTAAAAAATTAGTTAACTTGCAAATAGGTTTTGAAGCTTTTAAAGCTTTTAATTCCAGTGCTTACTAAAAACCACAATGCACTTGTCATTTCCCACTATACTTGCTTAATGAATTTGAATAACAAAAATTTTAAACCATAGCAATATATTGGCTTTCCATCAAATTTAATTAATTATATGCTTATTTACTTTGCACCACTATATCATTAATACCTAGCTGGACAGAATAATTTGTTTAAGGTAATAAGAACTTCCTTCACTGTGGTGTAACTCCAATGAATTCTGCAGTTAATTTGTCCCTAGAAACTAACTGACATGTAGAGTTTTGTTTATTTATTTTACTAAAGAAGTCACTCTAATTTCTTTTAACCCTTTTCATATCATGAAATGGAACTATTTTTTAAATACTTTGCATAAAGTAAAAATGGTTTTCTCATGACTGTTTTTGAGATGAGAGGAGAAATAAAGGGGAGAAGTTGAGTGAAACAACTTGACAAATTCAATATGAATTTGTGAAATGTGGTCAATTCAAACCTGTATTTTGAACAAATTGGGTTTTTTAAAAAATTAATTATTCTGCCATCAAAATCTGGTTCTATTCCCCAAATGCTCTACTTATTTCCTACTTTCTGATTCATTAAAAGAACCTTTAACATTGTCTCATTACCAACATTTTGTGAAATCCCAAAGATTACATCAGTGTCAAACTTGCTCTCTTCTCCATCCAGGTTATACTAGGTTTTTCTAGGTGAATTTACTAAGTTCCAAGTCAAAATGTATCAAAGACAGTATTCTTTTCCTCCCTTCTGTGCCCAAGAAGCATAATAAGACATGCTTGAAGTAAATAGCTGGCCCGGTATATTTTTTTTTCAGAATCCTCGAAAAATCCATAAATGTGGGAAATATCGAACACATGAAAGAGAAATACCAAATGTCTTTAAAAATATAAAATAAAGAAACACTGCAACAAACCCTACGGAACCCATAAGTGTTCTGCCCGCCTAGTGCAGCGTCTGTGGCCAATTACAGCCAATAACTGTTTCAGTAGAAGATACACCACTATGTATTAGTTATTTATAGAATAATTTTTCCTCAAGTAGCATTTCCTCCTATTTTCACGATGCTACAGGTTAGTTTATGACCAAAGGGGATTTCCTTTTAACTCTGGACTCCCCTTTATCTTTGATACTGTATGTATGTATGTTTGTATAGATAGACAGGAAAGGAGATAGATAGAGATAGAAATAAAGCTAAATAATTTAAAAGGTCAGATCTCATTTTTTCCACATGTAGATCCATTTCACACCCCTCAGTTCATGATTTCCCAATATATTTCCATAACAGCATTCACTATGATTTTCGGAATTAATCCATTTATTTTTTATGCAGTGATATCAACCACCCCTACTTATACATAAGCCACTACCTTTAGTCATTGTAAAATTTACTTTTATTTCTAAATACCAGATTCACTTACTTGTCCGACATATGTTTATTATCCAAAATAGAAAGCCCGTGCAACAAACTTGGCTTGTGTTGGAAGGTCACAAGCCAAGTGAAATCCTTTAGGTCTATTAAACAGTGGTTTAAATTGAACTGTTCCCATTTTCCCTGCTGTACATTTTGCTACCTTTAAAGATCTTTTCATACTACTGCTGTCTTTCATTTTATTTTTTCTTCTTCTGTGTTTTCCGCTGGGGAATAAAAGCATCCCACAATCAGTTCTTTTCTGCATGCCATCTACTATTAAACCATAGTAGTTACCCTTTGAGAGTGTAAATACTTTCCTGACTTCCCTTGTCAACCTTGCTACACTCAATTTACAAATCCTTAATATAACAAATATCCTTTCCTTTTAACTGTTCATAGCCTTGCCTGATGGGCTTATTTTGGGACCTTTTTGTTTCTTATGAAAATAATACGATGAGCAAATACAAAATGTAAATCCTTCATAAAGCTAGACTAATGCATCCAGCAAAGCCCAGGAAGACTAAACACACTGCAAACACTGTTCCCATTGCAAAAGCAGTCAGGAATGAAAACTTGAACAATTATAATCCCAACTCAATTAAGCAAAGCAGATAAGCAAACACTTATTTTCCCCATTAAGGATATATAGAAAAGCTTTCCCAGCAGTGTTTTTCACTTCCTACCCGAATCACCCTGATGTTGCATATAAAATCAGACAGATCTGAACTCCTCCAGTAGCTGAATTCATGTTCCTAGGAAGAACAGATTAAAATCTTTTAACACTAGATCTTTGGGCCCAGTCAAGAAGGCATGATCCTCCAACACTGGAAATGAATGCCTTTCACACAAATATATCACAGGGTAGTGACCATTCGGTCTCTTTTGTGCTTGTAAATGGGAAAAGAGGTCTATTTAAATCAAAAAGCATTGCCAGTTGAGAAATACTGATTTAGTTATTCAGTTATTCAAATCAAAATAGTGTGGTGATTCTCTGTACATAGTGTGTGCTGTAACACAAACTTTCCTTAAAGAGCTTCAGTTCAGAAATGAAGAATGCTATCTAAATCATTTGTGTTTTCTTTAAATACTTAGGACCATATTTTCCAGAAGGATTTTTAACAGCATCTCCAAAATTTAACACTATCTTTGCAATATTAGTAAGTTAGGAAGTTATCATGCACTTGCATGTACAAGTATACTTGAATACATTTTGCAAGAGCACTTCTACTGTTATATTTTGTTAAAGCTTGTTTCCACCCACCAGTCAGTCCATAAAGGAGGGACGCACTATTTCTTGTTCAAATCAGCACTCTGAAATCACCAGAAAAAGGGGTATGCTTGAATACTATGGTAAATAACCTATGCTAAAAATCAGTAGCTACTTTTCAGCAAGGAAATGTTAACTTCTATCCTGTTTTGAATCTGCATAAGTTAAAAAAAAAAAAAAAAAAGAATGCAGCAAATTGGCTCTGAGCAAGACATTACATTTCATTTTTTTTTTTCTACCCAATTTAGGATGGCAACCATTTCAGACCTAAAAATAATGCATGGAACTTCTTAGGAATTTTAATTTTCTGAAATGAACAAAATAGGGACAGTCACAAAATGAAGCACAAGGCAATACAGAAGACTGAAGACAGCAGTTCTCAACTGTAAGATTATTGTTAATATTTTGCAAGCATTAGCATAAAGTAAAAAATATTATACTTTTTCCCTAATGTTGCATTTCAGCTCACTAAAAAAATTACTGTAATTGGAGATTAGGAGGTCACCTCAAATTGTTATAGTACCATCTAGAATTGCCAATGAAAATTAGGCATCTACTGTAGCCTCCATTTTTAAAGAGCTTGCAATTAAAGTTTAAAGTATAACAAGCCTGACCTGGGGGAAAAACCAGCACCTTTATAAATAGGATGCTGGGAAGTACAGAGATCACAATCTACGTGACGCATCCAGAAGCACCCACCACACTCTTTACGCTTATTTCAGTGTGGATGACACTGGATCCCACGATGCACCAAATGCTGTCCCCCTGCTGTTCTTCGGTTTTCTCACTGGGACAAGAAATTGCTACAGCGCACAGCAGGGATGGCTGGGGCAGGGTGAGAGGGCACCGGAGGGTGGATGGAGCTCTACAAAATAGAGAGGAGAATACATCACTCTGAGAAGATGTCACAGTGCTCATGAAGGAAAGGTCAGATGGACCTTTGCCCTCACTGGCAGCCTCACTTTGCCTTCACCTCTCAGCATCCTCCCCTCCTTCTTTAAGACCTTCAGCTATAAAATATCTCTCTCTCTTCATTCATTTCTTCCAAGTTCATTTCTCCAAAATCAATTCCACTGCTTCAATCACCTCTGGAGACACCAGCTCTTCCTTCAATATCCAAAACAGACAAACCCACGCATTCCCACTCTCTCTAAAACACAGGGAAAACTCATTACACCCTGAGAGATGGCTGTCTTATTGCTGTTTTGTACTCTGAAAATATGCTTTCTAATATATTGTGGAAGAGATACTTATGGTAGTGAATCTTATCCTGGACTTTCATGCTGGAAGGTCCATATTGAGAGTGATATACCCCTTTCTGATATATGCATACATCCTCCATTCATTGCAATCTCACAGTAGAAATCTGGCATCTTTAGTTCTTAACCCGAGTCGGGGGAAAAGCCGGTCAGTGCCAGACATAAAGCAGAGTCACACTTACAGAGTTTGCCAAGAGAATGCTACCCACATAGTACCCTTTCCTGCCTCTTCTGTTTCTTCCAATCCCACACTTTCTTCTGGCTTTTTCAGTATTTCCCCTCTGCCCTGACTGAAGACTTCCCGAATCCTCTTGGAGGCAGCCAAGAACCTCTGTCTTCTAGAAACAGCAAGTTCTTTGCTGCTTTGTTCCTTACATTGAAGATGTTAGGGTCCTCTTTATCACTGTCTGCAATCTGAAAAATGCTGTGTAGAGACTTGAAACAAAGTCTATCATTCCCTGTTGAGCAGGAACTCAGCTATATTTTCACACATACAGTTAAGCAGCAGATGTGATTTGTCACTGTGGTCAAAACCATAGGTGCAGCAACAGTAAATGTGATGTGAGAGTTTGCTAYGTTAACAGCTCAGATGGGGTGAGAATGCTTACATGACTATCAGTCAAAGCATGACCCTAGCCACTACACCATTTTGATAGCCATCTCACAGATGGATCCTATAGCTTTTTTGAGTTCAGTACCTTCACTGAAGGCTGAAGGTTGCCAAATACACATAGACTGTTGTAATCACCCAGATGATTTGTAAATTGGGCAACTGCGCATCCTGTTTGTGCTCTAGAGTGTTTGGGATACAGGAGTTTGATGTGAAAGAGAAACAGAGGGGCCCATTTTGTGCTGCCTTGTCAGATACGTATCAGAGGGCCAAAGAACTTCAAGCCAATGTGAATAACTCAGATTACTCAAGGATCTGTCTTTCATGGCACCATACAGGCCAGAGATTTCTGGATCCCTCTCCTAACCAGAAGTCTCTCATGACACACCAAGAGTACACGTAACTAGACTGTACACAGCCAGGGAATGTGGACTAAAGGCCTAATCTAATTATTTAACAGAATCAAGCGCATCCATTGAACCACTTTCTTTGGAAATGGGACTTAAACTTCTAAGCCAAACAACTTAGTAACACTGAGAAAAGCTGTACTCAGATAACTTTAAAAAGTGAATCTTGTCAGGTCTCCACCAAAGTCTACCTAGTCACAAAGCAACTTCTAGGGAGCATATCCTCTCCTTTGTATAATCTTCTCCTTCCTATGGACAGACATACAGCCATGTGGTCAGAAAATAGACCGATTTCTTTACTTCTTGATATAGGAAGATTACACCAGATGGTCACACAGGAAACAGCACTGAGAGATCCAGCACTGTATTCTAAGCAGAAAATGTTCCTTTACAAAGAGTATTCAGAGAAAGTCATGTTTGCATAGACAAGTATCTTAACATCGGGTATATTTTACCCATATACCTGTGAGAAACTTTTCTATAAAGAGAGAAAAAGAGAAACAGGGAGTGCAAACCCCTGCAGTAGACCGCATTTCTTATATTCCTGAAGCAAGATAACAGCTGTTAAACATTTAAAGGGTTAATTA
Source organism: Phoebastria nigripes (assembly GCA_035582835.1). Classification (NCBI taxonomy): domain Eukaryota; kingdom Metazoa; phylum Chordata; class Aves; order Procellariiformes; family Diomedeidae; genus Phoebastria; species Phoebastria nigripes. The sequence goes on from JAYKAV010003331.1 coordinate 294,369, forward strand.
AACATTCTTGTACTTTTTCTTTTTTTGTGCAATGCCATGCAAAATCCAGGGGTGATTCTACTTTCAGATGTAACAAGCAACACCTTGTGCAGATTAACAAGCTGGATAAAAATTTCAGAAGTACACAACTGACTTTGAAGCCCAAGTTGCATTAACTTTCAGAACAAAGACAGGCTGCTCTGTTAGTATTTGTATCYGCTTATTAGCTATTCATTCGCTATCTTGTCCTGAAAGTCACCCATTCTTCTCTGTGACGAAGTTGAAAACTAGTAGCAAGTTTCAATTCTAAGAAAAAAATAAACTTGATGTTGCTTAAATTTCACTGTACTGTTTATTTGGCCACTCTTCGTAAACAGAGGCCTTGCTTTGTAGAGCAGTGTCTGAAGTTTTTTGCTACGACTTGTAAACACTCAGTTAATATGGTCATAATTTATTTATAACACTTCTGTGCTTAACATGCAAACTTCAAAATCTCTCTCTGAGAATCAGAGTACAAAACAGAACTGGTTACGGTTGCAAGAAAAGGCAAATATTTTTAAAATGTGATTAGGCAACTTCCGCCTCCACCACCAAAGGCAAACTAACTTGGAGTCATAATGTTACTATCTAAATTTGTGTTTGCCCACATCTTCAACATTATGTGCAGCTCTTGCCCCTCTAGGTAAGATAATAACAAAAAATCAGATAAGGGAAGCAAAGATGATTACAGGAGTGGAATGCATTCAAGCAAAGAATGACTAAGTAAACAAGGACTTTTCAGCTTGGAAAAGATGACAGGAGCCAGGGTGAAAACAAACGCTAAAAGATGGCACTTAAAATAAGGAATAACAGCCTTGTTGAACTTCTTGCCAGAGGACATAATAGATTCTAAATTTTACATGGGCTCAAGGGAAGACTGAAAAAAACTAATGGAAAAGAAATCTATTTAGATTTGCTAAATACATCTAGCTCAGTTCTGAGGCTGGGAAAGCGATCAGAGAAAGAATCCTATTTTTACCCTGTTCTTACTCTTCCCTAAGTATTCACAAATGGCGACTACTGGAAACAGCACACTGAGTTGAATGGTCCTTTGCTCTGACCAAGTACAGCCCTTTTTATCTTCTTATAATCTTAAACTGACTCTTCCTTCCTTTGTATTCAGTGGAAAACTTATTTTGTCTTCACCGAGTTATGTTAGGTGCTTAAACAAACTCATATCTTTATAATACTTGAAATCTTATTTCTTCCTAACTCATGTCCTGATGCGGTAATTTCCTTCTGAAGGAGAAGTCACTGATAGAAAATCAGGCATTTTTCCTTAACTCCTCTTTTTCTTCTTTTTTCCTGTCTCCAAGCTATTAATTTGGAGGAGAAATGCCAGTGGAAATGTGGTAGCTGTGGGGCTACAGAATGTCCAGCCCTAATTCATCTGTGTTAGGGTATGTGCTTGAAGAAAAATGGGCTAAGATCCATGTCCCTCAGACCTGTAATCTCTGCTCTGTTTATCAAATGGGATAGAGTGTATAACTGTAGGGATCTGGAGTGCTTTTCTTATACCATCCCTCTTGCTGGTGGCCCAAATTTAGCTTCAGAAGACTGGAGGCAAGAGAGCTATAAGCTGTCTCGTACACATTAAAACAGGCATACATCAGCTTTAAGAGCCAGAGTGAAACTCTACTGACTTTAAAAATCACTTATTCATTGAGTCTCTGGGGACTGAGTTCTAAAAAGCCAATATCAAATTTGGGCAGAACAGCAGAACACCTGTAATTCTGTTGCATTGTAATTTCTGTAACACCTGCTACAGAAAAATTGCTAAGAATAAGGAAATTTCACTTAGGACCTTTATCTTGGATGATGCAACTCAGAATCCTCTKTAGTAGGTGACCCTATCATAAAGAAAGCCTGTGACAGGAAACCARTGGAGCATTATAGCTGGCATGGCTACAGATTCAAGAAGATCTAGAAAGGGTGCCTCTTGGAGAATATCTCAGCCCTCACTAAGGAGTCAATTTTTCCCATGTAGGCAAGAGGTATGCTCTTTTATGCAAGTATACGCTTTGCAGTTCTGCCTGAAGGTTAGGCTAATGACTCCCTTCTTTTATCTGGCTTGAAAGATCGTTGCAAATTCAGTTCAGGATTTTTTTATTCACATTATTTTTGTCTGTTTGATTTACTTGGCTGGTCTTTATATGATGTTTTCTAAACAAGTTCTATCTCATTGCTGATCTTCTGTTCAGCTGGCCTGTACTGAAACACAAGCAACATTGTGTGTTCATGCAGCAAAAAAGACARACAAAGGCTGCCATGCACTTTAAAAGAAAGAAGGAAATGAACCAACTAGTAATAACAACAAACTGCTACTACTTGTCAAACTACCTTGCCTTTACTTTCTAACATATGGAGTGACAATCAACTTCAAYGATGTCCGATTTAAACCTTTACTTCAATTTCACTTGCATGGGTTTCAAATTCAAGGATATTCTTTTTAATTCTGAGCTTAAATTCATAATCTTTAAATGTAACTGAGCTGAAACTGCTGGGGTTTTATGGTTTCACTATTTGAAAGCAGTGCAGGTATCATCCTTTGTTATYGTGCTCTGTAAAACAAAATACCTCCACTGTTGGCAAGTCTCTGGAGGATATGACTACATTATCAGATCTGGGACACGTACCAAGTTCCAGGATTTGGGTGCAGGATGTAGCCATGAGATAAACCTGGACCTGTAGATTCAGAGCTCACGCAAAAGTGCCCTGAATAGAAACCAGCCCCAGGAGTATGCTACCAGGTGGCTCAGCACATAGATACGGACATAGACTAAGATACCTGATTTCTCACAAAACCATAGCAGGCATGCTAAGCAAAAATCCTTTATCATTATGATTTCAGTCAGGTCTTCAAAGAGAGCTGTAAATCTAAAGCTTAGCAACCACTTGGCCTATCTTTCAATCTTCTAAACCTCTGTGATCTCTTTTGTTATCAATAGGTTTTTCACTATTGAAGTATCCAAAGCACAGAAATAGGTACCCAGCTAGTTCTTGCACAGCTTTTAGATAAAGATCCAATATCCTTCTTTATTTATTATCGGAGCAGGGACTGCCACACTGCCTTATAAGAGAACAAAGTAGTATGTAGTTCAAGTGCCAGTCAGTGTTTTCCCTTTGTGTTTCTGATTGCAGGCTGATTACACAACACTAATGAGAGCTTTTATTTATTTATCTAAATGAACAGAAGCCAAAACACAGAAAAAAAAGAGGTTAAATCTTTGAAGATATCGCTTTTCCCGGTCGTAATGGGGCTGTGGACAGTGCTCCTTTTTCAACTACAGAAGGAAAGCAGGAGGGAGGATTTGGGGGGGGCACATAATGCATTGCACGGGGACATAATGCATTGCACAGGCTGAGTTTTACAGTAGCTATCTTCTGGCTCACCTCCCAGACATTATGCCATCCTGTCATCAAGATGAAGTCTCTGTCCCACACTGACATTTCTTCTGCAGATAGAAGGCTACCTACCCTTAGCTGTTGTAGCCCTGCTCAGCTTCATTATCTTCAGTGATACTATGCTAATGTATGGTGGTAGAGCGTCAGATGCTGCTTGCTTTTGGAGCCCCTTCTAAAATGAGAAGGTGCTTCTGTTTTTTGAGGATACATATATGTAGCTGCTCAGTGTTTATATGTAGAAAATAAATAAAAAATCCAACTCACAGAAGCTAGATGACAACATTGAAAACAAAGAATACAAGTGATGAGACATGGTAGGAATTTGCTACATAAAATTATTTTGCTACAATCTAATTTCATAATACTGAGGCAGGAGATCTAGAGATTTTGCAAATGACATCCCAGTTTTAAAGTATTTCATCTGAATTGCTTGGAATTAGCAAAGTTCTCATCTCCCTCACTCTTCTATATTATTTTTAGTAGTTCATGGAGGTGCATATTTCATTCACCTACTCCTAATGGAAATCCATGATAAAAAAAAAAAAAAAAATTAAAACCAAAACTAACTTTGAAGATATTACATTCTGAGATCTAATTTGGCATTAAATAAACAACATATGATGTTAGTCATTTTTATTTTTGTAAAAAGTGCTTAATTATAAAATTAAATGAGGCTTCTTTACAGAACCAATCATGCTATTCTCCTTCACAGAAACCTGAAATGATCGCCACATTTGCACAGCAGCTAACTTAGAGAAGCGGTATCATTACAAGCGTTACAGCAGATGCCTGCTAACATGCCACACTTTTGCCTCCTTGCAGATGGCTGGAATCTCCAGTCCTCTACAAATTATTCATATCTCACCCCTTTTCATTCCTGTTATTCATCTCAAGCTGTCCTTGCCTTTTTATTCACACTATGTACTTCCCACGTCTCATCCCCACTGTCAGCATCAGTCCTGAACTTGGCCTTGTACATGCCATACCTTGTACGTACATTGGCATATTTCACTAGTTCAGAACTAACGCATTAAGGACCTACAATGGCATCTTTCACCAACATGGGAAATTAAGGGAGTGGAGCCTATACCCTCCTTAAGAGACTTGAATGAGGCCACATAACAGCATTTGTTTTGATCAGTATCTTAATCAGTGCCTAGCCTTTGTGCTGACTCTAGCCACAGCTATCAGTCTGAACCAGCACTAGAAGCTGTGCGTAAGTCCGTTCTGTCAACTTATTTGTTTACTTTTGAGTTGTGCTGTGTCATGTACTTACGGCCTGATGAGCTGAAACACTGTGTTTCTTATATTCCAGAAAATTACCTTTTCTGTTACATGACTATATCCCACACCTGGGCACTTTCAATCTTTTAAGAGCATCAGTTAAGGTCATGGAAGTTGTGTGATTAACTCATATGTCATGAGATTAAAAGTAATTTTAAGGGTTATTTTTTAAATGCCTTCTCATTTCGGAGTCTGTAGAGTGCTCACAAGTAAGAGATTTGCAAGATTTTATCCATGCCCTAGGAGGAAGCAATAGGCTTGCTCTAGTTTATATTTGTGGCTGCACAGCAAAGGTGACACTGCTGAGGGTCATCACATTGCATGGACATTCTGACGTATATCTTCTCCTCCAGCTATGTCCCTTTTGCTCTGCTGTGCTGGCAGCAGGGAAAGACATAGCATGAAAAAAACTCTGCTAAGTCTTCTGATGAAGAAAGAGTTCACTCTTTCCACAGCTTGCAGTATGCCCTGTGAGCACAATAAAAATAATCTATTTACAGTGTATTTTTTGGCAATACTAAAATGCAACCAATGAAAAACTGTAGGCTATAATCTACCCTGTGTTGCCTACCTCTTCTGTCAATGCATAACATGAGCTACATATCATCATGTTTTCCTAGGGCCAGCAGATACTGACCTCAGTTAGAAATACATACCCCAGTAAAATGTGATTCTATATACATTCAGGCAAGAAAAGTAGTTATTAGGAAAGCCTGCTATATTTTGCTATGTATTGATTAAAACTACTATTTTTCCTTCTTGAGACAGCTTTTGTGTTGGTGTCAGGACAGCAAAGAACATCCTATCACTTCATCCTAACAAGATGACCACATAAGAGCAGGATGAGAAGTCATGTTATGCCTTGATATTCACGGTCTGAGAGTCAGAGTTTTCATTTTGATATGAAAAGCATCTATTTTTGATATACTAATCTCCTGGGCAAAGATCTTAGGTCACTTTTACAATCATTTTGCAGTAAGAATTGAATGGTCCATTATTGTTAAACTACCATATATTCTCTGTTGGTACTGAATGCAAAACATAAGGAGTACTCTTGAGTCCATAAGTAATGTTCAATATGATGTGCTAATGTAAAATACATTAGCACTTTCTGCAGGATCTCTAGAATGTCCATCACCCAGGAAATGTTTCTATTTAACAGGATTACAATGAGATAGATTTGAGGTATCACTGAGGATTTCTTTTCCGAGAAGTACACTTGTAACTTAACGTCAAAAGAGATGTAACCAGTACAGGCCATATGCTAAAGACATCTAAAATAGTTTAACTCCTGTTTATTTACATTCAATACTCTCTGGCCAATTAACCAAATTTAAACTTTACTGAAGAAGAAAGGAGTAGCCCTATTAGAAATCTGCCCATCTGCAAATTTTGCAGGGGCACAGGTAAGCTAATTTACAGGTGAACTTACTCAGATGAGTGCATTTTTCTATCAAAATGAAAGCAGAATATTCAACCTTCACTCATAAATAAGAACTGCAAGAATAAAATATGATAAAGTATTGTTAAATTAAGTTTTTTTGATGTGTTTTGCAGTGTTTTAAGTGCTATGAACAGATTTTGCCTTAGAGCAAGAAACCTATTAAGTTGTTGGCCACTCTTGTCACAGTTGAAATCACAAAGGGTGCAAGAGATATTGCAGAAGATTTGGTCTACCACAGAATTCCAGTTAGGAGCTATTCATAATAGTAATAATTATAATTGTAAACTATATGTATTTGTTTTGATGAACGTAATGATTTTTTATTTTAAACAAAAATGGGTGTAATTTCAACATAAATGATAATATTATATCAATAAAGTTGCTGTAAAGAAAATAAGGTTAAATTCTCATGCTTCTTTTTGTCGGTATAAGATGACATTTTGAAGAGTTTGTTGTAGTTCGTAACTACAGTTATATTCTGACTACTTTCTCTAATTTGTGACTTTAAGAAATTCTGATAGATTTCTTCACAAAATGCCTGAAAGTATAATTTCTATTTTTAAAGCAACAGAAGGAAATAATAATGTAACAGTTCATCAAATTCACTCTTGATAAACAAATATATCTTTCTAAAATAGATAAATAAAAGTCTTATAGGGAAACTACACAGCATAAAAAAAGAAGAGGAACAAAGGATGGTCAGTCTCAGAACACTTTCAGCTAAAAAGCCACACTAGCAAAAAAGAAGTGCTTCATTTRCAAGGAAAACATAAGCCACAACCTAAACATTTCCCAGTAAGCTTCATATGTCAGAGTCTGTTTTAAGTTCTAAATTCAGAGCAAATTCAGTGTATTTGCCAAGAGCCTTCATCACCTTAAAATCTCTCTGCACTTCACTGCATAAATTTTCTGTGTAAGACTTAGTTCCACACCGCAGACATTGCTTGCTTTCCAGCATTTTGACTCTCTCTCAAAGTTAGCAGGACTTTATGAATTTGATGATATGCATGCACAGCATATATACTACACTACACTACACTTGATCTTAGCCAAAAGGCCGAGAAGCCCCTCACTACAAGAAGGACATTGAGGTGCTGGAGCACATCCAAAGAAGAGCAACGAAGCTGGTGAAGGGTTTAGAGCACAAGTGTTATGAGGCGTGGCTGAGGGAACTGGGGTTATTTAGCCTGGAGAAAAGGAGGCTCAGGGGAGACCTTATCGCTCTCTACAACTACCTGAAAGAAAGTTGTAGCAAGGTGGGTGTCAGTCTCTTCTCCCAAGTAACAAGTGATAGAACAAGAGGAAATGGCCTCAAGCTGCACCAGGGGAGGTTTAGATTGGATATTAGGAAAATTTTCTTCACCAAAAGGGTTATCAAGCATTGGAACAGGCTGCCCAGGGAAGTGGTTGAGTCACCACCCCTGGAGGTATTTAAAAGACATGTAGACGTGGCGCTTGGGGACATGGTTTAGTGGTGGACTTGGCAGTGTTAGGTTAATGGTTGGACTCAATGATCTTAAGGGTCTTTTCCAACCTAAATGATTCTATGATTCTATGATTTTATACTGCAAATGACTATGTTTAAGGATAAGTTGCACATGATTCATATAAGCAGACTGAAAATTGAGCTATTTAAATTTAATTTCCATTACACCCATAGAATTATCTATAAGCTTTATGTATGTTACTGGACTTTTAATCTCTAAAATATAGATGCTAACAGTTATTTACCATTCAGACTATAAGGTCTTTAAAATTATGGACCGTTTCTCCCAGTGCTCTCACACTTACTACTAATAATACAACTGTAATAGTAACAAAAAATAAAACCAAAATTTAGTTACTAAATCTTCACTGATAACATGAAATAAAAGCCAATAAGTACAAGAGTAACTGCAAGGTATCTGTGGGTAAGACTACCTTTTCATGAGGTTATTACATCTGCTTTCAGTTAAAAGTTGTTTGCGTATCTAGTTGATTCTCTTTCAGAAGTCCAACAAAAGCAAATTGGTCATATTTACAGCTGTTTTGCAGGATACATTATAGAGCATGAATAGTAATAATTTAATAACACACTTAATGGAAGTTCTGCTAAATTGACCCTACAGATTTTCTTTTGAAACTTTAATAGCATCTGAATGTCTTTATTTTATAAATTATTTCTTTATTTATATTTAACTTTAAAGGGGAATTGAATAACTTTTTTTTCTTTCATTTTCTTTGCACCTTTAAGTCAAAAAGAAAATTGCACCTAGATTAATTTAAGAGGCACTAAAGCAATGATATATATATTAGCTGTTTAAAACTGTACCTTTAAGTTATAAACTTCTCAAGGGAGATTCTGCAAAGGATGCTATGAGTCTGTTGCTATGCACAGTCAACTGAACTAAATGCAGATGAAGCAGATTGCTGGCAAACACTTTCAACAATCTGTGAACAATGAATATCAGAGCTTTTCCTTTATTGTCTTGCCTGGCTCTTTACTAATCATTCTATTCACTTCATGTGTTAAAGGTACTAAGGTGTGGCTGTTATCAGAGAAAGATGGAATACAAATAGGTAAATTCCTATACACTGAAGTCAACAGAATCATTCATTATGTAAGATTTGCAAATGCACAATCAATTTAGAGGTACAGACATACATTCAAGTGACAGCAGCTTAAAAAAATCCTAGTATATCAACAAAGCCAGGGTATCTTCATGTAGGCTTGCTCTTTTCTTTCAGCAAATGGAAGGAAATTCATCTTAGCCTAGCCTGCAATTAAAGAGGGTCATGAAGTTTAGTAATTAGRCTCATGAATGGTTGAGCGCTACACCCATACTTTTAAAGATCTGATTATGAGACTGGCTTAATCATGACTAACTGATAGTATTCTGACTGTCTATAATATGCATGTTTTCACATCACTTCTATTTTGTTCAGCAACAGCGCAGTCCATTCTTTAACGTGAAACAATTCTTTATTACAGAAGTCAACTTTTCTTTCAACTGTGTCACCAAAGGATGCTGGCAGTTGAGAAACCATCAATATTGAATCTATACCCAGCAGGTAAAGCTACACCCTCTCATTGAAAAACATCCTTTGGTGCCAACAATGTTGTTATAAAGCTACACTGGGTAATAGCTATCTAGTTACAATTTAACGCAGCTTGGGAGTACAAAAGAATAGCACTGCTTTGAAGGAAAAAAAAAAAAAATCAAAATACATCGAAACAAAAGTTCCTTTTAACTTATCTTTCCGTCAGGACTCTTATGGTAATTTGAAACAGACAACGTTCAGCTGATCAGTTAAAGTGAATAATAAAGTCTATTATTCTGGCATTCATAGTGCATGATACGGCAGCTCATTAAGACCTAAATATTCCAACACACGCTTTCAAGTCTATTCTCTTCAGCAGCATAACATTTTGTTTCTCCTGTTTCTCAGTTCACTTCTGTGTACCTATCTTAGTCCTCACCAGGTCTGAGATTATGTTTCTTGAAATCAAGTGGCATCTGTAGGATGTAATTTACGAAAAGAATAGACTGGAACATCCTGAAACACAACAGAAGGTTCAAGAAAATGTAACAAAATTAACATTTCAAACTAAGATTCAGAAAACATAGCATAAAATCTATTTCTAGGCAAGCTGTAGGATGGAAACACAAAAAGGTCTAAAAAACCCCCAAAGAAAATGTAAGCAACTCCTCTCTTAGAAAAGCAATTAAGAGTGAAAATACTAATGGCTTTCACAAAAACAAGTGTGCATCTATCATCTCTGACAGCCTGCCTTTTATCATGTTCTTGGTATTAGTTTCCTCTGAGCTTTGTACATTGGATTTATTCACTTTGAACAACCTTTCAGAAAATAGCTGGAGACAAATATTGTCAAACAATTTGCAATAGACAGCAACATTTGTTTACACCACACCTTGTTGCTCCTATCATAATAGGCATTTTCCATGTAACTCTCCCAAAAGCCAAAGTTGGGTTCAAGATTCAGAAGGTTAAAAAAAAAAAAAAAAATTACTTGTGGGAGTACAGTGACAAGACCTAGGATGAGCTACAAAGGATAAGCACATACCACCCACCAACTGCAAAATAACTCAGCAGCCACTAACAGAGAAGGCACAGGGCTAACACCCTCCAGAAAAAAAAAAAAAAAAAAAAAAAAAAAGATCTCGTACTCTGCCTTCAGAAAAAAAAAAAAAAAAACAACATTAAACCTATTTCACAGCTAAATATAACCTCATCAAGACTTAAAAACATGCAAACCTTTGCTTTACAACATGCTGAAGTTCACAGGAGAGATAGAATCAGGTCTTATTCTTGCTCCTATGTTTAAGATATATCCCAAGCACCTTCTGCTAAATTAAATGGACAAAAAAATCAGTTAGTCAAACCTGCAAAACTCTGCTGCAGGAAACTAGCTGCAGCTCAGATGCACCTGCAGTGTGTTATAGACCTTTGCAGCAATAAGGGTGCTGAACTACCTGTGCCTCTGGATCTGATAGATACTGCTTGCGCCAGCCCACAATTCAGTAAGAGAGATCCAGAGGGCTGCAGTTATTCCAGTTAACTTGATTATGTGTCTTTTTTAAAAAAACATTAAACACAGAAGAGAACATTCATGGCTGCTGACACTTGCTTACCTACACTGTTAAATTGTTAGAATGGTCTCTGGGCCAAATATCAGTCTCTGAAAAGATTCCTGGGTATAGTTCAGGAATTAGAAGAGGCACTATTCTAAATATAGAGTTTGCATATAGCTACAGTGTTTATAGGCTAAGAGACTTCAAAATTATGGATTGCACCAGTTGTCCAGTTCCCAAGAACTGAGTGGGAAATCACCCTTTTTGTTGTAGGAATACAGCTATTTTGTCTTTTACTTAACACCAAACATACTTACTGTGCATCTGAGGGCAGACAGAATCAGGTCTTGCCATCAATACTTTCTGAAAGACAACAGTGTCTCCCATATTCAAAACAAACAAAAATAGAAGTATTTTAAAAATTTAAATACATACACTTGACCACATCACAGTTTTGTGATATCCTAAGTGGTGAAATAATTTAAGAAAAAAAAAAAAAAAAGGATAACACAAAAGTATTATTTTACTAACAGTAGTTTTATTTTATGCAGGATGTTTCATAAAATTTTTTTGGACAGTTTATGCACTAGAACTGCTCAGACACAGAAATCTACCTAGATGTAAGACCATACACATTTAAAGCCAAATTCACCCCACTTCCTTTGAGGCCTTTCAGTGGGCATCTAAAGTAAAAGTTTAGTCACCCTTGGCTTTTGAGGATTTACAAAGAGGTAAGCAATGTCTGATTTACCTTTGAAGGCAACACTCACTTTCCATTGATTCTAGAGTGACAATGCTCCTTATTTAGGTGTGAAAGTTAAATTACCTAATGTGAGATAGATTAATTCAGGTCATGTTCTTAAACACCACAATATCTTTCTCAGTAAAGACAGTAAACTAAATGTTGAGTTTATACCAGCATAAATGAAGAACCTTTCAGAAATTATTCTGTTAGACAGGTGTGAATGAAATCAGACTGTCTTTGTTCTCCTACATCACATATAATTCTCAGCATATTGTCAGCTCAAAAGATGTATAGTTTAATTTAAAACAGTATTTCAGTAATGTGAAACAGCACTTTCCCATTATTAAGTATTTTCTGAGACAGCACAAGATTACCCATTCACATCCTTTATGAGAATAGTGTAGATCACGTATCAGCAAATTTCTCCTCACTAAAGAAAATCAAAGTCCTGACATTTGAAACTGTGCCTTGTACCTTATTTTGAATGTCTGTTTGTTTCTATACCTCCTTTTATGAGTTTATAAATTTATCAGACAGCCTACAGGTAGCTTTGATTATAAAGTTTTTGGTTACAAAGCAATTTATATTTTTTACATTATTAAAATGCATTTCCTTTTTTCATCAAATAACAAGAACAGTAATCTTTCATGATCATTTGAGGTATTTACTTCCTGTAACTTCCGCTGTTTTGGAATATTCAGGCTAAGTAGATGGTAAGAGTTTGATGATAGTAGATGATAGTGTTTTGCCCTGTTGAAGTCAATGGCACAACATTCATTGAGGTCAGCAAGGCATCATTCCACTTACGGCCCAATTCTGAACAGCTCACAATTTAGGGATTTGATCCATGACTTGTAGTCCCTGACATTCCACACTGAAATGCAATGAAATGGAATTTGAGCCCATAAGAGTCTCCGGACAGACTCCTCACTCAGAAAACAGCCCATTCACGATGAGATTTAAACAAAGGTTGTAGTCTGAACCAAAGCTAAAAGGAAGTCCAGAGAAAGGAAGGAAAGCCTATGATGCCCTGATCACTGGTTAAGATCCAGTACTTATCCTCTTGAAGAAAATAATTTTATGTGTAATTAAAAAGATATCATTTTGATAAATTACTTCTAAGTCACCTAAATAAATATCAGTTTCTAATTATAAAATATTCCAACATATGGAACCCAACATATGGGCCACTCGCAAAGGGGCTAATTTTTGTAACTTACAGAAATATTGAGGTAAAATATTTTTATCCTTAATCTTCAACTGTGCACTTCAAATGTTTTCAGCAAATGCAGTATTATATTCCAGATTATGTATGTTCATGTTCATCAAATAAATAGTGTCTCTAAGACGAATAATGGAAATAATTGACTGTCAGGTGGAGCCAGGACTCCCCTAGCAGTCACATCACTAAGTTTCAACAGCAAGTGAAACTGGTTTTATGGTTAAAAAAAAATATCTGATCCATGACTGCAGCTTTACAAATCAGTTACCAATAACTTTATAAAACCTGAAGTGCATTTTTTGTTTGATTTGCATTCTAACACTATCAGAATAGTATTACACTGTCAAATGAATTGTGCCATATATTTTACGTATAATTGAGGATCTTGTACAGAAATTCAACTCTGGATCTGGCAAATTAACTGTTCAAACATAAATCCAATGAGGACTGCGTGCCAACTGCGTGCTAAGAGGGCGAAAGGAACCAATCTGACCATGATACTGAGGCTCATCTCCACAGACATTGCTCTTGGAAAAAGCCTACTGGGAGCAATAGAGGCATTTAGGCATGCTCAGAGACTATAGATTCATGTGATTTGATAGAACTCTGAATGCCAAGCCCCATGTGCATCTCCCCAGGGCCAACGTCACTTAGTTACGAAGTAAGAAAATAACCGAAATGTTTTCCTCAGTGTTTATTTTTCTCAGGCTTCCAAATATGATTCAGAGATGTAAGCATTTAAATAAACCCTCCCTTTTTAAAATACGTCAAAATCTTAGCTGTCTCATAATTGGACAGTTCAAACTACAATATAGTACAAATAATTATCAACATTTAACACAGGGAGAAAAAGGAAGCAAAGTTAAGATAAAGTCCTGAGAGTAGTTTTCATAAGCATCTTTATGAAAGTGTAACTGAAAGTGCCAGAACACTCTTCAATACAATGTACCTAAACAGACACGCTTTTCAAAAAGGTCTAAAAATTCTCAGATTTCACTGACAGCCTTAAACACTACTATATGGAGAAAGGGAGGTTAATGTCTGTGTCTATGTAGTGACCATTCTTCCTCTGGGTGCTAGAGACAGAAGAGAATTTTGAGGATAACTCTGCACACCCACAAAATCATTTCATATTATAAAATTGCACTCATATTCTTCATACATAGAGCCACACTAGTCTCAATGTGAACACTTGCATAAAAAAAAAAAAATCTATTTAATGACCGATTTGACTTAAGACCAGCACAGACATCAAATTGGAATTTATCCTTTAATAGACAAAGGCAAGTTTATCTTTTTATATCACCAGGCCGCCACAGTATTCCTGCTTCTCCATACCACAACTGTCATTTTATGGATGGTGCCACTGAAATTTATTCTACAAAGTCCCAGATTTGCATCTTTTAGTGGGCATTCTCATCAACCATATGCATCTTTACGTTTATTCAGCTTTCTGCTGTGTCTTGGGTTGCTATTCATACAGGTAGAAGGCCACAATCTCAACACAAAGTCATTCAGCTCCGTAGCCGGGATACCTCCTGTCTGGTACTAACTTTGGTAAGTGGTCATGTAACTTATCATCTCAAACTCAACAAAACAATTATTTGATTGAAAATTGGAGACTTGTCATACCTTAGGCATTCCTGACCTGTTGTTTTCAAAGACATTGCTTTTCCTTTTACATATTTTTAGCATAACGATTTTAATGAATTTGCCCTCACAAAAAAGATTTAAAAATAAAGAACAGAGTTCTCTTCTACCTTTTTACATCTGTAAAAGGAACACACAGCGCAACGAAATCTGAATAATAGATTATGCATTCTTTGAACTGGGAAAGTACAGTACAGAAAAGAAATAGCTCCTAAATCTTGCACATAATTAGTGACAGCAATGACGCTATTACGAACATAAGTGCATGGGACAACTTGTATTCCAAAAGCAGCACAGATGATGCTCCTGACAGATGATTCTGTCTACCCTAACTCCTCAAAAACAAACAAAAAGTTGGTTTATAGGCTATTGTGGCATTCCATATGGCACTTTCAGGAAGGGATTTAAAGGTCTCTCTCTACTTCCACAAATACACAGTCAGTCTTAATTCTTACCTTCAGCTGCCCTAAAACATCTGACAGAGAAAAGCCTTTTTATTTGTTCTGATTCTAGAGTGCAAATCCTGGAAATAGAAGGAAAATGCTGAAACTTATTCTGTCAAATACAGACTGTACAGACATCAATACTTTTTTTTTTTTAACATATGATCAAAAATGGCTTCAGAGGGAAGCCAATTTGAGAGAACGATACTTGGAAACCGAAGTTTCACTAACATGTCAGTGTATATTAACTTGTTTAATATTTCCTTCAACATGACATTCCACCTAGCCAGGGGTGAGACCTAGGACTGAAGGGGGAAAAAACAACTGCTGCTAGTAAATGACGGCTAAGTTATGGTTAGTGAGACTGCAAAATATCAATAGCTTTATCGTGCTAGAGGCCTATTTTGACATACTAAAGACTGGCCGAGAAAGAGCTACGTTTATTTAGGTCATAATGAGATATCACAACATGCTCCAGGATGTGAAATGTACGTATGGGAGGGGCAAGACAGCGGGGTAGGACAGGGACATAATAGTAAGATTGGAAGAAGGAAAGGCAAGAACTCSTTTATATTAAAAATCAGCAAGGGTACCTGTAATCTGTACGAAGAAACTCACTGCACTTTTGACATTGTCTAATGCTTACCACCCAAATAAACAGTAATTACACACATATTTCAATATAAGCCAAAACCCTGATCCCAGCTCCCACAAACCAACTGAAGTGTATTTCAAGACAATTCCATTTGTAATAAAAAAAAGATGGTGAAGGAAACAGATGTCTCTTCATGATCTGATTTACACATCTGCAGACATTTACAGTATGCATGCATTTCCAAAGAATGCTGAGAAAGTTAAATTGGGAAATTGGAAATTTTTTTCTTAATGGGCATGCGCCAACAAAGAGTGTGACTCAAGAAGAAAATAAGCTGTGACACAGACACATCTATCCTATCAAGCCTATCTGTTTCCAAACCAATATCATATTACAGCACCATGTTAAAGAAACACCAATCATGATAAAAATCAGACAACTTTGGAAATAGTTTACTGCAAGGAAACATCACTCAAGTGTGAGGTGGCTGAGGGACAAGTGATTTTCAGATTTCTCCCCTCTCTGAAAGAAGACCTGAGGTTAGCAATGGTAGTCCTTCAGAAATTCATTATACAGAAAAGCAAAACATCCCTCAGCAATACAGACCTGGAGATTTATTTAAGATCATCTAAATCTCAAGATTGCCATTTTATGCAGACATCAACAATAAGCCATTGACAATGACATCAAATATTTGCACTGGCCTCAGTGAAATTATGCACAAGAATCAGCAGAGAAATGTGTTACAACAAAGAAAGATGGAAAAGTCTCACTCAAAAAGAGAAAATCCTTGCAGAACCTCTTAGACAAGAGGTACAGGATAAAGCAGTGCAAGGTGCCAAGATGTTAACAACCTTCAAAATTAAGTTAGGTTGAGGCAGGTCAAAACTACACAAAATCTTCTCCAAATTTAACTGCTTGTTTCGAAGATCTTGTTGGTTTCTTAGATTTTTGTCCCATTTATTTTTCTCCGTGTAGTTTACTTCAGGCTCACAAAGGGTACCACGTTGTCAGGCACGGAGAATGAAGTCTTCTCTTTCGTCAAAGCACAAAACCCAATTAAATGCCACATCTCTGAGCTGAAGGAACCATATCCTATAGTGATATTCAATATCCATGTCCATTCCAGTCCTGGGCCCATCTGCTGAGACTGTAAATAAGGAACTAGATTCACTCAAATGTTYTGTTTCCTCCCGCTGAAGGGATGCTGAACAGCCTTAAACCTCAGCTTATGTTTATTTTGCACCACTACAGTGACCAGTGAGACACAGACAGAATGCATCAGTAAACCTGTCCAAGGGGGCTAATTATCACCATTGGGAACTGGGCCAGTTTAACCAGTTTAATTTCATATAAGCCATCATACAATCATCAGATGTTAAGTACTTTCAGGAACTAACCACTTGGGCTGGAGTCAAACTGGTGAGCTGGAAGTGAAAAGCTCCATATTCTATTACTAATCCCCTGAGCTATAGAGTCCCCAGCTGGTAGTTCTATAAAGGTTCACACAGGTTTTTTTTTTGAAAGGCAGCAAAAATAGTTACAGGTTTGTTTTTTWAAAAAAAAAAAACAACAACAAAAAAAAMCCCACCTCACACTTGCAAGAACAACTATCTTTTTCTTAAAATAATCTCTTTGAAAGTAGCAGACTGTACACATTTTACAAGAGTAAACAAACTTCTCTAATATTTATCCACAAACTGGGAGTCAGAGATCATTAGTGCAAATTTCTGCTGACCGGCAGCATTTATTCTATAAACTTTGGGTATCCTAAGTGGTCCATTAGAGAACAACAGATATCTTCAATCTGTCTAATCTCTTCATTGGGCATGTTTTGTTTCCAGGCATGCATGCTACTTGGTGAAATTTCCCCTTCGTAAGGAAGATAGAAAAGACTGGTGGAGGTGGCAAATAATATTTGGTTTAAGCTAGCAGGAGGAAGAGGAATACCAAGAAAGGCAAAAATTGTTTCAGCCGTCTTCTGAGGAAAGCTCACAATATCTTCAAACTTGACCAGCTGATAATTTGTTGGCTGCAAGTCCCCATTTATTCTCAGTGCTGCTGCTGTGTTTGTTAGCCATAAATAGGACAACACAGAAACAGCATTTGAATTAGAATTTGAAAGTTCTTTTCTTAATGATTCATATTCAAAGGCATAGCCTTCATTTAAACTACATTTTCCTTTACCATTCTCCCCTTTAAACATTGCAGCCAAGCGTTGTGGAACATTTTTCAAGGAGTAAAGGCTTGGCTTATTTTTGTACAACATTGAATAGATCCACGCCCGTGGGTCCCTTACTACATATAATGCTCTCATTGACGGTCCTAGGATTTCCTGAAAGAAGGGAAGCTTTAATGTCCAGCTCCCACTACTTAAACTAAGCACAGGTCGTGCATTAGGATAATAGATGAGATGTCTTCTCAGTTCCCTAATATATTCAGCATCTTTATCTTGACTCCCTCTTGCCCTGCTTCTTTGCTCTGACAGAGATTCTCTCTTTTTGGATCTTTTCTTTTTGTCCTTGCTTATGGCAGAATGCTGAGCAATTTTACTTCTGCTGGCTTCATATAAATGAATGTTTTGTAAATGTAACTTTGTTCCTTGAACTAGAGACTGAAGCCACCCTTGGATAAGACGAAAATGACCATTCTGGACATCAGAAACCTTCCATTCACATGGATCTACAAAGGAATCAATTTCAAACTCAGTCTCAGGAATTTCGAGATAGGGTGTAGGTATCCTGACGTATAAGAAGTCACTGCTATTGAAAAACAGCTGTTTTAAAATTTCTGCACCAGAAGCGGGAAGTGAAGTAATGATAACATCTGGCAAAACAACGGGATTTCCTTCTAATTGTTTGGCTTTATTGCCTTTGTCATGTTCTAGCCTTGTCATGTCACTGCTCCATTTTGCACAGATGGGCTGAGTACACATGCTCCACACATCCACCAATTCAATAAGCCACAGTGTGACAACCAGTATCAGGATCCAACGCAACATTTTACTGAAGGATATGTAAAACCGCCACTGAAAAGCTAGTATGACCAAACTAACACCCAAAATTAAACCTGCAATTATGTTCACTTTGAATCCAAATGGGAAAACCACCCTATTATTTTTTATCCGTTTTTCCACAGATTCAGTACCTAGACCAAACTTGGTCACTTTGTTTTCATGAACTACTTTGGCAAAACCACCAAATCCCAAGTAATCAAACCTTGTCTTTAAATTCTGATATTCAGTCACAACAGAGATGGTATTTTCAGTGTTGTTGACACTGAGCGAAATCTGAAATCCAGATTTTGCATTATCTATGAGCCTGCAGTTAGAAACATTGACATATGGGCCATAGAAAAGGTAAACAATCCTTGTAAGCGTGTTTTTCATTGGAAAGGTAACATTTACAAACTGAGTCCATCGCTTTTTGAATTCAGCAGCTTGTTCTGCCTCTTGTATCCTAGCAACAGGACTACTCCCATGATGATCAAACCAAAACATCTTGTAGTGGGCATCCCACACATCCATCATAGCTCCATTGTATTTGTTCCTAAATTTATAGGGTATGTATTTAAAATCAATGTCGAGATTATGAAAAAAGGCACTGACAGAATTAACAGGAGAGTCTTCCTCCTTCTCAATATGGTCTACTACTAACAATGTCTGAGAATTTAAGAGCAGCAAAACACGATACACACTTTTCAATTTCATTGCTGATGTGTAAGCAGATACCGCCTCACCACTCACAAACATCATGTCTCCAGCCTGGGAGGCTGTTATAATTTCTCCAGTTGAGTCTCCAACCTCATCACCAATCCACTTCAGCCACTGGGCACACTCACCAAGCTGTCCCTCCCAAGGCTGGTTGCACTGGCTCGTAGGAGATGGAGCAAAGACCAAGACATTGTTCAGGTGGCTGAGTTTAGGTCCATAAAGAGCCTCAGATACAAACACCTGTCCATTGGGAGCAAAAGTGAAAGAGTTCTGATCGGGATGTTCATGTCCCGGATTGAAACTTCTCCACCCATCAATCCAGGCATATGGTTGAAAGTGAACAATATCATAGACAGCACGTCCACCGAGTTTTCCAGACTTRAAGGACACAAAGGTGTTTGTCTGACTGTTTGGCAATCCAGCCCCATAAGTAACAACTCCCCAGTTAGGAAACACATGCATTTTAGCAGTACCGTAGTCAGGAGGCGGCTGAGGAGTGATTTCGGCAGCATACCATATAAATTCAGTGTGTAGTGTGCTCCACCTCTGTGCAGTGGATGGCACCATTGGCCCGTCCTTGGGTCTGTGCTTTCTAACCTGCTGTGCCAGCCAGTTGCCAGCTCCATTCTTCATGATAAACTTATCCAAGAAAACCAGTTGGCTCTCAGGACCATAAAACCAGTTGTAATTAGAATCTGCTACACCCACAGTCCTCTGAAAGCCTGGTAATAAGGTGGCATAGTAAAACCAAAAGTGCATTTTGAGCCAGTTGTTCTCCAAGTTGTTAATACCAAAGTGGCGCTGGGCCAGGAAAACATACTGCGTTACTGACTTGGCTGTGTAACTCCCATAAGCTACTCCCTCGTCCAGAGACCCGTCTACAATATGATTGAGCAGAAACATTGTTTTCTCCATCACATCAACAACAGTATGTTTCCAAATATTTGCCCGAGATCCTTTGTCCACCCCTGCAACTAAAGCCCCAATAAGCAAAGCAAGCATATTGGTTGCTTGGTGGTTATGGAGAAGCTGCTTTCCCCAGGAACGAACCTTGGAGTACTCATACATTTCCTCGCTTACGGACCATATCTTCTCCAGGTATTTTTGCCTTCTCTCGTTTTCCAGTGAATTATACAAGAAGTCAAAAGCAGTGGCAAATCCTGTTAGGGAGTGACCGAGTGGCACTTCATCTCCTGGTGCATTCTCAACCAACCAGTTTTTGTAGCCAGCCATTCTATCCATATATTCTAGGGCAAAATCGAATGCAGCTTTATCTTCGGGGCACAGCAAACAATAAAATGCTAGAGGTGGCAGATTGTTACCATAAATCTCATTCCACTTTGCAGCAAAATCAACGTGCTTGGGTGGAGGTAGGTAGTATAACGGGTTGGATAGCATAACCGTCACCGCACTTCTGATGGCTCTAAATAGATGGGAATGGCTTGTATGAGCCTTCTGCCTCAGTGCCTGGACATCTTCAGCGTCGAAATACAAGCTTGGATGAAGATCTGTTTTTTTCAGCTTCTGCTCAGCACTAAGACCTTCCAGTTGCTGTTTTTCATATTGATCTACATTTTCTATGAAAGTCACCCAATCAGAGTAATTGCTTACAGATTCTTCAAAAGTGAAGGCAGCAAACATCATTAATGCTAGAAATAAAGTATGCCCCGTGAACATCAGAGCCATGATCCATTAGTCAGCTCCTCTTCCCCAGGCATGCATTTCCTAACAAAACACAATGTTCAGGTATCAAACTTTGATCCAGCTAGTACAAAACCGAACATCTTAAGGCATATTTTTAGGAGAAAAGACTTAGCRTGTACTGTGCATTCTAACATACTCAGATTACTTGTAATCTGAGCTACAACATTGAAATAACAAGGCTCTCGAAACTTAAATCTCAGGTGCCTTGTCTGTTCACACTTTTCTCAAACACAACACTATAGCATAAATACTAATACTAGGGAAAAAGTAAAATCTCTAAGATACGTGTATAAAACACAGGTTGACAATGCACAGTAAAAGACTGAAACACTCTCTCTTGATAACTCGAAAAACTTGACTTGAAAAAAGGAATCAGTCTCACACATTTACTTTTTAAAAAAGCTTTCAATCAGGTCAAATTCCACTTCTAGAGCTGACAAAAACTCCACTGATCACAAAACAATATAATTTATTCAAAACAATGTGTCATATTTGATGAAATAGGGAATTTACAGTACTTGAAAAACAGTCTCCAAAACTGAAGTTATTGTCTTCAGCCTTCCCCTTATCTCAGTTTCCACACACACTCTTTCCATCTTTCTCTTTTGGGACTCATGGGAGAGTGGGAAGGGAAAAAAAATTAATTAAAAATCAACATAGATCCTCCATTAGCTCTTTTTGATGAAACTGCAGTGCTTTTAACCACTATTGCCCTCTGTTTGTGAAAGGTGCGTCTGAATTAAGTCATGAGTATCGACATATTTTCAAGTCTTCTTTCATCTTATCTTCAGCCAATGATGCCCAAATTTTTCCTCAATGATTCAGATAATCCTGCTCCTTCCATTATGAAGCAAAAGGAAAACATGTGAAAGAGGCAGAAAGCCAACACTTTTTTTTTAAAAGAGCAGTTTCGGGTTTCCTTCCACTTTGCATGTTGGTTCTTTCTGTGGAAACAGAAACAAAAGTTCTCTGAAGCTGTATAGGTGTCAGAACATATTTAAAGTGCTTAAGATAACGAAGTACTGCTAACTTGCCAGGAAAGAGGAGTTAATACACCTTTTCTTTTACAGAATTTTTTTTTAAAAAGGAGCATTTTCAAAGTTCCACAAAATTTATCTTCGGCAAAACAGAAATTCAGATTGGCTACTTAAGCTCGCTTTATTTCACCTTTTCCCGCGTGACTACGAGGTCTCAGGGTGTATTTTCCCGTTACGCTACCAGGAGCTACCCAAGAAAATAAATCTGAAACGCGCCACCAAAATTAAATGGAGCTCAAATTAAAACTAAAATAAAACTATACGTATATATAAACCACATGCGTGGTTCTGCCGGCGAAATGAAGGCGCGAAGAGGGAAAGCAGACAGACCGACCCACGACGGCTGCCGCCGTGCCGCCCGAGGGGCGACCCCCGCCCCGCCGGCCCCGGGACGAAGCCTGGCAGCGCCCGCCCGCCGCGCCTCCC
>JAYKAV010003331.1:316967-332856 GCA_035582835.1 Phoebastria nigripes
CGGGGGGCTGCGGGTGGCGGCGCGCTGCGCCGGCCCCGCTCGGCTGGGCCGGGCGGTGCTCGGCTGCGGCCCCTTCCGCGTTGCCGCTACTTTCCACCCGGGCTGGCCGCAACTTCGGGTCCCTGCCCTCCGCCGGCGGCTCCCCAGAGTTGATGGCGGGGGAGATGCGGCGGCGGGCGCCCAGCGAGGGGCGCGGGCGGCGAAGCAAACTCGCAGAGATGTCGCTCCGGAGAGGCGGGGAGGGAGAGAGGGAGGAAGCGAGGGAGGGAGGGAGGGGAGGCGGCGGGGGGGTTGGCAGAGCCGCCCCCGGCGGAACAGGGATGTGCCGATCCTCCGCGCCGTGCTCGGGCGGCGGGCGGGCTCCCGGCCCCGCCGGCGCTCCCGGCTGCTTCTCTTCGCTGCGACTGCGTGAGCTGGCCGCCGCTCCCAGCGCCGAGCCCAGCCCTGCTCTCGGCGGCGAATGGCACCGCCGCCCCTGCGCCTCGGCAGCGGGCTGCCGGCGGAGCGGAGCGGAGCGCGGCGGGTGCGCCCGGGGGCAGGGCCGGGGCCGGAGCGGGGGGGGCGCCCCCGGGAGCGGCGGAGGGGACGGCGAGGGAGGGCCCGGGGGGCGGGGGTAGAGCGGGTCTCGGTGCGGGGAGCAGCAGGCAGGTGTGAGAGGGCTCCGTGGAAGAAAAGCTGCCGCGGGGGGTCGTCTCCGTGGCCGGCCGGCCGGCAGCTACCGCCCGGCCGCGGGCCGGCTCCCGCGGCTCCCAGCCGCGGCAGTGGCAGGGCACGGCACGGCGGCGGCCCGGGGGCCGGGCAGGGCTGGACTGGGCTGGGCAGGGCGGCAGGAGCCGTCTCTCCTGTGGGCAGCAACTTTGTAAGCGCGGAATAAATACGCGACAGTGCCCATTTCTCAGAAACGACGGGGATGCGCAGCACCTGCTTGTTGGAGCGGTCCCACTTTTTATAACTGCCTCCCCGCGCAGACACTTTATTTTATGCGAGGCATTGAAATAGTTCTCATTCAGCTTTAGCTGAAGGCTTCAGTGGTAAAATACAAAACCGTAATGAGGTGTAAAAAACTCTGCCCCTCAACTCGCTCACGGTCAGTGATGCGGTGAAGGGCCAGTAGAAAATGCTGGCTAGCCCCCCTAGTGCCTGTGGTCCACGCACGAAATTCAAGAGGTGTAACGCCATTCTCGGTTTTGAATTGCAGTTTGGATTGCAATTGTTATTTGGTGATGACTTTCCGAGCCTGATTTTGTAACCTGTCTGATGTGATACCAAGCTATTCTTTGGCAGTAAGTGCGCTCTAGGAAAAGAAAGGGTGCGAGATTTTTGATATGTGTTACCAATTACTATGTTGTACCTCAAAGGATGTGGGTTTTAATCAACCCGAGAGCCTAAGTCACCACTTTTTCCGAGGCATAGCCTACATTCTTCTTAACTTTTCTTCCCCCCCCCCCGAATATCTTAGAAAATATAGTTGCATATTTAAGTATTTCTTAAGCTACTCAATGTATAACTATCTTGAAATGAATACATGAATATATAATGGCCATACATTATGGATACTGATTCTGTTTCTTTGTACTATGGAGAGCACCTTAGAAGGATTAAATTATTAAATTATGCACATTTCCATCAATGATGAACTACGTCTGGAACCATCCTAATCTTTCAGATGTGCCCTATGGACTTGGCTTAAGAGGGAAAAATACTGATCATTGTCTGGATCATATCTTCCCATCAGAAGAAATTTGCATAATGACCAAAGATCGGCACATAGTTCCCTGACCTTGAATCTGTTAAAATTCTGCCTTTTCGTGCTACTGGGGAAGTTATTCCAGGGGGAGAGCAAAGGGAAGTGTAAAGCAACAATAGAGGCTACATTCCTCTTTAAGTCGGTAGAAACTGAGTGGAATACACTACAAATGAAAACCTCCCAAATCTTTTCCCTCTATTCTCATTGTACCCTGCATTGTACCCATAACGTTTTTCCCAAGGCTGACCCGTTCTGGAACATATTGAAGTCTCAGAGAATGACTTCTCCCATAAATTGTCAGGCAATTCTGAATGAGCAGAACATGTAGAGGACTTTTGTTAGGTTAAAAGCAAGAGWAAAGCTCTCCCAAGAGCCCTTCTCACTCTCTGGGACCTGTGGTGAGATCATTACATATACAGTGTTCAATTGCAATATGATACTCATGGAGAAGCATGAAAATGAATTATTGGCTGGCCCCATATATTCACAAATGATACCATTTTGACAAAGTCTTATTTATAAGGCAGCGAAGGCATTTGTAAGGCATTTCGCTTTTTCTGTGGAAGCTCTTTCACATTATCAAAGATGCACTGGCAGAATACTTAAGGCTGATTTTCTGCTAAGCCAATTGCAAAACAAGAGCATCCTTAACCATGTACGATTTCCACTAGTATAGGCTACTTACTTTCTGCCATTTTCAAGTCATTATGCTTAAAAAAACCATCCCAAATAACAATAGTGGTAGAACTAGTATTCGATTATTTTTCTATTAGTAATTTTCAATAGTCAGCAGGGACCCATAGTTACTATACTACAACTGAAAAACAAAAACAAAAACTCATGGATTTGACTGGTATCCAGGAGAAACAATTAAATGAAGCAAACTTCAAAGGAGTTGGATTAAGGTAATTAGAAATAGTGACTCTGGGTTGTAACCAACTCTTTTGCATAAAATGAGCCTGAATTGCATCAGCATTCCGCCTTGCTTGATTGCATTGTGGTCAGTAAAATCAAGGTCACTTTCAGAACAACTGTTAATTGTGAAAGTAACTATTAAAAGTTACCATTTACATTTTTATTTGTAGAAGCACTGACCATCTGGCAACAAATTGCATTATATTGTTACATTTTCAAATATTCTTCAAAACTATGAACAGCTGAAAGGCAGGGCTATTGGGCTATCAGCAGGAAAAAGATGCTGTAAAATATCTACCAAGAAAATGAGTTTTGACTCATGGGAAAGTGACCTCGCTGTCACTTCAAGTTCGTAGTATAAGAAATCATGGGTCATTGTTGGAGGTATGCTCTGGTGTACCGCTTCAGGGATACCAAAATAAGCCATCTGAATGATCTTGAAAATGCTAGCAGCGTTATCCTGCTTGAGTACAGGCGAAGTGCTAACAGGTAGAAGTGAATCAGCTGGACTACAACAAAATATTTGCCAGCATCAAAGAGAATAATAATTCAAAAGTTCATAAACGAATGAGGTGCTGCTGTCAAATATGAGACATTGATCCACATATACAAAAAGAGCCAGGTGTTTAGATAGGATCTGGACTGAGGTAACTAGGTGTCCAGTAATGGTGGACTCTTGAAACTTCTGCCTAACTCCTCAAGTAGCAAAAGCACATGAACTCCCAAGTTTAAAGTACAGGTTTTATTTCAGAGGCATCACGAGTTTGGGGGAAAGTTCTTGACCACTCAGAAATCTCTCCATATTGGGCAGGGCTCGGTGCATATTTCATGACTAAACCTAACTGTGGCCTGAAAGATACACTTTTCTTAATCTAAATCCACTCGTAGATCTAATTCATTGTGAATTCTCAAAATATACCTCATGCACAGCTCCTTCTTTTACAACAGACAAACAAAAAAACATTGGAGGACAATGCAGTGGTCATGAGGATCCTCTTTAATGCAATAATCTGTTGGTCGGAAGCACCCACCTTTCACAGGGAAGGCATGGGTACAATGGTCTTTTCTCCTTTAAAGGATGCTAACCAAAATCTCTCAACTCTTAAAGGACCTAACCTCTTGTCTGTTTCAGGATACAACATCTTTTTGTTCCAAAATAGGGGCATCCTGTGAAATCATGTTACTTTTCATTATATAATCACACACAGAAACATACACACATAAATGAATTGTATTAGAAGGAAGGAATTAGACCCTCTGCCACCCAAGAATAGCCCACACACTTTATGATAAACAGGTATTGGAATGAAGCATATACTGCATTCTCAGAGCAGGGATCATTCCTTCAAATCAGGTCTCCCACTCCTGACTGTAACACTGACTTTTGCAATATCCAAGTCCACTTCCTCTCTGTGTAACCCCACGTGACAGGAACACAAACAAAAACTACACTGTTAGCTAGTCAACTAGTTTTGGAGGGAGAAATCTGATGTTGCTGATGAACATTTGACAAATAAAGGGGGTGAAACATAAAGTATATAAACAATTGATATCTAAGTTCCTATCTTTTGGGGGTCAAATGAATACAGGGGAACTGTATTGTAGAGTACACGGAAAAGAGCAAAACAGCATGTGGTGATACTATTCTTACTTTTTTAATTTTAATTTTTATTTTTATTTTTAAGGTGTTTTTTATTTTTACTTATTTTAAGATTTTTTTTTTTTTTTTTAATTTAAGAATGGTAACTAATTAAAAGCAACAGCAACAAAATACAAACAAGCAAACAAGAATATCCTGGGTTTATTAAAACTAAAAATTAACGCGTTTAAGTTTATCACACTGCACAAGCAAAGTAGAAAAAAAGTAATGTTTTTTCCATATTGCAAAGGCTCTTCTTTTAGTGGAGTTCTCCAACACCGCAAGACTGGAGCGCTCACAGGCTGAAAAGTGGCCGGTGTCACTGTCAGAAAAGAGATGTAGAATGGAGCAACTGCCAAAAGCCGCAGCGCTGCACTCTTTCTCTGTCCCAGCTGTGTGGTCCCGCCAGCCCCTTTGTGCCAGAGCAGTTGGCAGTCTCGTTGCTACGTAATTGCTCGTGCAGACACAACAGGGCAGCGCAGTTCTAGGCCAGCTTAAGTAGATTGCGAAACTGCACCTTAAAAATGCCAGCTGCATACAGGGGTAATTTTAAGTCCATTCATGACTGTCTCAGACACTGCATGTGAAGCAAATGGGACTATTCGTACTTACTTTGGTAGCATTTGTATCAAACAATCTTCAGTGGAAGTGGTTTAAAAACATCAGAGATGACATTGTGTACAGCGGTGGGACCCCAGGAAGATTCTCAGCAGTCGGTCGGAACAGCACAGTGCCAAATTCTTAGGATATCAAATTCATTGGAATAACATCTGTGCAGATCTACATCGGTGCACATTTTTCRCCATGGAAACTCATCACCAATTGTAGAAAAAAGATTAATGCTACAAATGTTGTATTTATGGAAGCATTTATGTATTCAAGGCTTGCTGATTGTATTTTGGCTATTTTGCGACCTGTCCCTAGATGTTGCCATATTAAATACAGTATGTCGGCAAATTAGTCATAACATAAATCCAAAAGAGTGGAAGAAGATGGAGTCTTCTTTTCCTTGCCCTAGTATCTTGGCAGTCTAAGAAACTCTTGAAATTAAACTCCTCCCCACCCCTCACCCCCAAAAAACACTAAGCTCACCAGGCATTAAGTTTTGAAGCAGGATATGATATGTTCACTGGACATATGAGTGATCAAATATATGCTACAGTTTGGGCCAGAGAAAAAATTAACATCAGAATCTCGTAAGGTAGATAAGCTTTATATAATATTGCTGTGAATGGGGTTTTACCCTTGGACTGCAAATAAAGGTCACACATGAAGAATCAATGCATGGAGGCCTACCTATCCTTTGGTTTTGGTATAACAAATCCCATGGTTTTTCATTTTAGCAGAGGTATATCAGCTGTAGCTTTGCAATCCTAATGTAAGCTCACTGTTGTGATTTCCATGAAGTGCATGCTTTTCTATTGACTTCGTAAGCTTTGGATCTGGGCCTAAATTCCAGTACCCCATCACTGGTCACTTTACACCAGCAGCTATTAATACAGTATTCTTATTTGCTAGCAACCATAAATTAGAATTAGCTTAAAGAGATTTTTAAATATATTGTCCAGCCCATGAGGAATATATATGAAAAATGTTCTTGCTGGACAAGCAGAACCTACAGAGGTGGAAATTAAATCATAAGACTGAAAATAAAAATTGTTATGATCTACACCATTGYCTCCAAATTATATGATTAAGAAGAGCCTAAATCAGACATTATAGTGAAAGAGTACAACTACAAATCTTAACTAAGCATATTTTTTGTAGTTCTATTCATTATACTAATGTACAGGCTTATATTTAGCAGCTTTAGAAGCATTAGAAAACTGGAAAGCTACAGATTACAACCCATATGGGTATGCTCATGTTGGCAGCAGTGATTAATAGTATCTCCTGGTTTTGCTTTTTATAAACCAAACAATATTTAAGACAGATATTAAGATGATTTACATCACAAAGAATTCAAACACTGTACTTACTTAACTTGAACAAAAAATACTGCATTAAAAGGAGTGTGGGATAGAGTAATGTATTAGTTCACTCATTATCACAGGGAAAGAGGCAAGTTCTCAGGTTAAAATGGAATATCTCAGTTTGCAGCACAGTACTCTGAATTTACATAATATTTAACCCATTCTACCTAAATACCCTAAGTGATTTGCTGTCAATAAAGGCCACATTCATCCAGCTTAGTGGGATATCTTACTTTGCAYAGTCCTATTAGATTTAATAAAATGACTGTGAAGTACTACTTAATGGAAAGGTGTGGTTCTACAAGTACTTTAACATTAGTGAGGGCTCCTTGGAAAGGAGTGATCTACCACTCTTGTCATACCTGGTTGCCTATTCCCATCTCCTCCTTTTTCAAGGGCGATATAGCTGTGATGAACCAGGTGAGGGGACTGGTTTTGCAGAAATCTCACCTGACAAAATAAAGGTTAGTTTCCAGCTAGATAATTTCCCTCAGTTTAGTTCGCCTAGCATAAGGCAACAATATATATCTGGAGGTGGGAAGTAGTAAAAAACACTTCTTTGGAGACTACTTTAAGGTAAACAGCCTTTGTAAACCTGGTTGAATCCTTCAACACCTAATTCTGACATTTTGTTCTGCTGGAGGAGAGGTCTAGAATGCCAACTATTTCTAATCATCTGAGTAAGCCTTAACAATTTGAGAGTTAGGCATCTAAAAATGTTGAAAGTATAGACTATCAAACCTTTTCAAGTAAGAGCTCATTGTTGCAAATATTTTTCAATGTTATTGTAAAAAATACATTCCCAAGCACTTACAGTTACTGGTCAATTTTAACATTTACTTTGCTAAATGTTAAGTAGATTGCCACTGGCCTCCTTTAATTCATGTGAGGAAAGTGGTACAGAAATATTAAGGTCATAACAATATACCAGTAAGTTGCGATTGACTTAGGCTGGATTATAGACAGCATAGTGAACTGTGTCCTCTCACAACCTAGAATACAGGGTTTGTTTTCAGTTCTTCTGGATTTAACCCAGATTTTTCGAAGGCTAAATTTTGCGAAGATTCCACTTTTATTACAGTTTTTTCTGCTAATGTATTTTGGCCTGCAGGTTTCTTTTAAAGCATCTTCTCCATCTGTACTCTGTTATTCCRAGCGCCTTTGTTGTCATTATTTTTAACTTGTAAATGCTGCCAGAGAGATCRGTTATGTCTACCTAACAGCATGTAGCTCTGCACACAGGTACCCAAGCTAGTTGTAACAAGCTTAGCTAACTGGAATAGAGAACATGCTCTATTAATGAAGCTGTTCCTTCTGGGATCTAAGCTGATACATTAAAAATTAGCCTGAATATTACTTCAGGGCAGTGGATAGTTCTTAGCTGACCCATGTTAAAGAGAAGACTCTATTTAAATTTTGGAGGATAAAGTTAGGATGCAAGTTGACCAGTCTATAGATCACTACGCAGAGAGGTCACACTGGAGGGTTCATAAATTAACAGCGGGAGGTATGAAATGATCAAATAGCTGGAACCTGAAGTTCAAACTTTAATGATGTATAAGTTGTACATTATTAACAGTGGTTGTAATTAAGACTGGAAGAGCTTTTCAAAGAATATGATGGATTCTCTCTCATTTGAAGTCTTTAATTAAGACCGGATGCACCTCTCAAAAGATATTGTCAAATTTGATAATAAAAGAACTATCAGGAGAAATTCAAAGGTCTTAAACTCTATGAATTTTTCATCACATCAAACTTTCTTTTATGGCGTTCATTCATCTAGAAAAGTGGAAAAATACAATGGACATTTATAAAGGTCATATAAATAAGTTTCTTGTAATGGCAATTGAATTGCTTTCTGTTCTGCTAACATAACTGCTTTTGGAAGCAGCTCAAGATGTCTCAGCAACATAGATGTAAGAGACCAACTGGCAGCTAACACCAAGGCCAACTTGTAACCCACTGGAACAAAGAACTGTTTTCCAACGACAGGAGACAAAACTTGATAAGGGAGCAGGGGGTGCAGATCCCCTGAGCCTGTCCGAGGAATTTCTCAAACACTCGCAAGACTGAGGGATGGTGAATCCCAGGAAGGCTCCTCGGTAGAGTTAACTGGGTCTGGCCTTGGGAGAAGAAATAGGATGACACCATAAGTCGGCCAAATAAGGGCGTATCCAGATAAGTGTTAAGAAAACAGGAACTACTGATAAAACCAAAGAAACAACTACTTGAACTATGAGTGAACTATCCTAATTAGCAYACTAAAAAATCCACCCACCAGCAGGAAAAGCCMCCTACCCAACAAAGCCCYTTCCCCACTGAATATGYKCRGWAAAAAGAAAGGACACTGTGACTTTAAGTGAAGACGAGGCATACAAGAACCAATAGAAGCGAACAATGAAACTGCCACCATAGCAGAGGGGCAGTCTGAAGTGAACAGCGGGCATAAAAGGGGAAGGCAAGTGCTATAGGGGGAACTTTTGACTTTTTTGGGGAACTTGTGGGAACTTTTGAAGGAACACTCCTGCAGACCAGAGACYCCCGTTGGCTGGACCAGCRCTGGAATCTGGACCAGTGATCTCTTTTTCTCTCTCTTTCTTTCTCTCKCYCYCYCCTTCTCTCTTTCTTYTATTCTTTTACCTTTTCCTAGTAAGTAACACAAGGCATAAACTCCCACATCAGTGGCAAGCAACAATCTTTTCTGTTATCCAATTACTTACCAATGAGCCTAGCTATAGAATAAAAGTCTTTGCTTATGTACAGACCTTGAGTGTTGTTTCACCTTAATCCATACCAAGGGAATTTGCRAATCTGAGACACCTCTCCCTCACAGGCGGGACATGACAATAGACAAAAATGAATTTTGCCACTCTAAGCCTGGGGAGGTAAGGCTGGTCCTTCAGCAGTAAAAGAAGACATAGGGAGAAGTAGTAGAGCTGAAATGGGATGGCAGAATTTCACATCACACTTACTCCCTCTTATCTCCCACTCTGGTTCCACATAGCAGTAACTCCTAGCCCATACACCCTGACCTGTCTGGCAATATTAGCCAACCAGAGTGACTTTCCAGACATATAGCATAGATAGGGGAAGATAATTAGGCTATGGATATTTTCCTGTCCATTCCAGTTTGCTGCCTAGGCAACTGCCTCTTCTGCCAACGCCTGAAGTTGGTCCTGATTGCACTAGTGATTCATTAAACTATTGTGGACTCATTCAGAATMCCACCTTAGTAACCATTGCAAGGTCATCTATAACAGTCTGCAGTACAACTTTTAAATCAGCAAGTCATATATAGTATAAAAGAYGTTTTGTTTATGAGGCTTTAAGAAGTCACAGACATCTATACAGAGGTGTTGTATATCAACTGATAAATAATTTTTTCATATACACATACATACAATAGATATCCTTGGCACACCTGAACAGTATTATTTTGACTCATAGGAATGATGTATTCACAGAAAGATAAATTCACTCAAGTATGCTTTCTAAATAGTAGTACTGAAAGCCAATAGATGTAAGAACAAAAATATTCATCCATTTAACATGAGATGCTTGCCATCACAAATGCTTCAGAGAACACTTAAGCAGTTAGCATATTTCTGACATTTTTTCATTTCCAGAAAACATGGCAATTGATAGATCTCTTTTCTATCTAATTGTCAACAACCATGGAGCTTTCCGTTTCAAATATTTTTCCCCTTTGCTTTTCTACCACACAAAAAAATGAATCTATCTTCATCTCCAGATCCTCTGTAAAATATTTACAATCACAACAGCAGCAAACAAACAAATACATAAACAAAGCCCGTCAAAACCCAAGATGAGTTCAATTGCCTGTGCTGAACCATGCTGTTCCCACAAACATGGGATTACCTCTGGCAGCCAGGAAGGCAGCAAAGTATCCCTAGTAAGCTCTGTACCCTTTCTTCTTCCTCCAAAATCTACATGGTTTTGCAATATTCCCAGAAAACTATCCAAATTCCAGCTATTTTAGCCCAGAGCTCATTAGAAATGTGACAGACATGCACTGCTGCTGCCTAGAGTTGCAAAGAAATTACAGAGAATTATTCAGAATTTTCCTGACAGTTGTCTGTAAAAGATTTATTGATATCACTGATTGATGGGATCAAAATATTCTAGACAAACACATGAAATCTCTTGAAATTATGACAATAACTGAGCAAATTTCTAGTCGTGTTACCCGCTCACATCTCTATATTCCTCCTCCCCTTGGCAGTTCACTTGTCAGGGGCAAGGCGCTCTACCTTCTCTTGACCTCCAAGACCTTAGCAACCTAATGAATAAGAAAATAAGAACTTTCAGTCTGCTGCAAAATTAGCATGAGTGTTTTGAATCCAGTAGAAAATAGCACAAACCTGTTCAAGCAGTTGTTCTATCTTTGTTCTACCAGAGAGTGAAACTTTTCTTTAGGCAAAGCTTCAACACATTAGGTTGCCTGAGAACATCAAACAGGACAAATTAAATAGAAAGATATTTTATCTCCATAATTAGAACACCTATTATTAAGAATATTAAAAATCAAAAGACTTGCCTTCCAAATATAAAGCATAGAATCACAGTCAAAAAAAGGAAGTTTAAAGTATCAGCAGTTACAAATTTAAATATTTCAAAGCAATTCAGCTTTTGTTTTAAACTGGACTAGTTTCCCCAAACCCTAATATTTTAAAATTTCCTTCCAGGTTTGATGGCCTGCAAAGGAGATTGGGACTGTCCTAAAAACAAAAAAAAAAAAAAAGAAAAGCAAAAAGAAAAGCAAATAGGAAGCCAAGCGTTGGCAAGGGGTGCTCAGAGGCCACTTATCTGGCCTCCTCATCTGAAGTTAGGTATGTGTCCTAAGTCACCTATTTAGAATATGTTAAACAGTGTACAATAAGCACCTCTTTYCCTTCAAGCTATGGAAGAAGTCTAGATAACAAGTCGAGATACAGGACACTGGTTTAGATATGCCAGTGTAGGTGGAGATGAATCCAATGTCTGGTATCCAGTCCAGCACTATCTGAAGCCAAGAAGAATCTATTGTTTACTTCTCAGACATTAAATTAACCCCTTGGTCATTAACAGTAAAGCAAATCAATGTGTTTCAATCTTGTGATATTACAGTTTGAGATGTACGACATATCTTTTAAGAAAATCTGTGTAAAAGATACAAGCTTGCCCACAGCAGTGAGGCTTATATAGCATCAGAGATTTGGCGAAATAATGCAGTGCATCAGTCATACACTGTGCAATATTTTAAAGGTTTTCTTGACATGCTGCAGCAAATTTATTTTAAAAATGAAACATTAAAAGAAATATCCTGCTATAAAAGTAGCTTATTTTCATCTCAACAATAACATGAGACTGCAGTTTGAAGAGTAAATACTGTGATGAAGTAATGTATGACTATCATCATCATTATTTTCAAACGTGGTTTTATTTGGGACTGTGAAATTTGCTATATACTTTTCATTGACAACTATAAACACGTATGAGGAAGAGGCAGGAAGAGGAAGAGGGAAAGAAAAAATGTTGAAAAGAATTCTTTAATTAATAAAAATGTTGAACTGTAGGAGGGAATACATTAAAAATCAGTTATAACTTATACAACAACAAACCTGTATGCAGTCAAATTTATCAATTGATTGCTTTAAATATAGGACACTTTTGTTCATGATTTTGTAGGTGGCAAATCTGCATTAGCTGTGGATTTTGTTTGACTCAAATTGAGGAGCAAGGCTAAATCCTAGTTCTACCAGCATAAGCAGAAAAAAAACCCTTCTTCATTAGCTAGTTTTCTGTTAGGATTGCTTTTCAAGTTGAGTGCCACTGAGTAAAGGAAAAGTGAGGTAGCATATTCTTCTGGAATGGGAAGCAGCTGAACCTCAAATACTCAACAAAATACTTTTATTAATTACATTGACTTTTCCAATCAGTTCTCTGAAGAGCAGCTCGCTTTTCTATTTCTTATTCTGAAATTCTAACCAAAAAGCAAAAGCAGACAGTGTTTGCTATAATGTTAAAAAGGTAAATTGTAATGGCTTTTCTGAAGAGGAGCTTTTTTCCACTTATGATCTCCACTTATGTGGAGGCCTTGGTATCACAGGAACTTTGTCTCAGTAAGCATTTACTAACTACATGCAGTTGTACAGTGGACTTTGAAGCTTACTAATTTAACACAGAAATGAATCACATTCAGTCTGTTATTGAAACCATGAGTGGATTTCCACAGGGCTTGTACCTGTGTGTAAATCAGGGCACAAAGCCAAGTTCCTTTCTGTCTGAAGATGGACATTGTTGAGAGACAGCCTTTCTYTATGCTTCATAGCCAAACCAACAACAGGCACATTGAAGCAATTTGCAGCAATTTTATAATTATTTTTGTGCACAATTATTTCCTGTCATTTCAATCAGAATATTGAAGGATATGTCTAAATATGTACATCAAATTTATATCTATAATAGACACATGTTTTTTATGTCTATCTTTTTTTTTTTTTTTTTTATCAAAGTTGCATTTTCCCCCCCTACATTTTACTTTTAGACCCAAATGTGCCCTGCTGTTCCAAACTGACATTTGAAGTATCCAGATAAGGTATAGTCATACAGCAACATGAAAAGACTATAATGATCACTTCCAGGAAAACAGCATCAACAATAAAAGAGAGGTCACAATTTTTTTTTTTTTTTTTTTTAATGCTTACCTCACCAAAATATAAACTACCACAGGTAGATTTTCATACTTTTTTCCTGTCATGTGATTTCTCTGTCAGATCAATTACTCTAAGTCACTTGCTTAGAAATTTCCCAATGCAGTTTATATATTTGGTAATAGATGTCTGAAATGTTCTCCATAATGCTGTACTCTTGAGAGACGGTAACTCAGAGCTGCCAGTCTAACAGGTAGGATCTGCATCCAAACAAAAATAAGCACAAGAGCAAAACAATGGCATTAACAAGCGTAAGGAAAATGGTATGAGATGCTGGCAACTACAATGTTCCATTTTAAAAAGAATGTAATTTAAGATTTCCTCTAGCATGGAAAGTTCTTTTTTTTTTCTTTTTTTCCTCCCTTTTTTCCCCCCTGACACTAGAGGAAAAAATGCTGTGACATGGTGAGGAGATAAAGTAGGTTTTATTCCAATTTCATAGCTCCTACCTAACCTTCTTGTCTCCTATTCCTCAAGGGTCCTGTTTTCCAACATCATAACATCTGCTTTTTGTTTCTTGACCTTGCACTTTCCCTCTTTCCCTCCAGGCTATTCACTTATTTCCATTCCACTTCCTCCTCCTCACCAGGACATCAGCAGGGGGAAGTGCAGGTTAAGCAGAAGACAGAAACTCCCTGTTCATAGTCTTGATTTTTACTTGGCATTACAGACACATTTCTGCCTTCCCTTCTCTCTCCAGTAACAGCAAGTTACAACAAGCTTACCACAGAAGCCAAGTGCTATGCAGTTTCAACTCAATATGTGAAAAATGCATTTTTTGACAGTGGTTCTTTTGCTCTTGTGTTTCCCCTGCCCTCTGTAGGCTTGGTCCAACCTTATAATTCCCATGTGAAATGACACACTCTTGACACTAGACAGGAGACACCGTCTCAGCCCCCATGAATTCCTTTTCTTTGCTCAAAAGAAAGGAAATGCTACAGTTTTGCAATGGACTTTTTAGCATCAACATTTTTTTTTTTTTTTTTAATTTTTTTTAAGAAGAGAGACTATTTTAGCTTAAAATTTACCCAAAATACTCAGCCTGAGGCAGACACCTGACATAGACACCTTTCAGTGCTGTGTTTTAAGTTCAGCAGTTATAAACAATTGCAGATAGAGTTTTGTAGAGACTGTAAGCTCACAACAATTAAATACAATGGAGATGTAACTGTATTAGTTGAATGAATTCATTTCAACTTTTCTCCACTATTCTTTTTCCACAGATTAAATTACGTGTTAGCTTAGGGTCCTCCAACTTCAATAGCTGTAAGGATAAAGCTGGGACCTGTTTGATTTTTGCTTGTTTTTGTTTGCTTTTCAGGATGCGGGTGCAAGACAATAAAAGCTGGTTGGTCATCTACAGGGAAAATAGAAATTTACAGGAAAGTCATTGCAAGAAACTCCCATTTCCTTTCAAGAGACAAGAAACAGAAAACAAATTGTTCCCAACCAGTTATAGATCAGCTTTTACTCATTTTAAGGTGATTACCTTCTACTTTAAAACATCTAATGGAAGAATAAGTGTAATTTATTTCAGCCTGTTGTGCAGGGTACAGGTGTTAGTGACAATAACATATGTTCTAGTGTACTTGTTTTGCAATATGAAGTTCCTATGTAATTTTTGCTCCTATGAGTGCAAATAACAGGAATGTATTTAATACATTATTTAGTAAACAGGCAGAATAAGGCAGAAAATTGCAAGATAAATCAGATCAATGCAAAAGTAAACATTTAATTAGCTTTCTTCCTTCTCTTCCATTAACCTTGCTGAATATTTTGTCCCTTGTTCCAAGGTAAACACATATCTGACAAAGCAACATTTTCAGAATTTTTGTTTAAATTTGTATTCCTAAATGAAAGGAAGGTAACAAACATAAATTAAACTGACAATAAATGCTTTTTATGGCAAAAAGGTTTTTTCTAATAATTTGGGAACTGCTTGGAAGTCCTTTTCTGGATATGAAGAAAATAATTCATAGCTAAGAATTTATGTCTCAAGCTGTGATTTTTTTTTTTTTTAATTATTATTTCTTGATTTTTAAATCGGAAAGGGGAAGCTTTTACTTAATAGCAGCTAAAATTGGAATAGTCTATATGAAAATAGTGCATCATATTTATATTTAAAGATGTATATTTATACTTTGAGAGGCAGATGGATGCTCAAAATGCAGTCTAGCTTTTCATTTGAAATCTATGAGAATATCTGGACATAAATAGAAAAAAAAAACTTTTAAAATACTAACAAACTTTTACCTTATGCCTTTAGGAACATAAATATTGGTTTAATAGTCATCTAGAAATGAAGTGTCTTTGGCCATCCATTGAGTAATACAACTTAAATGGTCATGAGCCAGATGTAAAAACAAAATTTTCAAAATCTAGCTAATAAAGGAATCAGGAACTCCCTAACTGAAGGTGAATGTCTGCAACCCCTAATCAGCTTTAGAAATTGCAGGACCAGGTTTATGTTCCAAACAAGTTTAAATTATGACCACTGGCACTGCATCCTGTTGGCAATGCTGACAGGAAATTAATGTTTATGACAGTTCTTGTTAACTGTGTATCTCAGTTTCCTTAAGAGCTCTGGAAAGCCAGCCTTGCTCCTGCTGTTGCCATTGAGGAAACCAGTGTCCTAGCATGTAAGGAGCATCTGCTGTAGTCAGGCAACCATAGAATCATAGAATCATTAAGGTTGGAAAAGACCTCTAAGATCATCAAGTCCAACCGTCAACCCAACACCACCATGCCCACTAAACCATGTCCCTAAGCGCCTCATCTACATGTTTTTTAAATACTTCCAGGGATGATGACTCCACCACTTCCCTGGGCAGCCTCTTCCAATGCTTAACCACTCTTTCAGTAAAGAAATTTTTCCTAAGGTCCAATCTAAACCTCCCCTGGC
>JAYKAV010003343.1:0-35167 GCA_035582835.1 Phoebastria nigripes
TACTTCCTGGACCACACCTCCTATTTATATATTGAGCATGACGTCACATGGTATGGAATACCCCATTGGCCAGTTGGGCTAGCTGTCCAGGCTATGCTCCCTCCCAGCTTCTTGTACACCTGGCAGAGCACGGGAAGCTGAAAAGTCCTTGACTAGCAGACTACTTAACACACTGATGTTTTTAGTTGTTGCTATCAACATTCTTTTCATACTAAATCCAAAACACAGCACTAGGAAGAAAATTAACTCTATCCCAGCCGAAACCAGGACATTCCCTCTTTCTCCTTTGGTCTTACTCTCTAGAATTGTGGTCACTATTCTTGCTCTCTTTCTGTTTGGTTGGCATTCCTGAGCTGTTGCACCACAAACTAGATGTACATTAGGAGGACCTACTAATGGAGCACAGCAGAAGAGTTTCTTACTTACAGTGTCTTATGTCTTACATGCAGAGCTCCTGTTTATACACTTGAGTGTTTGCCTTTTTTAGTAGCAGCATAGCATTGTCTTTCTCCAGTTATAGTTCATTGCAATGTCAATACCCATTTTGTATTTGTAGTCTTATCTTTCCTTAGGTCTTGCATTTCTCCTCACTGAATTGAATCCTGTTTTTCCCACTACCCAGAGGTAATTTTGACGCATATGTATGTCCTCCTATGTGCTTCTAACCATGTAGGCTGGTGCCACCTGTAAATTTAGCAAGAACAGTCTTGCTTCTGTCATTTGTGCCATTAATGGATCACAGAAAATTGTGGAAAACATGAAAAGATAGCACCTTGAAAAACTGCATTCAACCTGTTCATCCTTCCCCCCTCCTCCAATCTGACAGCAAATCCATAGTGTACTGGCAGTCTATATCTATACTAGTAAGCAACCTGTATTTAAAAAAATAGGAAAGCCAACCCCAACTGCAAGTTGGTCAACCTGGACTCTGGCAAAGACTGCATTTCACAGACTTTGGGTCTGTGCACTTACTGTCTGTCTTGAACATCTCAAAGCTCCTCTTTCTTTTGCCTCATCAGCCCCATATCAGCCTCCCCGCAGTGCGTAAGGAAGGGCCCCAGGCTTCGACTGGTCAGTCCTACTGAGCCCTTGGAGACAAGGTGCTGCCCATGTGCCCCACTGAGCTCAGAAGGCTCTGCTGTGCCTGCTTGGCTGCTCATATTTAAAAAACCTTGGAGGCCTCACTTAGCTACRGCTTGGCTGCCCAGTCCTGCCCAGCAAGGGACACTGCCAGCACTCACCAGAAGCTCCACATGTCCTGGTGCTCGGACATAGTCCTGCAAGTCACCCAATCACTGCTGATGGCTGAGCTTGTCACCCAGACTATCAGCAGCTCAGCTAGGTCCAAGAACTTTGGCCCTTGCCATTTGCTTGCTGCCTGTTGTGCAAGAGAGGTTTACTGTCTGGAGGCCGGTGCCTGCAGGTGTGATATGCATGTGGAAAGAGCAGCAGTGAGTAAACAACATCTGGCTGCGGAGGGCCACTTCTGAAGCCATCTTTGAAGAGCAGAGTCTGGCCATCCAGCACCCAAGGTCCAGTTTCCAGAAGCTCATCC
Source organism: Phoebastria nigripes (assembly GCA_035582835.1). NCBI lineage: Eukaryota > Metazoa > Chordata > Aves > Procellariiformes > Diomedeidae > Phoebastria > Phoebastria nigripes. Next base: position 1,556 of record JAYKAV010003343.1, read on the forward strand.
TTGTGTGGGCGAGAGTTGCCAGTGTTGCCCCGAAATCCTCCTCTCTTACCAGTCAGTGGCCAAGCACTTTAGTGTTCATGAGTCAGTGGTGAGTAGGATCACGGAGGATGTTATAAACATCATCTTCCAGACTGTCTGTCCACAACTAATCTGCTTTTCTGCAATGCTGTTGGAGCTGTGCACGCCTTTCCCATTCCTGTTTGATGTTCTTCGTAAGACTCCTGCAAGTATTTCACTTGCAAAGGCTTCCCCTCCACTTGTGCTAACAGCTCTTATAGCCTGCTGGGGAGGACTCATTGCCACCAAGGTGGCTATGCCTGCCCAGTGCCAGAGTTTCTGAATTCTCCATTCTCCATGAGCAAGGCAGGAATAACAATCTCTTCCTTTTCAAGTAAATTAGCCTTTTTAGTGTCTGGAAGCCATTCTGTACCTCAGAATAGCTTACCCTTTATGTTTCTGGGTCATGTGGCTATTTGTGACCACCAGAGGCTTCCTGTTCCCTTCGGAGGGGCCCTGCAGGGTCTTGGTGGGATGTGCAGATCACAAGATAGCAAACCCTGAGTGTCAGGCTGGAAGCTAGCATGGTCAGTGCCTGTGGGCATCTGCCTTGCATGGCTTGAGCAAGAGCACTGCTGAGCAACTCCAGTGGTTGTAGTGGTGTTGGACATTTCAGCTACTGGCCTTCTGCCTTCCTGACACCAGGGTCCTTGAAAAGCAGAGAAGTATGTGAAGAAGCCTATTCTCACATGGATGTTGTCAAGCCTAGAGAGGACTGGTTGCCAACTGCAATGGTGGATGGAGTGTGGTGGTGGCTTAGGGGAGAAATCGCRCTGATTTCACACTGAATCTGTCTTTTACTCATCAGATGAGGCCTGTGGGTGGATTCTGCTACAAGTGAGGGCAAGGGGGAAAAGACTGTGGTGGCTGGGAGGATTGCTTCCTTCCTTTGTTATTCCAGAGCTGGCTGGCCCCCTGCCAGTGTAGAAGATGCCATAGAAGAAAGATATTGTCCAGAACTAGGAATCAGTGAACCCAGTCTCAGGTCAAAGACTGCATGCACTACATTTTTGGCTGTAGTCTCTTGTTTTGATATATGGCATGCATAAATCTTAAGACATATGTACTCTTGATATATGTGATCTCTAGTGTATTCATTTTACCACATCACTGGTTGTTGTTCTCTCTTCTATCCTCCTGCATTTTAACATATAATGCAAGGGGGGATGCAGCTAGAAAGAAATTTTCCTTGCTTCTGTAGCTCCTCCACAACAYGGGGAAGACAGCTGTCTTCTAGGGGAAACCAGGTTACCCTACCTGTTTCTGGTAATGCTGTGATCGCATCCTCATATAAAGGAAAGGTCTGTTCTGCAGCTGAGCTTTTATTATGGGAGTGTGTTAAATGTAGCATGAGACTGTGACACTTTCAGGAGAACCATACCAAAATAAGTGTACCAGAGTGTCAGAGCCAAAGAACTTTTCTTCAAGCATTTCCCGGTGCAACAGCCACACAACTCAGAAATTATTTGGGGGGGTGCTGCGATGGACCAGGCTTAGGCCAGAAGGAAGTCTGGCAGCTCAGTTGCTTTTTAGGGCCAGATGATGTTTCTGATTTGCTTGAGTTAAGTAAGGTGGGCAGAAGAAACAAGGATATAGCTGTATGCAAATATTTGAAAATTTTTTATTGCTGGGATAAAGAGGTTTCAGTGAATTTCCAATACCATTAATCTTGCCAGTGGAGACTACTGCAAATGGAGATCTTTTCTGGATACTCATATCTCTTAGTGTCCTTAGAGTGTAAGTTCAGCTGCTTTGTAAGAGGCTGTTGTTAGTGACTTGAGATCATCTATAAAGCAACTTTTCAGAAGCACTTAAGCAATTCACTTCCACTGAAATCAGTGACATTGATATTTGGCTTTAATGTTAGTATGTAGGTTGGTGATAATAACAGTGTTTTAAAATCATCAAATGGACAGCAAGATATTGTAGGAAACTTGATAATAACCATCACCATATAATAAAACCCTTATGGTTTGGAGATGTGAAGCTCATTATTGAACCAAAGATACAAGTATGTAGCTTTATGCAAAGATTTGAAGATAGCTTGATATAGAAACTTTTGGGATAAATCATTGCCAGTGGACTTGCAACGTATTAACCTCTCCAGTGGGAAAGACTGGTGAACTGAACTGGTGGCTGAAATCTTGCACTTTAGCTTGAGGATTTTGGACTTGAGATTGAACAGTCCCTGAAGATGGAATAAGACCTCCCCAGGCCAAAGAGTACAAATCAGATGAAGAAGATGCTGCTGTATCTTCCTCCAAGTTTCAGCTATAGACACTGCAACAGAAACGAAGCTCCTTCATAAAACTTTCTGAAACTTCATACAGTTACTGAAATGTTATCCGTATGATTATGCTGAGAGTTAATTTAAAAGGCTCTTGAGTTTTAAAAAAGCGACTTGAGGTATGCCTCCTTTCTGTGACCACAAAAATACTGCCTGCAAAACCATGCCTAGGTGAGATATCTGGGCACCCAAACTGATCAAAACCAGTAAAAAGGTCTTTTTCATAAAGGAATTGTTGGAAGAATCAGTTGAAGGCACTGACAGAGTATCTGAAGAAGCTAGTCCTGCGCAGTGTACATTAGGCAATGAGAAGACAGCTGGTAAGATACAATGGCATTTACACTGTTATTTGCGTTGTTTCCCCATGTAACTAAAACAATACTTTGATTTGAAGGAGATTTCTAATCACCCTTTATAGTACTTATTGCAGCTCCTGTAGGAATCACATGCTCAAACCTCTTCCAATATTCTGGATAAAATCAATAGCTTCACAGGGTGCTGTAGCTCAAAATCCTATTTAACAAAAGAATTGCAGACTTGCACTACAGAAAAGGTAAAAACAGGAGTCCTAAAACCTGAGATGGAGACACTCTGCAACACCCTGCCAATCCCCAAGCTATTGTTCACCCAGTGATCAGTGTAGAAACCTCACAACCTATTAAGCCACAAGTGCTTTCAGAAAAAGCTGCTCTCTCGGGTGTCTGAGTTCTAATCGATCTGGAGATGTCTCTTCCCTGTTTTTCTCCTTGGAAGCTGAAATGCAGGTTTCAGCTGGTGGCCATTCTCATGAAAAGAAGTGCTGCAACAGTGCTGTGCTTCTGCTTAAATGTGGATGAGGTATTTTCTTAGTCTCCAGTAATACTTCACTAACTCCAAAAAAAGCACCATGTTGGTTACACTTCTGCAGCATTACCGTAGTGCAAGATCAGCCTGTCTTTCTGTCCTTTAATCATCCATATACCAGAATGCCTTTGTCCTGTTTACAGGCTATGTAAGGTAAATTTTTGAAAAGCAGAGTGAAAATAGGAGTAAAAGAATTCTCTAGTAAGAGGATTTGACTGGATAGAGACATTTAAGAAAATTTCCAAGTGGTATATAAGGAACATTCCTGTAATGCTTTATGTCAAAATGCTAAAACTAAAAAGAAACCTGACCAACAGATACCTCAGTGAAACAAAGCAATGGCTTTTTCAATGAAAAAAAGTAATCGTTACTATATGGCTGTTTATTAAAAGACATGGAAATAAGACATGTGACTAAATCCCAGTACGGATGTAAAAACAAACATATTTTTGGGTATTCATAAAAGAAATTTTATGAAAATTTGATTTTGTTTAATATACCACAATAAAAAATCATTGCCTAGTGTTAAAACATAATTGGAAACAGCAGTGGTGTGTTTCCTTTTTATTGAAGGGCTTACTCCTGCAGAATTTTGCATGAAGCTCTTAGTAACCATTAAATCTGAAATGGAATCAGTCAACCTCTCTTCTGTCCCTGAGACGAGTCTTATCATATTTATCAAAAGCTGGAGCTGGATAAACGATTGAATAAATGAATGAAATTTGCATTCATATAGCAACTTTCGTCTGCACAGGACAGCAAGAAAGTTAGAAAGTAAAAAAAAAAAAAAAAATCTCTTTTTAAATTAAAAATAGTATCTTTGCTAAACAGTGAGTGGTGACTGATAGTTATTATTTATTATTCCAGGAGGGGGAAGATAAGAACTCAGCTGAAAGAATCTGACTCAGAGAACATCCGGTCAAAGAGTGGGGTTTATTATTTCTCATTCTGGAATGGAAAGCAGCCTGTTAACTTTGAAGTAGTGGTCTGTACTGTCAGCTAGCTTATATAGCCAATACAAAAGGGACATTTCCTTAGGTGACCTTTTGACCTGCTGTGGTTATCAGTCATCTCAATTTGAAATTCATTTATTTTTCATAAGTTATGAAAAGAAGAGCAAGTCTCAGAAGGCTTACGAGGAAAAACTAGTTCAGCCCCCYGTAGAGAGATTCACAGATTTGGGGTTCAAGTGATCTGTTTAATGAGTGTGCTGGAACAGTTTTCACAAACTAGCTGAGGCTGGTTTGAATCTGGCTTCAGAAAGAGCCAGATCTGAGAGGAGACATGGGGCTGCTCTCTGGTCTGGGCTCTGCCTTCTGTCTAACCTGGGCACATTGCAGAGCTCCTGGAACGAAGCAGAAAGGAAGCTCCAGAGAGGCTGCCAAATCTGCCAAACATAGCCTCTTCCTTTGTTAAAGTCTGTTCAAAACAATCCTTGTCCAAATTCTCTCCAAGGATATGGAGGTTTCTCTCTCAGCATCAGAAAAAAGTGTGTATAGACCACTCCCAAGAGGTAGTCTGTCTCAGCAGGACTTAGATGTCCAAAAGCCTAAGCCACCCACATGTTCAATGAGAAAGAGAAATTATTTAATAGAACAATTATATTACAGGTTATTTGGATTAATTTCCTTGACTAACATAGATGAAAACTGCTGCTCACTACTGGATAGTTGTTTATAACAACTTTTATGCCCTTTCTTTGAATAAAAGCCTCCTGATTCAGTTACAGGCCTAAGAAATCATAAAAATAGAAAAAATATTAGCAGTGAGTACAACAAAGCAACAGACAATTGTTAAGAGGTATCACCGGAAAACTAGACATCTAGAAGAGAACATTTTTTCTTCTTATATATAACAGGAACACCTGAAATCTTAGCCTTGTCACTGATGTTCTGGAAAACACAGACATTTTGAAAATGTATATTTATTTATTTTCTCTATTGGAAACCCTGTCCTCTCTGGAAAGTAGCAGAATGATATACTTAGCAGTAAAGATGACATATTGATATTTTACAGCATTAATTATATGCCAGCACATCAGTAACTACATATTATATAAACCAGCAATTATTAAAATTAAATGTTTCTAAATGTACAATGTCAGATAACTTGCACCTAATGGTACTATAAGAACCGGAAAAGTTCTCTCTACCATAAATATTGATTTTGAAACATATCTGTGCGTCATGAAAACAGGAGAGCTCTGGAAAAAAGCCAGTGTCATGCAAATATTAATTGAGAGATTAAATAGGAAAATCTGGTAATATCAGACTATTTATTCATACACTTATCCAGTGAAAGGTCTTGAAAGGATTTGGATTCAATCAGAAGAGAATTCAAGATTAGGGATAATTAATGCCATATAATTAACACCAGCCTTCATGGGTCTGTAAAGTTTTTAAAGACTTTGTTGAACTATTCCTGTATCGTCTGTTACGAAATCACAAATTTAGCTGATAAAAACAGCTGTGATGGTATGTAGACACAGGGTTCTGAAACTCACTAATCTTAATACCCTTCAGGTATGGCCAGAGAATTTAAGTTTTTTAAATGCTTTGTTCCAATCTGAAATAAAGCCGAATTCTGAAATTCCATTTGTGCAATGGAATTATAATTTTCTGCATAGTTTTAGAACTTCAAACCTTGCCTTCATTTAATGAGAGAAAAAGGAAGGTTATTCCTGTGGAAAAATGAATAGGATACTTTCTTTCAAAACCCTCAGTAGATATAATTTTCCTCTCACTAGTACCAAAAACTTTCATGGGTACCTTAAGCTAAGTTTTGTTTCAGGGGGGTTTTGAGTTCTGGACAAATTAGGATTTCTCCAAAGACCAGACTGTACTCCTATATTTGTGCAGTTTATTGTTTTATTCAATGAGAAATYCCACTGAAATTAGTAGCTTTATTTCCATAATGAGTTTCTACACAATAAGGGAGTGAAGAATCAAGCCTCTGATGTTGCAGATGAATGGGAATTCCCCATATCTAAAAAGTTAACCAAGCTTGGCATTCCCCACTTATTTAGATCATCTAGATATTCTGGATTTTGGTCTTGTACTATATCAGATACATTCCCCTTAAAGAGGTTCATATTTGCAAGACTGACAGAAGGAAGTCTAGAAAGAAAAACGAAATATATATTAATTGGTTTATACTATTAAAGAAAGATTTCGTTTTAGTCTCTTCCTCTTTTCTGCTACTTAAGAACAGTAATTTGGAAATACCAGGGCATGAGATGAGAAAGTATGACAACCTGCATTTCCTGTATAGCAAAATGTAATGATTTAGACCTTTCACAGCTAGCTGATCATATTAAAAAGACCCTATAAGCATTTCTGTGGAATTTCAATTCTTTGATCGAGAGACAAGTAAGACCGCATTCCCTCAGCTGAAGCTCAAATAGCTTTAGCCAGAGAATCTCAGCAGAAGCTTTGTTGATTCTGTATCCCACTGCAAGTGTCAGTGCTGTGGGCCTAAGACAATTGACTCCTGTAAAGCTCTGTCCCTAAATACTTGAAGTACAGCTGATTTTGCTCCATGGGAAGATCTGACATATCCACATACATACTTCTGAGCACATGATTTCTTTGGTTCTCATTTTCCTCAACGCCTGTGTGACACTGCCTTTTGAAATGTCAGAGAAAGGGTTGCATCAGTTCCCTACATGTGGTCAACTTTGTCACTCTGTAAAAAACAGTATCTGGGCAGCTAAAACATATTACCCCCTAAAAAAGAAAATAATGCTTATTTCCATGTTGATCACACCATGCTACCAAGATGAAATTACTGGTGTATTCTATGGACTCCCCAGTTCAAGGGTAAGATATCACTGAGAGTAAAGTCAAAACTTTGCTGTTCCAGGATGAGGTGGCTTTGCACAGATGCTCAGTTTCATACTGCAAAGTTGCTGAAGTGTAGGGTTATGGTCCGGCTGTACTATCATGTTCTGGAGTTAATTTCCAGTTAGCAGTCACTCCGGTTCTTCCTCCCTCTCTTTCCCAGGCTTTATGTCTTAATCCTGGTTTATTACATTGGTTTTGTAAATAAAAGAATCACTTTTCCCTCATGCCTGAATAATTTTTTTACTTGCTCATACAGTTGGTTATAGTTCAGTGTGTTGTTACAGTTATTTCAAGGCTTRATAATGGCTACTTAGCTGTTTCTTGTGTCCTCATGGGAGTTTTTATTGGTTTATTTATTTTTAATTACCTCATGTGGCTTGTTAGCAGCAGTGAAACTTGTGGAAGTTAAGAATAAGAATGAAGACAGAAGATCCGACATGGAAAGACATAATACTTAAAAGATATAACACTTCTTAAAAGCAAGTCAAAGGACCTGTAAAAAAAGCATTTTGGCAGGTAATAAGGGCAAGATGTGTCTATATATAATGTCTGAAAGTGCAAGTTAAGAGACCAGTCGCTGATGTTTAAAAATTAATAAGTAAAAATAAATTAGATTACTTCTAGCCTCTAAGTGCATTTTATTGAAGTTTCTCTTGGTAATACCACTGCTCATTTAGTATTTTACATTTGGTTGTCATGCTTATCTATATATCTTAGGAAAATCATGGAAATTTCCTCCTTTGAAATATAATCAGAAATTATTTGGAATCACCTGAAAATAGTTATTCCTACTTTTAAAGTAGGACTTGAATAATGCTACTGCAATCAATACATTAAGTCTTCAGTTTCCATGGGTATAAACTCTCAGGGTGCTTACCAGATTTCCTGTGGCAGAGGCAATTTTTCAATAAAGAGTTTGCTAAACTTCAGAATAGCTGTTAAGCCTAAGCAGAATTTGATCTGTATATCCTGCTCTTCTTCAGATGTATTATTTTCTGAAGAGTGTTAATTCACTAGAATATGATAAGTGAATATCCTACTCACTTGAATATCCTAGTGAATATCCTAGTGAATATCATATTCACTAGGATATATTAAAGGATATGGTAAATATACTCTCATAATTGAAGGATGTGGAATAACTCAGAACATTAATCAATAACGCAGTATTTTACTGTAAACTGGTAAATCTGAAGGAGGTGTTTTGTGTAACCCTTGAAGTAGTCCTTTAATCCCTTTACACCTCCTTTATCTAGTCTCCTAATTTAAAACACAAATCAAAATACTATTCTCAAACCCATACCACTGGATAACCATAAACTTCATAAAAATAAAGATTTTTTAACACCTGTATAATCTATGTAGGCCTAGAGCCTGATAAAACAAATAAATTTCACTTCCACGCTTGAGAGAGCATAGGCTTTTAAATGTGAGTTACCAAACCACAAATCATTGAAGTTTCTGTAGAAACAATCTTACCAAAAGTATTAAAGAGCTATCAGAAAAAGCAGAAGAAGAATAAAAGGGGCTGATGACTTGCACTAGGAGTTTGTCCCAGTAGCCATCTCAATAGCTGTGGCACTGACCCAGCTAATTTTAAAGAATATTCACTGCAGTCTGTTTTTAGAAAAAAAAAAAAAAATCTGTAAGTGAAGAACATCATACTCAGTGTTGCTGATATAACTGGATGGTGCAATGACAGGTTTGAAGAGTTTGGGCTTATGTCTGCTCAGACAGCCCAGCCTCCTCTTGAAGTTCAGAAGATGCTATAATGCACCTTGCATTCACATGTGAAACTGTCCCTGCAACTCAGGATTTGTGTCCCAGAATTCGGATTTTTACCTTTTTGCAAAATCAGTCCAGTGCTCAAAACCTGAGACTTGATGCTCAATATGTGCAGCATAAAAAGACAGAAAAGGATGCCCAGGCAGAAACTTCTGCTGTACATTTTGTGTTCATGTGAAAGTAGGTGCTGGAGGCCTCTCTTCTGTTTGTAAATCAGTGTCTCCATCACATCCCCATTCATGTATCTTCCCTACGCATGCAAAAAGATTTCTCTCCTTCAGCCGTGGAGGATTTTCACAGCTCTGCTGATTCTGTTCAATCGACTTATCTCTAGGTTAGCAACTATGGACAATTATTTTCTCCTATTGTATCTATTCAAGGTACCTGAAAAAATGTTGTCAGCTTCCAAAATCTCTCTGTTTGTGGACCCTTGAGATCTTATTTTACCATTACATAAAGCTGCTGAAGGCCTCCAGAGAAATTTTAGGCTTGCTGCTGTCATAAACTTTACTGGATGTTAGTGAACACTTCTGCCATGACTTGGACTTCCCTGAGTTTGTCAAATCCATTTCTGATCCCATTTATACTTTTCACGTCCAAAACAACCTGAGAAAATCTATTCTACTGTGTGATTATGCACATCATAAAAAATACTTCTTCCTGATTGTTTTAAATCTCTCACCTTATATTACCATCTGATTCCCTCAGCTCTTTGAGGTCAATAGTAATTTCTTATTTTCCCTCATGTGAATTGTAATTTTATATGTTGTTATCTTATGTCCCCTCAACTATTTAATTTCTTAGATGAAGAACCTGTTCAGTCTCGTCTTGCAGAGAAGCCATTCTACACCTCTGATTATCCTTATTGAGCTTTTCTGTACATTTCTCTTTCCACTATAACTTTTTGAAATTGACATGACCAGAACTTTTGGCAATATTCAGCTACAGATTTAAACCTATTTCATGTATTTCACAACAGCTGTTTTCTCATTTAACTTGTGTAAGAATTTTAAATTGAAAAGTTGTCATCTGATGACTAACTGTTCCATTAACAACTCATTTATATCAGCTGTCAGCACACAGAGGCATTAACATTAACAAGACAATGCCACAGATAGCTGTATTACAGGTGAAAATCAAGTGAACTGAGATCTGCTGAAGGATCTGTATTGGTGTATAGATTTTACTTCCATACAGAACAAATATGGTGAATTCACAGCATTCAGGAGAGCAGGCGTGCACTGCCAGCAGGCTGTGGCTTTTGGGTGGAACTGATCAGACCCAAAAATCAATTTTTTTTGTGCTAATAGATTTTCAGTTGTTTTTCTTAGCTAACTGCTAAGCTTCACACAAAGCTGTTATTGTGACCAGGAAGGTAATAATAACTTGGAACAAGAGATGAAGAATAAAAGAAAAAACCTAAGTCAATAATCAAAAAAAAAAAAAAAGTATACAGGACAAATCAAAGCCTAATCTCTTTTCAAATACATTTGCAGTGCTTTAGTGCATCAAATGTTTAATTTTAACTGCAAGTAGCATCTATCACTGGACCTTTCTGAGAGACAAAATGAGACATTTTCCTAATGGCTAAGGGAAGCACAAGAGACATAGGAAGTAATACTATGTAGGCACAGCATACCATAACACTGAAATATTTCTGACTTAAATGTATAGCAGGACTTAAGTAGTTTAGAGAAACAAATGGACTGTAAGAATGTGAGGGTTTAGGTCTGAGATGCTGGCCTGTTTTTCCACAGGAGCATGAGACCAAATTGTAGAGCTCCCATCTAGCAGGATTTAGGGAATTTGCCACGTGGAGAGCCAAAGCATGGAGCTCAATGAGGGGTTAGGCTGCCTCTGAACCTGCTTACGGTGGAGTTTCCATTGAGTATCTCTGTCAATGTACCAAGTACCTCCAGGTGATGTGGGAGAACTGGCATCTTGTTTCAGGTAAACAGTCACTTGCTTACAGACCTGACTGAGCCACTGAACCTAGAATATGACTTGAAAAGCAAATATATAAATTTTGATGAGATGGAAGTATTAATGAAGCAGAATAAAAGATCATGGATGAAAAAAACAAAAGGTGAGACGACGCGGAAATGGAAGGAGATAGCATCTAGTGAAAACCCTGCCTGCTGTATATACTCTTAATTCATAATATACATTTCCATGGTATCCATGCTCAACAGAAATATAGTGCTTCCTTTTTAATGCTCTTGCCAAATATAATTCTACAATTCACTGTGTGTTGAAATAGAAATGCTCACTATATTTATCTGCATATTTTTTACTTCATTTTATAATGTGAATTGTATGCTTAGCATTCTTTAAATATAAATCAACTGTCTTGACTGAGTTAATGTAACGCAGCATGCGACAGACAACTACTGTATATGGGAAAACATTTTACAGTGTACTGTAAATATAACTGCTCTGTGATAAAGATACCCATATCTCTAATTGAAGTAGGATAGCTCACGCTTCATGTTAAAAAATAAAGCTAATGGGAAAAATAATAAAACTACCCTAACTCCCACATATAAAATTTAAATACAGGACTGAATAGACACAAAATGAATTCACAAAGCAACGTTATAGTTTACTCCCAATAAACAATGCAGGGGTTTTTTTGGTTTTTTGTTTTTTTTTTTTTTTTTTTGAGAAAAACCAAACATATTACTGCATGGCATTTAATTCATAATGTAAATAAATGAGCATTATGCTGTCAGAAACACTGTTGCTCATAAGCCTCTCAACAGTTTCCAAAGCATACTGGAATTCAGGATGTGGATTACATTTATGCTGGTGGAAGCGGTTTTGTTTCTCCTTCTTGTATGTCTGGAGAACCTGCTAATCATACCTACATTTGTTTCAGTTTGAAACACCTGTTTGGATTGTTTGTATTGGCCTGAAAGAATGCTTTATTAGGGTAAGAGAGAGCTCACAGCCTTTTAAACTGGGGAGAATGCTGAAGCGTTCGTGCTTAGACAGCTGGAGCCAAACACTTCAGCAGAAGCAGAGGAAACTGAAGTGAGTCCAACTTTGAAGCCAGTCATGCTTTGGCCAGGGACTGGACCAGGTTACCTTCGAACCTAGGGTATCCTGAGGTTGTACGTTACATTGCTCATTTTCAGGAGGCTGAAATGAGCCTTGGCCCCATAGGTAATGTTACTTGAGGATGGGAGAGGCAAATTCTGATCTAAAGAAATGCCTTGGTGCAGTGATAAAATGTGTGTAAGTGACCATAATATAGACTCTGAAACAGATATGAATACAGCAAGTAAGCAAAGGGTTGCTTTCATTCCTCTTCTGTCATTCTGGAACAGACTGTACAGCCATCAAAGAACCCACTGCCTTATAAATGCTCAATGGGTTCTTGATTGTGTTGATTATCTTGCCACTCAGTAAGATCAAGGATGAGGGACTGTGTCTTTCAGTGACATGAAGATGTGACTTCATCAACTTTTTCTATTTCTGGACACCATAGGCAGCCTGGGTGATGACATCTAAAGGACAGATTGTCCATTAATGTCCATGCTAAGATGCAGTTTTCAAGAGCTTTTAACTACAGCTGTACAGTAAGTAACTGTTTTGTTTTTTTTTCCTGGCAACTGTTGGAAAAATTGTCATTGAAAAGTATTCATCCTGGGTTAAATAAAACGTTTGGCCTCAAATTCAGGTCTTTACTGCTTTCAAAGAAGCAGCAGAACATTTCTTAATTTTTTTACACTGACATACTCATTTTAGGAGAGTGGACAAATTTTAAAAGAAAGTAGGTTTAGGAAGCAGAACACAGAAAAAGTGAGACACTCACCAAAAGGTCATCTAAGGACCACAGAAAGCCTGGCTTTTCTAATCACTTCCCTTCTTGACTTTAAAGTTGCCTTGTGTCTTAAATTGGGCACAGCACATGACCAGGTCTTCATCAGTCTTAGTTAAATTGAGAAAAAGTTATTTTTTTAAATCAATCTGATCAATTTGATCAATTTAATTATTTTGATCTGAGTAGATTTTGTTTAAGAAATCCTAAACACAGTATGTTAATTCTTATTTTTATTTCAAACATTAAAAATCATCAGCATGAATGAAAGCCCCCAAAGAGCTTTCTATTGCTGAATCTACTTTTTTTTTTTTTTTTCTGACAAGGTTGACAAAGAAAAATACCTAACTCTACATATAATTTTGTCTCCTTACAGACATTTCAATTTTTTTTATTTTTGTGCCGGCTCTAAGCTGATGTTTTTGGGAAACTAGGAGCAAAACACTGTTTTTCAGAATAAAGATTTTGGGGGCAGAAGAGAAGGAATAAATTCTTTTTATTTATTTTAAAACTTGCAGCCATTTTACTGTGCCACCCTGAGGGCTAAAAGTTTGTTGTCAACTTGGTAAATGTGGTTGGTTTTTACTAAGCTTTGCTTAGTTTGCTTACTGCTAGGGGGATGAACAGTCCCTGGAATGATTTCTCCTAACTGTGAGATGCACTATGAAGGTGAATGTAGGTATTGAACTGGGGGATTTACATGTCTCCTGTTATTGTTCCTCCTTTCTACTTTCCAGTTTCCTTCTCTGTCTGCCAGATGGAGCGCAAAGCTCACACATGGGAGAGGGACTGGCTGGAGGAGTCCAGGAAATCCCTATCACGTAATCCCTCATTGCAACTGATCTCTGGTTTTGAGTCTCAATATTACTTTGTTGTCAGTAAATAGATGAAAAACTGTAGGCAAAAGTATCTTCTAGAAGTGCTGTTTCATAGAAATGTCAGTCTCCTATTTGCTAGCCATTATTTTGTTAATGAGGCCTGATCATAAACTTTTTGATAAATGAAGTGAAAGACAAAGTCGTTTTGTGTTGGAATTTCTGTCTACTAACGTTTGATGCGTTTTTATCTTCTATTTCCTACATTTTTAACGGTAACACGTGCAAAGTCAAATTTTCAAGAGTTAGAAGAAGCTAGAATGCCATTTCCCAAGGATGCATGCAGCCAGTGCTTAAAGAATTAACCACTGCTTTATAGGCAAAGACATTGCTGTCTAGCGAACCTCTGCCTCGACTGATTCAGAAAATGGAGGGGCAGTGGCAGTTGTCAATGAGATAGAGGGTTATCATCAGATATGTCTTAATTTTGACTGCTAAATACTGTGCTGCAAAATGGTTTCCATGCTTGTTCCTGCCATGCAAATCTGATGGTGATATTGAACAAGTAATATAAATTACACTATTGAATGGTAGTCTTGACAAGTCACTAGTATGGTGCTAATTTGCAGAATATCTGGAAGCCTATGGATACAGTCAGTGAGGTCTGTAATTGGAGCATATAAAATAAAATGTTAAGCTGCCTGAAAAGCCAGACCTGCAGCATCTCAAATTGGTCATTCTAAGTCAATGTGCACTTGTGATGTTAGTGTAATTTTGCTACTAGTCCCCCCTCTGGAAGATGGGAACATTGTAATACAACAATCATATCCCAGAAAGGTAAAACTCATTTTCGAAGTGCACAAATGCTGCACGGATGATCCTCAAAGAAAAGCCAATGAATAAATTAATAATTCTGTACTCACAGCAGTATTTAAGCAGCGCGCAGTAAATAAGCAGTAGGGCTGCATGATGAACAAAGGGAAACAATGAAAAGGTATCCAAACTACACTGAACGAGCCAGGGTGCCTGTAAAAAACAAACATGGCCTCAAAACAGTGGTGGCTTGTATAAAGTGGGCAAGTTATGATTGCACAGATAAATGTAGGAAATGCAAGCATGAAGTTGGAGTACATGACCTTTTAGTGTCTTAATATTCTTTTAATTAAGTTTTATTGCATGTGATTAAGTATCTGTTTTAACAGAAAGATCAAGAAATTGATTGCAGATTGAGGTGGCACAAGCTGCACTTCCATTGATAGTGGACAATAGTAAAACAAATGATGAAGTTACAAATTTACCACAAAGGTCATATTTGAAACAGTTTGAGGATCATTTAATAAATAGCATGTTCATTTTCAGTTATTTCTTCACTGACTCATGCACAAAGCTCGGGTGTAGTGTAGTGTGATATATTAATTTACAACAATCTGCAGTTAATTACACTGTGATAAGAAATTGTAAAGATGGGGCATAACTTTAGAATGGCCTTAGTTGTTCATGAGTGAAAGCATTAGGCCAAAGAAGAAAACTCAAGCATAAATCTCAGTTTTAAACACAGGTTTCCCTTTCAGTCTTATAGCTCAAAGTTTTCCTGTGGCACTGTCTAAAATTTTGCACCTGATATTCATTCAAAGACTCTGGTCATCTTCAGCATCTCTAGGTGAAACACTTCTTCTTCAAAGGAACAACCTGACCGATGCAACTAAACTTCAGTACATCTATTTAGAATTTAGTCCTTGACTTGTATATTCAGGTTTCACCACCTGTCTAACAACTTTAAGAAAATTAGAATCAAGCTGGCACTTTAAAATTATACAAAAGTGACATTTATACAAAATGTTGTTCATTGCAATTGTAATTACCACTCATTTCAACTCTTCGACAATTCCTTTGCCTTGCATTCTTTTCCCCTTTAGAGCCTTTGCTGTGGTTGCGGGCAAATCATTGAAGAAAATCTTTCTAATAAAGTCTGTTGAATTGCTATTGCAAATTTCATTGCTCTTGATAAGACACTAAAATCCTTTTGTTGAACACATTCCCTGCTAGAGCACAGGCTGTATGCTTCTCTTGTGGCCAGTAAAAAAAAGAGTTAGTGATGAGCAATTCTTATTTTAATTAGCTGACAGAATCAGGTAGGAAGTGAGACTGTTCTTTTTGATAGGCAGAAACTGTTCTTTTTGCTTTTTCAAATTTGGAAATGAGAAAACATAGAATATTCAAAGAAAGAGTATAAAATATGAAGTGGGATAAAAAAAAATAAATAAACTTTTTAGAATATTATTCATGTTTTAAAATATACAGAAGAGACTCCTTTTCATTGACCAATCAAAGCAATGGGTGGAGGTAATAATTAGTAAGAGATTTGTTCATTATTACTGACATTACTGGCCAGAAAATAAAGTTATAACATGTGTTAAATTTTTCTTCCATCTTTCTCAACCTTTCAATTGCTTGTTACACAGCCTCAGAAAAGGAACCTATAACTGCTCAGAGAACAATTACAAGGGTATTCCTCATGCGTACCACAATCGTTAAGAAAGGATGATCGCATCTGCACTCTTCATTACATGCATAATCCTGTATGTAGTGATGTCATCGACACATTTCACTGCCTGCCATGGACTTTTCTTACTTTCCTCAAGGTGGTAGGAACAGAAGTGAAAATAGATAATCATCTATTGACACCTTGAAAGAGATTTGGACTGTTACAGTTAGGTTTTTATGGTCATTTTTGATGCCTTTGGGTATCTTCCCTGACCTCCAACTATTGCTCCAGATTACTATAAATCTCCTATAAATCTCCTGGAGTTCCTGTGGTCACATCTGCCACTGTGACATTCTAGCCATAAGAAGGATAGTGTCTTCTCAGCAGGGAGTTGAAAACTTTCTGCTGGAAATATTTTGAGGCTGGCACTTGTGATGCTCACGGTAAGACAGACACAGAGTAGACAATTTCTTATGTCCTTATGTCACTTAGGATATCCATTCTTTCTGTCTGGACTTCTCAGCAAATAAGAAAACATGCTCACATCTCCCAGCCATGAAACAGTAGGGCTGTAAAATTTTCCTTGGCCAAGGTAATAGTTGCCTGCTCTTCAAAGAATTACTAGCTTGTTAGATTTTATTTGGAAGTCGTTGGTTTGACTTAAAATAAAATTCAAGTATTACAGCTGAAAAATTGCTCCAGAAATTTAAGCTAAGAATATGTAAGTCATTCTTTGCAGAAGCTATTCTGAGGCAATTCAGCAAAGATTACAGGCAAAAGTGCCTCACATTTGAATCTCTTTGGAAGATCCGTTTTGACAAATTATGTATTACTGTAAATTGTCAAATTATGCCTCTTCACACACAGAGTATAGATCAATATTTATGTGTATTGACCAGGCATACTAAAGATTTAGAACTTGCCTAGTGCTAAAGAACTATAATACATAACTTATCTTGGTTCAAAAGGCATATAAAGCTCGACCTTTTGACTTTCAGGAGTGTTTGTGTTCAATATCCTGTAGCATAATGTCATTTTTGTGCTATTATCAAAGATGCTAGATTACCTTAATGTATGTGCTCTTGAGCTGTAACTTTTAATAACCTGAGTTTAAATTCTGTGCTTGATCACTGCAATTCTAATCAAAGTCAAAGACTGAGGCTTTAAGAAAATTTTCTTGAAAAAGATACATTGAAGAAAGATGCATTTTTACATAAAGTTCCTCACTGCTGTAGCTGCCACACAGATGGTGAAATAACYAAGAGACCATATGGAAAAAAGATTGGTTTTTTAATTTTTCCTTACTAGCAAGAAGCAGCAAATTCAATAGCTGGGATGGGAGTCTGCATAGCAAATCTATTCATGTGTTCTCTGATAAGTAATGGAGGGAGAATTCCTTTTCTGCATTTGTATTTTGTAGCCATCTAAGGGATGCCTATAAAAATGCCTATTTGAAAACCAACCAGGCTTCTTCTAGCTAATGATAATAATCTCATTCTGTACAAAAAAAAGTGTCCTAAGAAGTATAAAATCCACAAGTTTTATACTTGCTTGCTTTGGGGTGTGTTGTTTCTCGGGAGGCTGTAGGACCGGTAATTCAGATTTGGAGTAATGCTGCAAAGGTTTTTGAGATAAAAGCTCCTATAAAGGCAGCCCTCCTTATTACTGATAGACTCTACCAGTGCTTTGTTGCACTTACTTGGGGTGTAAGACCTACTGCTGATGAATCCTGGTCTTCTCTGCTTAAATAAATTGAGAGCAAGAGGTAGTTTGCATTAAAGGAGACAGATATTTATGATATTGGCCCTTATCCTATCGTGATCTATGTGCACAGAAAAAACACCATTGGGCATATCCAGACTTGCTGCTGGTGAATCTTGCCCACAAGTGGGATCTGAAATCATAGGAGGTTTTGATATATGTCCAAGCATACTGAATACTTGGTATCATAAGAGCAATGATTATAGAGCATATTTCAGCATAAAGGACATCCAGAAGCACTGACTGTGATAAGGAGTAGTTTTTGCCCCTTCTTCTCATTGTGCTAGAATTAACGGAGCTTTTCAATGGCTTTGCTATGACTACAAGTGTTGTCAGAATGGCTAATTTCAAAACAGAACCCTAAAAATCAGGAAATAATTGTATATTATTTACTTTTGGTATATTTGACGTTAAGACATCTTCCTTCAGTAAGTTTTGGAGACCTATTTTTAATGAAAAATCAGAGCAAATTTTAGTGGGATGCATGATCCAGTGAGGATGATTACCTGCCTTGGACTGGCTCTAGTTATTTGCCCTTCTGTTTTTAAAGGAAAATTGAAGGACCATTTTTTTCACTGTCTGAAGATGTGGGAAGGACAAATTATTTCTGCCACAAACGATTGCTATTGTATTCATTTATTTCTTTAGACTGGTTGATTGTAAAGCACAGTCAGAATTTTCTCCAGGGACAATTACTAGAGAATCACTTGGCTGAGACATTTCTATTCCCTTCCTTCTCRTCTGCCTCTAGCAATCTGGAGCACAATTAAGAAGAAAAGAAAAATGTAAGCCCACAGCTGAGGAATTTATTTTCAGGAACTTCCCCCCCGCCCCGCAAAGTGTTACAAATCATAGCTCCTTTTGAATGCAGAAGCACTTCTTGTCACATAGGGAGAGAGGGAAACTTTATGAGGATGAGCCAGCAAGATGAGGGAGATAGAAGGCTTCACTGGAAAGTTTCATCTGAAAAGTAACAAAGCCATAAGCAGAGGCTAGCAAATCTTAGATGGGCGAAAGATAAAACAGGAGCTGAGTGGAGATGTCTGAAAACAGACTTCAGAGTGGCATTTACAATACTGTACTAATAAACTGGTGCAGGCCTCCATGTAGATTTCAAACTATGATTTCACAGGGAAGGAACTTTTGTACTAAACCTGGTGTCAGGATAAAGAATGCCAGGGAGCCTGGCTATATAGTGTTTGTCGATGCAAAAATTTGTGCTTCTGTTTTCCTGTTGCCATGGTTACCTGTTCGGTTTCAACTGAAGTCAACCTGCGTGGCTTTATTCACTTTGGGACTTAAACATCCTGTTACCCTTTGTGCCGCCAAAGGGAACATAATGAAAATGTTCGATATCCCTTTTTGGTTTCTGTGTCACCACAGTGACTGCGAACAGGCGGTTTGGGAGGATGTGTGCTCATGGTGACAGGTCCTTGCTTTCCCTAGAATTGGCCAAAACAATTCCCCAGGAACTGGCAATTTGAGAAGGCATGGTGAGATCCCAGGGCACCGCAGAAGGGAAACACAGAGCTTGTCTTAAGTGAGGACATTAGATCAGAAAGGTCATGGAAGAAATGAATTAACTATTGGTATAAACCATAGTGATTGTGAAGCGATAAGAAGCAGTCAGTGTAGAGTTGTCAGGGTAAATCACATCAACATGACTAACTTCTTCCTTTGATGGGATAGCTGCCCTAGTGCATAGAAGCGGGAACTTCAGACTCTATATAAATTAATTTTAGTGTTTTCAGAGACCTAGGGAAAAACAATCTACATGAAATCATCATAAAGTTGGTGCTGATTGAAAAAGCCATTCATTGAGCAGTGCTCTGAGATTTTTTAGGGCATTTCAAACGGCAAGAGTCTAATTGATATTTTAAAAAGTTAATTGAATTCCTGGGTGACACTGAACTGCGAGGTGACACTGAATTAATAATTCAAACTGAGTTYAAAAAACTGAAGAATTTCCCTGCAATCATTAGTATTCAGTGGATAAAAGGTAAGGTGAAAATGCCATGCCTGGGGGAAACTGAACGCTGTTATGCAAAATGTATAATTAGGAATAAGCAGAAATACTGTATCTGGAGCTATAATAGTAGTATATGACCTGAATATGCATCAGTAATGAAATGGTAATGCAGAAAAAGTGTCCTTCTAGAATGCATAAAACACCAAGGGAATATCTAAGACATAAACTGTAGTTATTCTCCTCTGCCAGTAATGGTGTGGCCTCAAGCATTGAACTGTGGCCAGTTTTAAGCAGTCTGGTCCACTCCTTATTTCAAAAAAAAAGGGAAGGAATCAATGGGAAAGCAATAAAAATTGTCATAGGTCTTATTTAAATAAAAAGCAAGAACTGCTTTATGTAATTAGAAAGGAGAGGCTGAGGTGGAAATATGGCACTAATTCTCCATGCTGGTAGGCAACTGTTGGGCAGGTCCTCAGAATGCAGGATGAAACGCAATTAACTTGAAGTAACAGAGATTTAGTTTATATATTAGGGAAAATATTTTAACTACAAAGACCGTTAACCAATGATGCAGATCATCCAGAAAGTTCTGTGATTCTGGTCACTAGCAGTCTTTATGGGTAAGCTTTGCCACTGTCTGTGAGGGGGGATCTAAATGTGCTTCATCTCACTCAGAGCAAAGGAGCTACTTACTAAGGTCTCTTCCAGTTCTCTTTTCCTTAACTATACTTATATTTCTGTGTATTTACATAAATAATGTATAAATAATTTATTCATTTCTAAATTTGTATTTCTAGGACATGTTTGTGGAGGAGCATAATCCTTCAGATTATATTAATTATTCTAAACAATATTTTAGCATTTCAATTTCAAGGGAAGATGCAGCTTCCAGGTCTGTGTAGGTAAGAGACATATATTTCTATTTTGGTTGTTCTTTGCGTGGATTCAGGTTATTTCCAGTAGAGAATTCCTCTAACAATATATAAGTGTGACAGAAGGATCTGGGGAGTCACAAGACAACTCTCTCTTCTCTGACACAGCTTGCCAGGGAATTACAAGCTGCACATTTTAAGTGCAGAAAATTCTCTGTTTTGTGTTGGATTGACAGATACATTCAACCCAAGTGTTGCTCTATCCAGTGGAGCAGTTTGCTGTTCTCAGAAGAAACAGAACAGCTTCTGTAAATCACGTTCTCCTAGAAGTCATGCTTCTAGAAGTCAGATAAAGTTACAAGATTTAGTTAGGAGAGTGTATTAAAGCCCAGCCTAAATACAGATCACAAAGTTTATTCAACAAAACTAGAAAGTGGAAAACAAATAGACACCTTGTCCATTGATGAAGACTGTCTCTAGGTGTGACAGCTCCCACAGAAGCTGCTTTCCAGCCAGCAGCACTACAGGTAGAGCCTGGCGACTGGCTCTTCCCCTGTCTGGGGATCCCTTGGGGATCTCAGAACTGAGAATCTGTATCTTGGCTGACCCCCAGCAATCCTGTCTTCCCAGGACCCCAAGTCCTTCGTGTTTCATACCATACTGGAGACAAGGGATTGCAGACTCTTGCCATGACTAGTCAATTCTTGAGAGCAAAGACACAGATACTCTAGTGCTGTAGGTTTCCTGCATTACTCCTTTGCTGTTGAGGGATTTGACTTCCCTACCCTTCCTCCCTCCCTGTTCTTGTAGGGAATGACTGGGTTATAGTTCACTCTGGTTAATTACCTTATTAAGCTCTTTATTTCCAATATCTTACATGTACAGTGACACAAGACTAAAGGCATGTACTTAGCTAAAATTCCTTCAGTTTGATTTACTCTCTAGAATATAGAGAGTCTAAGTGTGATGCATGTAGTACAGCAGAAAAAAGATTTCTCAGCATGGTGTAAGGACCTCAGTGCCAACTCCTGGTGCCATTTGTCTCAGTCAAGTGTTTTAAGGGCTGAGGACCTATTGTCTGGTCACAAAATGGATAGTACTGCAGACAGACATTTTACTGTGGCTGTCGGCTCTTGCTTTAAATTGTTAGGCATGAAAATAATGCACCAAATCTTTGCTGCTATCTTCTTACCACCTTTATTAAGTAACCAGATGTGCACCAGAACCACAAAAATTAGGTTCAGCTTGGTTTTGTTGTTAAGTTTAAAAAAAACCCAACAAACTCTCATAAGACACTGGCTATCTATTTGCTCTGCTCAAAAATATATTTTTAAAATGCATATCTTTAATTTGACACCGGGTGTAATTCATGGTTTAAAGCAAGTCTTTAGCCTTTTTAGCAAACCTAAAAGCTGTTCTATCCCATTATCTTTTCTGTCATTTGTAGGGTATCATGCACCATTTTTCAACATATGTCATATTATAAAAAGGAGAACTGTAAAAAGCCAAGGTTGAACCGATGAGGTAATTATTTCAAGTTCAAAAAGACAAATCCCCTCTCTCAGCTTTTACGTGGTATATCACATTGCATCACTCTGCCCGTTAGAGCTATTTCCAACATGTCATCTTTTACATATACCTCAAAGTTTCAGTTTCAGAGAGCCATGATGTCAGTCTAATTATTAAAGTCAAAACAGAAACATGCATATTCTTAAAACCAAGCACAGAGCCTCACCTTTGCATTCTGTCACATCTTTGTAAACCGGTTCCTGCGCCCCACCATATGCCACACTTTCCAACATTACCTCTAAAACTAATATGTACAGAATTCTGAGTTTTAATCCAAGTTTATAGCTGCATAGCCAGCCCTATACAGAAACTGGACTGGTAGTCTCTTCCACCTCCTTAAGCCAGTTTCTTCCAAGTTTTTTCTAGCTTAATCAAACGTCACTTTTCTGAAGCCTCTGATCTGAGGCCACTGCTGGATGTCTCTCTAACGACTCCCATTGGTTTTAATGAGATGGAAACCCACTTTTTACACATAACAAACATAGACAACTCCATTATAGACTCACAGTAGCTGCCATTTGTTACAAACCAAAGCTTATCTCACAGGATGTTTTATCTAAGCAACTGAGATCAGAACTAGAATTGATATTGTGAAAAATCTTAGATATATTAAAAAATAACTACATCCCACTCTTATAATTAATTTTATGGCAGTTGTTTTGAGCCTTAGGGTAAAGGTATTCATGCAAAATTTAAGTTGACAGTCATGTAGGGACTAAAAAAACCAAAGTTTTGAACATCTGAATTTCTGTCAGAGGTTTACTCAGTTTGAAGACTCAGAGAAATATTCTTCAGCAGTGATGTGTATCAACAAAGGGTTTCAAAGCTATTGGAGTTGTTCAAAACCCAACTGGACGTGGTCCTGAGCACCCTGCTTTAGCTGACCCAGCTCTCAGCAGGGGAGCTGGACTAGATGGTCTGCAGAGGTGCCTTCCCGCCTCAGCCATCCTGTGAAATCTTTCACCCACTGCCATGGCCATGTCTGGTTGCTACGTGGCTGTAGGGAGAAGAAGGAGAAGCAGTTTTCCAGAGAGCCCTCTCTCCCAGGGCAGGTCCAACTTCTATTTTGGGCAGAGAATCCAGGCAGTTTTTGCATATCTGAGTTAGCCTGATGAAACTTAGACTGTATTCTTAGCCTTATTTATCTCAGGAAGATACCTCTAAATTTTTTTTTTTTTTTTTTTTTTAACAGAATATGGACAAGGAACTCTACTAGAGGGATATAGAAGCCAGGTGTTTCTGGTTGTTACTTTTTCTCTAGTAGGTGACTAAAACCATAATCAGTAAGGAGTTTGCCATTGTCTTTTGGTGATGCAGAGACCTGATGAAAAGCGCTCTTTCTCCAGAAGCTAAACTCTGTGCTGCTGACACTGCAAATTCAGTGCTATATCAAGGATTTAAAAGTTAATATTATTACTGTCTTATGAATGGGTCATGTTCAGCAACTTGATACACAAGCGTAGCACTGCTGCAAAGAGTTTACATTCTGATTGAGGAGATTATTTTTCTCCACAGGAACTAAGCACAGAACGTTTTTTTTTTACTTTTCTCTCTCTAATTCTTTCCCACTCTTATTATGATTTATCGTTTTGTTTTTACTCTAGTTTTTTGCCTTCCAGTGCTGCAGTGGAAATTGGACTAAGGCACAGTTGTTTTGTGGCAGTAGATGACGCACCTCAGATGTACATTCAGTTTGCATGTATATAGGTGGGTTGCAAATATGTAATGAAGCATATTGCCTGGGGAACACAGATCATAATACTCAGAGATGAGAGACAGTGATTATGGTAAATTAGTCTTCTCTCTTTGGATTGTATCACTGTTTGCTCCTTTACAAAGAAGCAAGTCACCTTTTTTTTTTTCTTCTTATTAAAAGCAAAACCAGTGCGCAGTCTCTGCAAGAATGTGGCACAAAGGGGGAGAGGGTTAAAAAAAACAGACAAAAAAACAAACCCAAAAAACCAATCCCACTTCCTCTTTTGGTACTATGTGACTTGCAGTCTTGCTTTTGCTGCCTGAATATTTCTCATTGAATACTCGCTAGATACAAGGTGTGCTGTTAGCAGCAATGCATCTATCCCTTTCATCCATATGGGATAGCGGGTATTACTCCATGTGTGGGCACCGAGATTGCAGAAACACTCCCTCTCTGCGATTTCTTGCACTCAGACTCACAGAGCTCAATTGCTCCATAACACTAATACTGGCTACAGGATTACAACAGTGCCACCTGTAAATCATACATTTTACCTGTGCAATGGTAATATGAAGAGAAGAGCTGCTCTAAAAATTCTGGTTTTGTTACCAGATTTGTGTCTCAGATCATGGGATTTAGAAAGTTACAAGTTTGATATTCTTTCATCTTTAAAGCATAATCTCTTTCATTAATTGAAACAAAAGTATTCCTGAGAGTGGCAATAGGAAGGAGAATCCAGAGATATGTTTGTCTGTGTTTCCCCAGGTAATGTCACGTGCAACAGGGGAAAATGTCTAGTTTCCAGGATATGAGTTTTTAGGGGTCATCTTTTCTAGCTTTCTTCAGATACATGTGGTGTATAAACTTTTTTGGTGGGGAAGATAACCAAAGAGTGAGAATTTCACACAATTATATTTTACAAAATTACACAAATACAGGCAGTGGATCCCTAAACAGAAAAGCAAGTTATATTGAGATGCAGGAGAAAAACGACAAGCAAACTCGGAAATTTGTTCTAAAGGATCTCCAAGCCCACATCACCTTCAAAATTGAAGCCTGCCAATCAGTCTAGACTCAAAACAGCCAAATAACTGCAATTTATTCTGACATGTACAAGCTTTAAACTTTCTAGCCTGTTACCTCTAGTAAAAGAGCCTCAGCAACACAGGACGTATCAGATGCTGAGGGACTGACCCAGGAAGCTGCGTAGCATCCAGCACTGTTTGCTTGCTGAGATCTGTGCAACGCTGCCTGCACAGTAAGCAAGACCTGAAGTAGATATTTTGTCAATTTTTTTGGACAGCTGTCAAACACAATACCCAGAGACATTATGTGCTTTTGAAAATGTTACCAGGAGTCTGTAAAGTTAAGAAAGCAAGCGCAGATGTGAAGAAATGAGAGACCTACTGTTTCTGAGCTTACTGTGAGCAACTGGAACTAAATTGGCTGTCTCTAAAGGGACCCTGAGCTTATGAGGTTGTGCTCATTGCTGTGCAATATATATATTGCTGTGCAACATAAATGCTGTGCAAACCCTCCACAGTAAAAAACTAGCACAGGTGCTGCTTTTCTCCATCAAGTTTTCTGCTTCAGTGACCTGAGGCAGCAAACACACCCTTTGAAAAGTTCCACAGTGTGGTTAAAAACAAAGGTGTTGTCCTGGTGTTGTGGTTTAACCCCAGTAGGCAGCTAAGCCCCACCCAGCCGCTCGCTCACTCCCCCCTGGTGGGATGGGGGAGAGAATCGGAAGGGTAAAAGTGAGAAAACTCATGGGTTGAGATAAAGACAGTTTAATAGGGAAAGCAAAAGCCGTACACACAAGCAAAACAAAACAAGGAATTCATTCACTATTTCCCATCGGCAGGCAGGCGTTCAGCCATCTCCAGGAAAGCAAGGCTCCATCACGCGTAACGGTGACTTGGGAAGACAAACACCATCACTCTGAACGTCCCCCCCTTCCTTCTTCTTCCCCCAGCTTTATATGCTGCGCATGACGTCATATGGTRTGGAATATCCCTTTGGTCAGTTGGGGTCAGCTGTCCCGGCTGTGTCCCCTCCCAGCTTCTTGTGCCCCCCCAGCCTCCTCGCCGGTGGGGTGGTGTGAGAAGCAGGAAGGGCCTTGACGCTGTGTAAGCACTGCTCAGCAGTAACGAAAACATCCCTGGGTTATCAAGACTGTTTCCAGCACAAATCCAAAACATAGTCCCATACTAGCTACTATGAATAAAACTAACTCTACCCCAGCCAAAACCAGCACACTTGGAGTATATATTAGTATTGACTTTATCTCAAAGCTTTGCTCCTTTCATTCAGCCTCCCTATATGATACTCTGTGTGAAACCCACCCAGAATTTCTGATCTACTCTTCATTTTATATATAACTCTAACAAACAGATTTTCAGTTCAGTTGTTTGCAGTGTATTGATTATCTGAAGCAGGGTTAATTTAATCTCCTGACTACCATTTCTGTTTGGGTAATTACATTTCCAGTGCAACTTGAAGAAATGAGGCACTACATACATTTTTTCATAACTCTTGCACTGCGTTGCTGTGTGCAGTTAGAAAGGTGCCACACTATCCCAACAGGTGCATGGCTGCAGTTCAGCAACTGGCAAACGGATTAATTTTTAGACAGAGGAGCAGGCTGAGTGAACAGGTCAAGTGCTTTGAGACTGCCATAGACAAACCATCATCATCATAAGCATTTAAAGAAGCAACTATGCTAAAATTATAATCCTGTGTCCTAGCTTGGTAATAGCKGTGCTTGCTAAAGAAGTTACCTTCCCCTCCCTGACTGGTGGGTGCTCTCCTCTCAGACCCACTACTAGGTCTCCTCATGGGAAACACTCCCTAAGAGGTATCAAAATGAGCCAGATCAGCACTGAAGAGTTAGACATGCAATTTATTGTGAGCAGATTAATACCATTCAGTTTAACACCACAGAGGTGGCCAGTTGGTGAGAAGGGCTGTCTCTAGCAGGGAGTTGAGAAGAACAGTTGGGGGCTGTAACTTCAGCAGGCACACCTGCAACTGGAAAATGTACATCTGCAAACTGGTAATTTTCCTGAGTTCTGTGTGAAAATTCCTTTATCACAGCACAAATCAGAAATAACTTCCTTGAATCCAAATTTTTTAATACATCGTACCTGAGATCAGAATTGAGCCAGATGCATTCAGCAAGGAATTAGGGATTATCTTGAAAGTAATCTGTGTCCTATTACTGTGGAGTGCCTCAATGCAGTGTCATTTTTTAGAACTGAACTTGAGAATTAATGGTAATTTCACTTCTCTCTCTGTAAAAACAGCTTTGCCAGATTGCTGGGAGTGATTTGCATTTTGTCCTTCATTCCACAAAAATCTAGTCAGTCTGCAGCAGCTCAGCACTGTAGAATTCTTGCATAATATGCATGTATCATGCTGCACATGTCCACTCATTTGCTGGAATGTGACAAGCTTAATAGTGGCACGAACATAAACGTTGCCACATTGGATCAGAGTAACCACCCATCTAATACAGCTTCTCATTGCCAGCCGTACCCAGTAACAGATGTTTCAGAAGTTGTAAAAGTCTTGGAAGTGGCAATTACACAATTGTAATTTTCCCTGGCTTTCTAACAGCCAAGGCAGGACCTCTCCCAGAGCTTGCCCTGTGGACACGTCGGGTGCTCCAGGCTGAGTGGCTGCTCAGACTGCCTGGGAAAAGGGAGACGAGACTCATGGCCTTTTGGGAGCACCGATCTCTGGCCCAGTTGTACACAGATCCTGGAGAGCACATGCCAGTACGCTTGGCGCACAGCTGTAAACTGACTCTGGAGAGAGCATTGAAGGACAGCACTACGCTCAACCTGTGGTGCAGCTCACCTGGGCTAGTTCTCACATCTCCCAGCTGCAGCCTTACAGTTACCTGAATTACACTGTAGTAAACACACTGCATGTGCATGGCTAGTCTGCTGGAGACATGTTAGAGGTAACCCCCATTTCCTTATCAATCTGCCAAGTAAGGAGTGGATGGGTTATTTTGCAAAGGGTGCTTTTAGTTGAAAGCAGATTAAAAAGAAGGTGGTGGTGGGGCTAAGGCTTTTGTCAGAATGTAGCTCCGGGCAGCTCTGCTGAGGAGGCTAAGGGTCATGTTTACTCATGGCAGCAGTGGACAAGACGACTTAGAAATGTGCTGTCTGCATCTGAGGTTGCAAATCCCATCTACGATAAACAAATACATGGTGGAGCAGGCAACATCTGTGGTTCAGTGCTCAGTGACACGATGAGTTTAGATAAAAAAAGTAAAATTTTGCTTTCATTTCTTGGCTTTACAATTCTGTCCAAAGACTGCCATGTAGAAAAAAATTGTCTTTCAGGAAGCTGACTTGTAGCAGTGCACACCCTTTCCCATTTTTCTGCCAGATTACTCCAGTTTGCCTCCACAATCAGATTTGTGATCTGAATGAGGAAATCAGAAAAGCAAATTTTTCAACACTGCTTATCATTTGGAGAAACTTTCATCCTCAAAACACAGTCACTTTTTCACTAGATAAGCCACAAATGTATCACTTACAGATGAACTGAACTAGAGCTGTCGAAAGCTTGGAATTTCTGATCAGTCAGCAGAAAATGTTAATATTTCACAATATAATTGTGTATTAAGTTTAAAATACGCCATCAAATAGGTTTTATGTGAAATCACCAAAGAGGGAAGTATCAATGTGGAGACCTAGCCAGTTTTCATGCCTGAAAGCCATAGTAACACTTGAMATGGGAAAGAAATGAAGGACAGCTGCAACCATAAAAGTCCCAGGGTCTCCATCATTCAGCAAGGAAAATGGACATTTCCATCAGACTCCTGCCCATGTTTCAATGATGTTTAGCTGAACCAAATACAAACTCTTAACTGGTATTTTTCTGATGAAACTCAAGAGCAAGTAAAGAACATGCCTTTCGTGTATAATCTTGAGGCACACAGAGCAGTGCTGCAAGCTGCTTCTTGGACAGCAGGATCTGGTTCCCAAAATATTGGTGAAAGACAGGAAYTACCCATCTGTTTTAACATTTGAAAAGAAAACTCAATGTTTAGCTGAAAAACATTCCATCCAGTACAATTTCTATTCCAGATGATAGCATTCAAATGGAGATCAAACAACTGCTGTAGGAAAGGAGAAGCACAGCCATAGCAGGAGGAGCAAAACTGAAGGACAATTACAGAAAAAGAGGAAACTGAATTTCACACTCCAGACAAACAGGAAGACAAGTTGATGGTCTGCCAGGTTTGTGAAGAAAACAAAAATATTTAGTTTATAAAAGGATGGAGCATGACCCTAACTGGTATTTGAGGAAAAGCAATGGTAAAGCCAAGTGAATAATCAAACTGGACTGGACAGGCTTGACGAAAGGGAACTGAGACAGTGAGTGTCTGAAACTGTGAGTGTAGTCAGCTGCCAAAAATGTACTTGGGAAGGAATTCAATAACACAGAACCACCAGCTGATGGATTTACAAAAAGAACAATTATAAGGTATTAAATCATCACAAAACCATTACCAAGGGAATGTCTGGGGAAAACAGAAGTTAAGGAAAAATAAAGCTATTGTTAAGGAAACTATACATGCTCCTTGATACTACAGAAGAAGGCTCCCAGCTCAGGTGATTCAGAAATATGAAGCAAGTTCTTTATGA
This sequence comes from Phoebastria nigripes, assembly GCA_035582835.1. NCBI lineage: Eukaryota > Metazoa > Chordata > Aves > Procellariiformes > Diomedeidae > Phoebastria > Phoebastria nigripes. The sequence goes on from JAYKAV010003343.1 coordinate 31,026, forward strand.
AACAAACATGTTAAGAATAGTTAAACTCCAACAACTGACACAAATCCAAAATTTTCAGGAATACTCTTGATGAAAAAATGGCTCCAAGACACAGCTTTCTAGGTGGCACTTCTGAAATGCTTCTCACTGTTCAGTAATGTCGTGGTTTAACCCTAGCCAGCAACTAAACACCACCCAGCCGCTCGCTCACTCCCACCCCCTCTGGTGGGATGGGGGAGGGAATCAGGAGAGTAAAAGTGAGAAAACTCGTGGGTTGAGATAAAGACAGTTTAATAACTGAAATAAAATAAAGTAAAATAGTAGTAGTAGTAATAGTAATAATAATAATAATAATAAAAGAATATACAAAGCAAGTGATGCACAGTGAAATTGCTTACCACCCACTGACTGATGCCCAGAGAGTCCCCGAGCAGCAATCACTGCTCCCTGGCCAACTCCCCCCAGCTTATATACTGAGCATGACATCATATGGAATACCCCGTTGGCCAGTTGGGTTAGCTGTCCTGGCTGTGCGTCTTCCCAGCTTCTTGTGCACCTGGCAGAGCATGGGAAGCTGAGAAGTCCTTGACCAGTGTAAGCACTACTTAACAACAACTGAAACATCAGTGTGTTATCATCATTATTCTCATACTAAATCCGAAACACAGCACTATACCAGCTACAAGAAGAAAATTAACTTTATCCCAGCTGAAACCGGGACAGGTAATGCTGTCAAAACCAAAGCGGGGCTCAGGAGCTCTGCTTTGTATTTCAAGGTTTTCAGCAGACTTCTGCTATGGTATGACTGAGACATTTACTCTATCTTAGTGTTGTTTAAGTGGACGTCACAACAAATCCTTTCTCCCAGCACCTATCCCTGTATTAAGGCTGCAACTTTCTTATAGGAAAGAGACACTGCAAAGTAAATACCCACTATTCCCATTTCTCTCCTGCCTGAAGCTGCTGTTCTGAAGCAATTAGTTTCATGTTGGAAGATGATATTGGGAATCTGACTGCCACGAGTTATTTCTAGTCACTTCACTTGAAAGAGAATTTCAATTATACTGTATTTCTGCATGTTATAAACTGATGTGTGGTAAGGTACATACATCCCTCTTTACCAAAACTAGAGTTGTGGTTTCAAGCAAAATGCTGATGTTTCAGTTTTTGTAAAAGTCCTTTGTTCAGGAGAGTGCATAGACCATGTAATGTAATTTACTTAATTAAGATTTGTCAAAAAATGCTGTGAAATTTTACTTGTGTGCAAAAATCAGTTCTATGAAATTAATAGTGATGAAACCAAAAACTGAGTACAATCATCATAATGTGTCAAAGTTTTGTATTTTATAACATCCACAGTTAACAAACTCTGCCAAGTAAGGACAATGTTTTGCTGAAAAATAGTAAATTCAAGACAAAGCAGTAAGCACACTGAATTGCATCTGTCYCAGCAGTAGAAAAAAAAGGACATTTTTCTATTTCAGCAAACAATTAAAGTTTATTCAATTGAGGCATGAAAAGAACATACTAAAAAATCTCTAGCTGAAAAGTCATTTTATAGAAAAAGAAATAGAAATAGCTGACAGGACATATTCTTTCTTTAAGCTTTAAAAATGTAGGCATTGATAACACTAGAATAATTTAAGGTAATAGAACTGAAGCTATGGTATTGTCCCATTTGTTTCTTGCAGAATCACTTTTTAAAAAGCAGCAGAATAATATAAGGTATATTTTAAAAACAGTGCTTTACTGTGCTCCAGTTTAAATATAAGTTGTCAATACTGAACACTGGAATGGATCATTTTCACAGTACACTGTTCTCTTTCATTTTGAAGCATATGTGTTTGTATGTGGTTTTGTATTCATAACATTTAGATTCYAGTATTTTAACTGACAATTTCGTAAATTCATTCAGTTAAGGTGACATCCTTAAAGACTATAAAAAAGATATAATGCTCTTGTCAAAAAAGTATAACACAATAAGCCATACTTAATGKTTTTAATTTATGAAGCAGGAGTTGCTGGCTGAAAATAATTTCAGAATTTCAAATAGCAGGGGAAGAAATAGCTGAGATAATTATAGTTTGGTTAATTGCTTGAGTAATAGAAGGTTTATTCTACTTATGGGAAGGACCATTTGTGAGAAACTGGCATCTTGTAAGCAATTAAGTGAGGACTATACACTGTGATAAAGTCACAGCAGAGATTACTAATCAATTTTTGGAAGAACAGCAAAACCACTTCTTCAAAACAGTGGCGAAGGCTTCTAAGGCCCCAAGTGAAGTGCACACTTGTGGACACGCACACACATACACACAAAAAGGGAAAAGGCCTTCAGTGAGGGACTCAAATCTTTCACACAAGAACTATAAAACCCTTGGGTTTCAACCCATTAATTAGAAGTCCCCTTAGAATCTTTTTTTCCTCATACTTTGTTGAAAACCGTGGTTCAGAAATACTAAAACAATTAGCAAACAAATCTGTGACTGAAATGTATTATGGTTTTTGGGACTGCCTGAGACCAGGGGGACAGGGAGAAGTGTTCCCTAGTCACTCACTCTGATCATTAAGCTGTCAAAGTGCCTTGTCCCAGAATCAGTATTTTTTGCCGTTTTCCATTTCAGCGGTAGGTATGGTAATATTCAGAAAGAGATTTTAAGGTTGATGATACTAAATTAAGACACACAGGAAGTTAATGAGCAATAATCTAGTCAGTACACATCAATTTAGCTAAAGTACCTAAAGATGGCTTATCTAAAGAAACGAGTCCTTTTTTTTATGACAGCAAGTTACATAAAAGTGCTGCAAGCACTGGATGGAGAAGATATGGAAGGCACATCTTTGAAACATGATTGACTGGGACAGTGATTTGGACTCCGTTACAAAGATATATTCCATTTAGTGTAGAATTTTTGCTTTAGTAATATGATTAAAAAATGCAAGAGAGCTCCAAGTGTGCCTTTCATCAGACAGGCAGCTGTGACAGCTGGGTGAAAGATGCATGTATATGAAGTGCAGCATTCACAGGCTTTTACAGTTTCTTGAACAGCTGCTCAAATTACCAAATGTATAGAACTGAGTGCCTTTAGGTAATTGCACTTAGCACATGACAATTCTCTAAATCCTACCTCTTGAGCCCCGGGCATCAAACACCAATTCCCCTTTCATTTACTTCTGCGTAAATCTGAGAGAGTTGCAATGTAGATGAGTAGACTGCTGTCTTCCCTAGCCTCCATCCTTGTGTTTTATGGTATAGTACTGCAAAACACTTAGCAATAATTTTTCCATTATGTCTACAAACATAGATAATTCTGCCATATACAGTGACATACCATTTATTACAGTTTAACAGGTTTRATCTAAGAACTCTTGTTTACACAGGCTGTTTCCATGCTTTGGGTTGTAGAAAACAAAATGATTATAAACTTTAAATTATCTAACTAGGTAAGATAAAGAATAGGATTCAGTAGGCGAGCATTCACACCAATGCTAGGCAAAGATGCAGAGTTCATCAATGCCTTGGGGATACCTTTGTCTTTCTTGKTTTTTTAATACAGTCCTCCATAAAATGTTGCATCTTACACTTTTTATGCTTATGTGTCTGACAGGCACAAAGCTTAGCACAATGCATCTCAAACAGAGTTGGGATCTTTCACAACTCAGTTTCTCAAGCACATGTGATACAGGTTTGCTTTTTCCCAGTTCTTCAGCATGGGTTGTTTAATATTACAAACGCAGTATTTGCACTACTTGGGTTTTCACAGAGAACAGGTCATGCAGAGAGGAAATCAGAAAGGTAAAAGCCCAGCTAGAACACAATCTGGCCGCTGTCGTTAAAGACAACAAAAAATGTTTTTACAAATATATTAATGACAAAAAGAGAGCCAAGGAGAACCTCCATCCTTTATTGGATGCGGAGGGGAACGTTGCCACCGAGGATGAGGAAGAGGCTGAGGTACTTAATGCCTTCTTTGACTCAGTCTTTAATAGTCAGACCAGCCACCCTCAGGGTATTCAGCCCCTGAGCTGGGTGACAGGGACAGCAAGCCCGATAAACCCCCCATAATCCAAGAAGAAGCAGTGAACGACCTGCTATGCCACCTGGACGCTCACAAGTCTATGGGGCCGGATGGGATCCACCCGAGAGTGCTGAGGGAGCTGGC
>JAYKAV010003343.1:35613-74103 GCA_035582835.1 Phoebastria nigripes
GCCGGTCACGAGCGGTGTCCCCCAGGGCTCAGTTTTGGGGCCGGTCTTGTTCAATATCTTTATCAACGATCTGCATGAGGGGATTGAGYGCWCCCTCAGTAAGTTTGCAGACGACACCAAGCTGGGCGGGAATGTTGATCTGCTCGAGAGTAGGAAGGCTCTGCAGGGGGATCTGGACAGGCTGGGTCGATGGGCCGAGGCCAACTGTATGAGGTTCAACAAGGTCAAGTGCCGGGTCCTGCACTTCGGCCACAACAACCCCATGCAACGCTACAGGCTGGGGGAAGAGTGGCTGGAAAGCTGCCTGTCGGAAAAGGACCTGGGGGTGCTGGTCGACAGTCGGCTGAATATGAGCCAACAATGTGCCCAGGTGGCCAAGAAGGCCAACAGCATCCTGGCCTGTATCAGAAATAGTGTGGCCATCAGGAGTAGGGAAGTGATTGTGCCCCTGTACTCGGCACTGGTGAGGCCGCACCTCAAATACTGTGTTCGGTTTTGGGCCCCTCACTACAAGAAGGACATTGAGGTGCTGGAGCGTGTCCAGAGGAAGGCAACRAAGCTGGTGAAGGGTCTGAAGAACAAGTCTTATGAGGAGCAGCTGAGGGAACTGGGACTGTTTAGTCTGGAGAAGAGGAGGCTGAGGGGACCTTATCGCTCTCGACAACGACCTGAAAGGAGGTTGCAGCAAGGTGGGTGTCGGTTTCTTCTCCCAGGTAACTAGCGATAGGACGAGAGGAAATGGCCYCAAGTTGCGCCAGGGGAGGTTTAGATTGGATATTAGGAAAAATGTCTTCACCGAAGGGGTTGTCAAGCTTTGGAACAGGCTGCCCAGGGAAGTGGTGGAGTCACCATCCCTGGAAGTATTTAAAAGACATGTAGATGAGGCGCTTAGGGACATGGTTTAGTGGGCATGGTGGTGTTGGGTTGAYGGTTGGACTCGATGATCTTAGAGGTCTTTTCCAACCTTAATGAGTCTATGATTCTATGATTCTAACAGTGCTTGCCCCATCGAGGCAAGTGGCAAGTCAGCAGCTTCCTTTACTCCTTTTTAATCTTTCACATAGTTTTGTTCACTTTGACTAAGCAAACAGCTCCTTTATATCTGCTTTTCCTCAGCAAAATAGAGTGTAGCTCTGTAACTCTACATTTTCCTAATCAAGATCGTAGAATAAGAGGGATACCTTCTCAACTGTGTCTCTTTAGTGGTTAAAGCTGCTTACATCCTGCAGGGTTCAATCTGCTTTCCCACCTCCCTACCCTCCCTCATGGCAAGGCTTTGATGAGGACCTTGGAAAGCCAAGGAGACTGATAGGAGAGCCTCACCAAGCCCACATTGCTTACCACCAAGCTGTGGGACTGTGAGAGAGTTTTTGCTGAAGCCATTCCTGCATACTGCTCTGTTACATAAAGGCAACAGAGGAACAAAAGCCGCTGACTAACAGATCTGCCAGTTACTTTACTTTGCAAAAGCATTTGTAAAGACAAGTTGCTGCTTTACATCCTAGAGGAAGAGAATCAACATCTAGTTTACAGTAAACCTCATGATCCTTTCTGAAAGAAAATTTGCTAGATCCCAAAAATATTTTTAAGTGCCCTTTCCCTGACAGAGCTTCAACTAATGAGAAATTCTTTTCATGATGCTTATGCAGGGTGTTCATTCCAGCAGTGCTGGCCTCCACCTCCATTTGGAGCTAGCCAGAAAAAATGTAACACTTCTCAGCCAACACCCCAAATACTTTGTCACTAGGGAGTCAGTTTTATTCATTCTACTTAGAGTTTAAGAGTAACCAAACTCAAACGTCATTACTGACCTACAAAGGTTTCTTTGCTTCTATCCTTCATGAAACAAATCTTAAAGGGATGTTGTAGATTAATGTAATAAAGTGTTTATTTAGCTCTCAGAATATCACTGAATGAGGATGAGATAAATTTTGTGCTAGTGAAAAGAATAAGGTAAATTAAGCTTATATGTTTTACAAGCACAAAAGCTGATCAATGCCAAATTCAGCTTCCTGGTACAAGGGTCATGTGATTATGGGATAGAAAAGTGTCTCTCCTGGTCAAAGCAGATAGTGGCAAAGTTTTGTAAAGGGTAAGATGTGGCAGATGGCTGTTTTAATATGTGAGAGAGTTAACTGTATCTTTGGGGCCATGTTTCAGGGTTGTGATAGTGGAGTCTCAAACCTGCCAGTGGGCATGTGTCCTGTTGTAGGGCAGGCTCCAGTAAAGAATAAATCCCTTACTGGAGAAGGACAAGAATATATTTCTTTTACCGTGATTTTCAAGAAATTATATCCAGTTCAAAGAATCAATTTAGATTATGGTTTCATTTTGCATCTTTCCAGGGGGGGAGGATTGGTATTTTGGGTTTTTTTTGTGTTGTGGTTGTTTTTGTTTTAATTGCTGTTGTCTACTGTTATGTAGCTTTATCTCAAGTAAGGCAACACCTGCATTGCTTCTGTTGGAGGGTTGTTTCTGGGAGGAATCTAGCTTAGAAACATCATGATGCAAAGAGGGATCTTCTGTTAGTTGCATTGACATGAACAAAGGAAACCTCAACATGCTAACACAGTTACACTGGGAGAGATTAGAATAGCAGTGTCATGGCAGGCTGGTGAGCATTTGACTCTTCTCTAGAGCCTACAGGCCAGATGCTGGATTAGTATTCATCTGCTTTTGAAATGCCATGTTTTTTTAACTCAGAAAATAGAGTATGTGCTATACCCCAAGTGCTAGCCTTACCTCACCTATTACACAATGAAACCCAATTACCCTCTTCCCATCTGCATGTTGAGGTATTGATTTCAAGTATTATAGAGGCATCTGTATTGTGAGGAGGTGACTATTCCACAGCAATAAAAGAAAGACACTGTGGGAACATAAAAGAAGCAATTGGAAGTTAAAAATCTGCTGCACCATGCAGCTCCAAGCCCTTCAGGATTTCCAGAATGCATTTTGATAATGATGCATAGAGTAATGTCAAAAGGCAGAAAAGCCTTAACTAACAATTGATTTTTGAAACAGCTGATTTCACAGGACAGCACTAGGGAGGCAGCACACAATGCTACAGCAGCTTCTTTGTTCTTCATTCCCTGGAAGCTAAGAGAAGAAAGTCGAATGCTGTATCCTCATACAATGACAAACAGATGGATCTCCACTGACAACTAGCAGCAAAGGAAAATCAATGGACTATTTTTATTGACATTTCAAAATACATTAAATTACATCCTCTTCATTGGCCCAAACATTATTTTCCTATGGTGATCAGTAATAAAACCAAGAATAATATTAATAAAACTGGTCAAAATACAGACACTCTGTAAGAGAGGCACTTTAATGATATTGTGCTATCATTCGCAACAGCAGAAGATCATGAGAGTTTACTAGATATAATTCTTGATATATTTCAAGTTTCTTTATGTCCTGCTCCAAATATGAATTCTTGCACATATTGCAAAAAGTTACTTAGAATCTGAAACAACAAGGACTCTGGGATCTGATTGCTGTTTATTTAATTTTTCAGAGTGTGTACAACAATGTTCCACAGGTATCTGAGAGACACACATGCACCAAGTCAAGCAAAAATCATAGAGCATTCAAATTATTCTTACTTAGTAGGGTGTGGTGAGTGCTTAAATGCTAATGAAGAGTACTTACTAGTAATACTAATTTCAGAATCTTAAGAAAACATCGTGAGCACAGAAAAGAAATTACTAAGCCCGTGCTATTTCTTKATAGCATCTTTTGACTGTAGAAGACAGGAGGAAACTTTGAGAATCCACACATTTATTTTCAGGTATTTGTATTGTGTTAACATCTGTTTTTAAAAAGAGCATTGGAATTGTAATGGGAGACTCTAACATTGAGCTATGATGTGGAACAGCGCTGCTTTCCTGAGAGGAGGATTTTCAGGAGAGGCAAAGAAAGAATTTAAGAATTCTGATTTACATGGCTAACAGAAATGGAAAATCCATTAGCTATACTGTGTTTTGCTGTAAAATGTTTATAGAGATAGGCCATCGGTGAGCTACATGGGCTAAAGGCTGTGCAACATTCTGATGTGCCTTAAACCTCATTCCTAAAAAAAGAAAATAAAAATTGCACAAGAATTTCTGTCCTTTTCAAAAAAAMCTGGAAATAATAATAATAAAAAAAATCTGTATTGTTTTGATATTCATTACCTTGAAAAAGAAAGATGACTGAGACATGGCACTTAGGGACRTGGTTTAGTGGTAGACTTGGCGGTGTTATGTCTACGGTTGGACTTGATCTTAAAGGTCTTTTCCAACCTATATGATTCTATTCTATTCTATTCTGTGAGATTATTCCCTCAAGACTGAGACACAACCCACTTCTCCTGTAGACGTGAAATACATATGTTTACTCATTTTTTATATAAAAGAATCTTTTGAGATTATTTTAATGTTTTTTCACAGTTGCTTAATGCCAGGCTGGAGAGTTGACAATACTGCTGAAAATAATTCAATTACCTGATTTTTCATCTTTAAGAAACATTTTTCAAAATAGTTGTGTTCATGTCAGTGACAGAGAAGAGATTAACATTTTTTTGTTTAATGAAACATTAATAGTCTAAACAGTTCTTAGAGGAGAACACATGGACATTCTATGCAGCCTTAGYGCTCTCTGTGTGCAGTGAAAAAATATATGAAAATAAACTGGATAAAAGTTTGGTATCTAATGTAATTAAACTTAGATTAAGATCCAGGTTTATTATGTCAGATGAAGGTCTTTTTATTCTTGGAAATGTAAGAGCTGTTTCTGTGGTCATCGGGGATGCCTTTTGAAATTTTCCAGAAATGGACTCTAAATTAATATCTCAAGAAACTAATAGATAATGATTGTTCCTGGGTCCCAGTGCTGAGCAGGGGCAAAGCAGTAAGGGATAGATTATGCCTCTAATTCATGACAGGCTAACTAGGTAACATCGATAATGAGCTGGAGTAACTTGGCAGTATAATTAACCTGGAGTAACTTGGTATTATAATTAAAGAAAAAGGGGAGAAAGAGGAAATGATTTGTCCAGGTTCACAGAGGAAGTTGGTAGTACAACCCAGAATTAAATGCAGATATCCTGTATTGCAGTCTGCCTCTGTCACTAGAGCAGTGCTACAAGTCTCATTTTCCTTCTCTGCTTGGAGAATAAACTCCCTTTAAAACCAAGGAACAAGCTGATTGCCCTAGTTTACTCAACACTCAGCTTTAGCATGCAATTTTTTTCATGAACAGACAAAAATGAGTTTCCCAAAAGAAAAATTCCATAATTCCACTGAGCTAACTTAAGGGAAGAGAAATGAGAAAAAGGCTCAAAAATTGCTTTGACAGGAAAAGAAAAAAGGGTTATTTTAGGCAAAATGCAAAATCAGAAAAGACCAGGCATATTGCTTGCTCGAGGCACGGTTCTGCTCTTGTGTGAGATGTTTACAGGGGTAGCAGCAGAGTAGAAGCACGGAGGTGTTATGTTTGTGCCTTGTCAGGGCAGGCCAGGATAGCTCAGAGCCTATAAACACCCAGAGGTCTAAGGGCGTTCGCAGCAGGCATGTGCTGCTGGCGCCCGCACGCAGGTGATCACACCTCCAGCCAGGAGGCCACACCTGCTCAGGAGACATCAGGGGTCAGTTTTCTCGAACCACACTGACCTCGTTCCTGAGCACAGTACTGACAAAGACGAGATTTCTGTACCTTGCAGAAGAGTACAAAGCTAAGCTCTTTCTTTTGATGTGTTCCTCTCATGAAGAAAACAGTTGTGGGTGGTTTTTTTTCGTTTGTTTCTTTTCCCATATTGGGAATTTTAAAACTTTTTTTTTAAGTGTTTTTTGCTAGGCTGTGCTTTATGATGAGACTCAGACCACATATCTTGTTTTGAACACCATAGAAGAAATTTCTTTAATTTATTGTATAAAGTGAAGGCTACCTTCTCTGCCCCTAGACAAGCAAATATCTTTTCAAAACTATACATGAAAGAAGTTAAGAAAGTTGGCAAATCTTTTGGTATAATCATCTAATGTCTTCAAAAGAGCACTGATGATTCCAGTTTCAAAAAAGTGTTCTTTTCACTCTCACAAGAAATAGCAATGGTTAGGCTAGGAGCACTGCAGGAAAGTTAGGATGTGAGCAGGACTACTCTCCAGGAACAGTGCAGGTCTGCAGGGAAGGGCTGTTACTTGCTCTTGTCTTTCCAGTCTTTCACTGTAAAATGTGCATGTTTGCAGCCAGATCCAGGGACTTATGATGAACTTAATAACCTCTAGTGCTGGATATATGATAAGTAGGTATTGGAGATTTATAATTTTGGATTCAGAAACCAGAATTCCTGTTATGTCCCATGTGTTTAAAAACATAGTCCTTGCAAACATGGACTCAGGTGTTCAAGTCTAACAGAGGAGTTAGTTGGCTTACTACTCAAGTGGGCTCTGAAGCAGTTTTAGGATCTGTCAGTGTCAAGGTTTCCAGACAATATAACTCATTTTCCTGAAGATAGTCCTGTCCCAAGTGACCAGTGCCACTGTCTTCAACAACATGCTTTAGCTGAATGAAGATGTTTCATACAGATACACAGGTCTACATACATGTAATTTGTGTAAAAATCATTTGTTGAATATTTCAAACAATCATTTCCATAAATGGTTAACCAGTAGTTCAAAAAGTACTGTGATTGTTGTTCCTTGCAGCTAGAACTAGTGGTAGCTGAAGAGCTTGTGRAAGTTTTATTCTGTGAGGCATTTCAAAACAGAGTGAGGAGCCAACATTTCTTGTGGAATAGCTTTTCTGAAAAATCTTCGTATGGATGTTTCAGAGTGTGGCATTTCATATGTAAATGTGAAATATTTATGATATGTAAATGTGAAATATTTATGTAAGCTTGTAAAACAAGAAAATTAAAAATAAAAATTTTTTATTTGTTCCCATTAAGTGTTTTGAAAAAATCAGTCCCTGTTTAAAGTTTTAATTCTACCATAAAACCCATGAGTAAAGATTTGGTCAGTTCTATCAGCTGTTTAAGCTTTAATCATTGTCATGGTAATAAATTAAGAATCCACATCAGTTCAAATATTTAAATAGTTCTTTTTTGTATATAGGATTTATCATGGCTACAAGAAAAAAAAAGACACATAGTTTAAATAGTAATGATTTCCCAGAGGTTTATTTTCCTGCGATTTATGAGTCTTCTCATCCTTTGTTTTGTATACCAGGCCTTCTGGTGTTCTGCAGCTGAAGCTGGAATGCACTTTATACGTGAATAATCTTGGCTGCTTTATGAGGTAAGAGTTTGGCACCGAGATGAGTGTGATCAACTTAGTATAAATGTTTTATTAATCTGTCATGAAGAATCACTTTTAACTCTAGACAAGAATACACAATACTCTAGAGCATGAACTTTGTTTAAGGGGTCACTTTATACTTTGTTTTAAGGGTCACTGAACTCAAACTAAGCTCAGTACAGGTCAAGTCATGTGTCTTCTGGAAGGCAGGCAGGGGCATGGCTGGGGAGGCCCCTGTATTTCCAGGTAGAGGCAGGAAGGGACCCTGTGCTGAATTGCTCCCAAGTAGTGACTGGGAGTGAATAAACATAGCTGCCAGGTTCGTCCTTGGGGAAGATCAAGTTGTCCCCACTGTCTTTCTAGTATTGGAAGCTGCAGTAGCTCCTATTCACTTATCAGTGGATCTCTGGAGATGTTTGAGCAATTGGAGCAGCTGCTTCCCCAGCTAGAAGGACGGAGCCAAGTTGAGATTCAAACTGTTTCTTAGGAACTTCAGCTCTGATTGCCAGAGGTGTTTGCGGATGACTAACCCACTCATAATTACTATGGACATTACTGCTTGTCTCAGTTTTAGCTGCAGATGAAAGAGAGCAATTATTTTTGCAGAATGTTTACCCTGGAGGGCCAAAATACATCTAGTTGTTGCATTATTTTTTTCATCTGACTCAGAGAAACTGAGTTTGTAATAAAGTTATTTCCATATTTTTAATTACGTTACCATTACTGCATAAACCCGCTCTACATTTTATTGTAAAAAGACCAAATTTGCAGATCAGACATCTAATACTTTTTTTATGATTTCAAATCAAGTAACCAAGGAAACAAAGGATGCTATTTACTTTTATAATCAGGAGGTTAATGGACATATTAGAATCTACTTCCCAATTAACTCCTATAGGTCTCCTGAGAGATAAAGACAGGCTGCAATTTAGTTGTTCTGTAGAGACAGGACAAGGAGACCATCCTAGACCTGAGCACACCTTCCCAACACTTTCAGTCATAGGATATTCTCCTATATACTGAACCTTGACTGAAGATATTCCCAACAGACATATGTAGTTGTTCCTCCCTAACTGGTCCCTTGCTGTTAGGGAGGAGAGTCCTTCTGATAGCTGGAGAAATGAGTTAAAATATCTGCCTGGAACTCTTAAGAGTGAAAAACCAGGATTTAAAAAGGGGAATGTGCTAAGGAAGTAAGACGACTGCTTAACATTGCTGCATAAGACATACAGGGGAACTAAACCATATTGGAGTAAGAATGATTAGGTCTGTACTTGACTGATACACCTGAGGCAACCGACTGCTTGCAGGGACTGTGCTGGTGTGTAATGTAAACCCAAGCAGGTGCAGAGTTATGATGTCTTTACACAATGACATTAATGTTTCCCAGTTGCTCCTAACCATATTTCAGCGAGACATCCYAGGATCACATTTCTTTTTCATGGCCTTTCAAGTCATCCAGGTCTTTCTCCTTCTCTAACTCCGGCAAGCAAGACCAGAACTTACAATGTTATTAGTCCTTACAGCCATGACTTTATACTTTTTACTGTTACATTTTGCATAATTTTTTACTCTAGCTGCCGAAGTCAACCAACTCTTCCAATATCAAATTGCAGTCCAGTGTGTTGATTATGCCTCATATTCCTTTTTCTAGACTAAGCTACACCTATAGGTAGTAGCCTCAGTCTGGTCTTTTTTGCTGTCATTTATCAAGATGCTCCAGAGTTAAGTGACCTGCCTGTGTCTTTGCTGATAGCTTTGAAGATGACTTTTTGCTTCTGCGACAAGGTCCAGGGGCTTCCCCTCAGCCCTTTAATTATCCCTTTCTGGGCTTAGAGTTTCCCCCTTCCTCAGTTCTTTCATATTTCTCATTGTCACTAATTGCCCACTAGACATCATGGTGGTAAATACTGTAATCTGTCTAGAGGAGATATTTGTAGATAAAACAAAGTATATAAGAGTTTTATAATGTGTGACCTAAGAAGAGAAGTCAAAAGACATTGTTAGTCCAGGAAAGGGAACATAAGATTTTTCTAATATCAAAAAGGTAGTTATAAAGAAAACAGAGGGCAGCTATTTATGTATAACAATGGGAGGACTGTAAATAACAGGCTTTGCAGAAATAAGGGGTTTAGATTTGATATTAGGAGTCTTTCTAAGTCACTAACTATAAGCAGTGTTTTAAGGTCACCTTTGGGTAATTATGCTTACATAGTCCCATGCCCTATTGGGTAGATGCTATAAAAAAATTTTAACTAATACTTTGAGGTAGACGTTACTTAGTTAACCTAATTTCTAGACCTCTGTTCTGCTTGTATCTCACATGGAAGTACACTAACTTCTCATTACTCGACCCTACAAGCCGGTATTCTTTTCTCAATTGCAATTTCTTTATGGAATACTCATGCAAAATAAGTATTAATTTAATTTGGATCATAACTTAATCTTCCCTACAGGGGSTTATTGTGCTTCAGAAATCAGTTCTATGGAAAGATGCTAGTTCTACTATGGACTTAGACATACCTATGAGGTTACAGCTGGAGAAAGCAGTAACCATTCCGAAATCCCAAATAATTCCTAAATTTCCATTGCTCACTATTTATGGGAGAGTAATGGCATTAAAATCTTTTTTTGTTTAGTGTACAGTCTAGCATCTTCTTCTAACAATGATATCCTCAGTGGCAAAATGTATTACTATTTTGATAAAGTTATCCAACAAGGCTGCTGCTTTGTCTCTGGAGTTAGAATCAGGTTGGGTTCCCATCTTGTTCTTGTCTTTCCCACTTAGGCCAGAATTTGACAAAGATTTCAGCTGCACTGCCAACCTATCCAGGCCTGCCACCTTCTTCCCATTATCTGTCACATTTTCATCCACCTCTGGGGGAAGAAAAAAGAAAAAGGAGGAGATCATAGTTTCTGAAGAGATTTTTGTTTTCTTGAAATGCCTCTTAACAAGTACATTGCCTGTCAATGAATAAATCATTCAGTCCTGCCTGCGGTCTACAGCTTTTTGTCCTTAATTGCTAGTTTTCAGCCTGAAAATACAGAGGAATTGTAAGTAGATTTGTTTTTTCTTTTAACTTTTCTGCCTTTTACAAATGTCAGATTGTACAAAACTGAAATAAATTGTTCTAAAGCAAAGAAAATATACTTAATAATCTTGTTACTCAGTGGACTTTCCAGTTTATTTTCTGTTTAAATAAACCTGTGTGTCTTTCTTACTCTAAAGAAAGATGTATATGTAAAGTGTGTGTGTATATATATATATATGACAGAGTGGGTACAGGTAATTTGTTGGAAAATTAAAGTCTTGCTTTGAGTTGACATATAGACAATTACTGTGGCCAATAACAAGGTTCTGGTAACCACGTTAGTTTCAAACCACAGTTTTCCCATCATCTTTCATCTAGCTCTCTTGCTTTTCATCAGTCCCACTTTTTAGATTATAATTACTGCCATACATCTCCTGCTTTGTTACTTCAAACAAGTAGGAAGAACTGTGTCTGAACTAGAGATGGTAGGGACTGGAGATGGTTGTTGGGATACTCCGATGGTCATGACTGAGAGGAAGGTAAGTGGCTTGATACTAACCTCAAGGGTACTTTATTCATTGCTTCTGTTTTTAATAATCTTAGAGAATTCATAGTAGATGGTATACATGCTGAGTTCTGCCYCCCTCCCATCTGTGCCATAATCTCACTGTTGGTATTTATAACACAACTTATTTTACATTATTTTCTAAGAGTCCAACAGCAAGAGAGATTATCTTGCTTGGCAACCCACCTGTAGATACTGCAACTCATTTATTAAGGTAATAAACTTTATAAATATCCTAAATTTAAATGTACCTTAAAATCTAAAATAACTGAAAGTAGCATCTGAAGACATGTCAAAAGCAACTTCCAGTTAAATACAAGAAAACCAAGCTGCATAAGTGGTAACATCCTTTCCTATCCACTGCTTGACGTTCCCTGGCATTTAGTAGAAGTGGAAAAGGAAAGAAAGCATGCAGTTCCTCATCCTTCTGAATTACAATAGTGTTTCTTCAGCAGACTTATATTTTTGGCAGCAACTATCTAGCAGAAAAGAAGAGAGCACATTTCTTCCACAATAACATAAGAGAAACAGTTAGTCTAGAAAACACTAGCATTTCAGCCTAATAAAACTGAAGGGGGGTTAGAGGTATGAAAAAAAAAAGAGAAAGTCGTCTGCTTTCCTAAGCTGTAGCTGGATTTGAAGTTTGTGGTTAGAAGAACAGTTTGGTAACAAGTCATTTCAGAGACTGACATTCCAAGTGACACTGGCATGATTTTCATTTTGTGTGCAATGACATCCTAATTTAGTGTTCTGTACATTTTTGCTTTGTTCTTTCTCTGAGGAAGACTAAGACAGCTCCATTCCTCATGTTATATTTCCTGAGATTTTTAACTGCAGCAAGGCCTGAAGTGTCCTCTCCCCTCCAGAGAATGCCATGGCCAATGGGCTGAAGATTCATACTTTATGAATAGATTAAAATAATTCAGCTAAAAGAAAAGTTGCAGAACAACCCCATGCGCCAGGATACCCTGTGGTTACAACACTCCTGAGGAAGCGGGAGCTGCAGTTTTTAGTCCTTCCCAGGAGATGGGATGAGGTAGACCTCCAGTGTCATAGGTCTAACAGAGAGTAGGGCAGGCAGGAGAGCCCTGCCCCGTGAGGTTTCACCTGGTTCAGTGTGCTGCAAGAGTCCCAGCGTGGCTACCACTGCAGATGGAAGGCAGTGGGTGGCTCTTCCTTACTAAGCACGTCTATCAGTGCTATCAAACTGTCAGTGCCTTGAGTGCGTGCAAAAAGCTGAGTGTAGATATTCAAATAACTTAACAGGTGAAGACTTAAGTGCTTCCAACATTAAGCAGAAGGATGGAGCTTTTGGATGTATGGGCTTGAGCACCCAGAAGGCAGCTGGCTAGAATCTAATTTCACAGACAGTCATAAATGCTAAAACCTGACCTTTTAGGATAGTCTCTATAGAAGTTTTGTGCCACTTGCCTCCTATCTACCAGTTAGCAAATGTTTCCTATCTCAGTCTCRTTAAAAAGTGCATTGGGTATTATGTCAGGTAACCTGAGCAGATAAAACTAAAAGTGCTTTAGAGTGTTGTTGTTCAAATTTGTGGGTGTTAGTGTGACAATAATACCCTGTATTGTCATGGCTGAATTTGGACCTAAGACTTATCAGCTAAAGTTGTTATGAAAACAGAACAAACTCAAAGTTTCTGATAGCAAAAATAGCAGGATTTTTGCAAATGAACTGGACAAAGTCTATTTTTATCTTTCTTCCATTTTTTATTTTTTTCCAGATAGGTGTTTTACAAAATTCTATTCTGAGGAAAAGAAAAGAAAAATCTGTTCTATTGACTCAGTAACTTTAAATGTCACCCAAATGCCACTTTTAAAGTAGATGAGAACACTTTCCCAAATGAAATGAGTGACTCTAATGATATAAATCCCTTTGAAAATATCAATGAGTGTCTTCACTTAGAATTCAATAACAAGGACATTGAAAGAAAATAAATGTGTTTAAACCTATTTTGTGATGAAAAGAACACATATTGGCATATGGAAAGGTAAAGTGTTAGCATTCTTTCTTCAGGGACTTTTGTTTTTTTTATCTTAATTTTCACTCAGGTTGATATACCAGGTGTCTGTCACTACAAATTGAGCTCTGTGATAAAGAATTCTTTGTGAAGGAATCATTTGGTTGCTTTTCTCCATAAGATTTGATGAAAATGAAGCCAGAGGAAAAATCAAGCTTTTACGGGGAATGAATAGGAAAGGTGAATTGCCTCTATTAGCTAGGAAATAGGATAAGAAATCCTAGAAAGCAGAGGGTGTAGGGTGTAAGGCTGTAAGTCAAACCAGAGTTTTTCTGAGATGATAAAAGGAACTTTGTATTTTTTAATAGATAAGATGTCAGGAAGTTGTAGTTCGGATAGGAGATCAAAAGATATACTTCAATTGCATGAAGAGGAGGAGTCCTTTATAATAAGGACATGTTAGCATTAAGGTTAAGTAAACAGGATTTAATTCTGCTATGTTAATAAAGTGAGAGTAGCCAATAGACTACTGTACCTTGAGGTTACTGTGGATCATGTATTCTGTATCCTGTATACATGTAGTTAGTAATGAATATGCAAATTAGTGAGATGATTTTTCAGAGCTGTTCCCAAAAATGACATTGCATCATTTCCAATATTCCTCTTTTTCCTAACTTATTAAAGCTTGATTTTGTGAGTGCTAACTTTGATTATTTAATAAAGTTAGTTAATTTATAAYTTGTTTGGTTTATTCAAATACACTTTCCTGTAATAACTATAATTCTACGCATGTCTGTTCAGGGGATATAGCTAACTAAAGAAATCACTTAAACTTCATTAAATTGTTGAACATTGAATACTCATAATATGAAGAATAAATCTCGGCCAATCATCTTCCAAACATGACAGTAATCACGCTATCCAAGACTAGAAGGACATCCCACAATGCAGTTTTTTAAGAAAGATAATGCTGAAAATAAGACAAATTTTGCATAAGCCTATGGACCCTTGTTTCTGACATGTTTAAAATAAAACACCATAGCATGGGCAATTACAGAAGAAAGAGAGGTCAGTTCTGAGAAGTAGTATCCACACTAGAGCTGTAGAAAAAGTCTGTAAGTGTAAACAAGCAAGTGTAGTATACACTGGAGTCAAACCCTCAACTGCCACAAAAATAAACAAACAAATGTTCCTAAATGATTTCTTCCTACAGATTCTTATCATGAGGAAGAATGGGAGGAAACATTATGTCTACCTCAAGGTCTCTGGGAAACTTCTTGCAGGTAGTTAAAGAGAGACATGGATCTGTCTAAGAAGGAAATGAAATTTCATAAACTGAACTGTAAAAAAACAGTAGGAACACCTATTATAAGCTTGTTGAAACCAAACCTGATTTATGTATCCAAATTGCTCACCAGAATATGTAGTTTAAAAAGGACTCCACCAGATTTGCTAGTGTCCTAAGTCCTTCTTCCAAGAGGCATTTGAGGGTAAGTAAGCTATGCGGCTTCAGCAGATGAAAACTTAGGAAAATAAAGACAAGAAAGAATAACACAACATAGACAAAAACTTTACAGTTGTAAATGCTAAATTATCTTTTTAACATGATAGGGTTATTCTACAGATATTATTTACGTATATCATAGCTCCAGAGTCTTTTGAAAAAAATCCCTTCTAGGACTATTCTACGAGGACAGTGATAGTATTTATATGGCATCTTTTATCTATGGAAGCCTAATAGTCTTTACAAGCAATGTAAGTGTTAGCTCACTATGGTAAGTAGATATTATAATCCTCAAGACTTGTAAACAAAGAATGGACTGGGCAAGTAACTTGACAAGGTCATGAAAAAGGTCAGAGGTAAGAAAGGAATTTAAGAGAATCAAATCCTTGGCTGTTCGGTCTAGACAATGGACAGACCTTTGAAACATTAAGGAAAGGAAAACAAACAACAAACATAGGAAAGTACATAAATAAATATTAATAATATATGTTGGCTGGCACATGCCAAATTCTGTAATTAGGTCAGGTTAAGATCTCAGCATTGTGAGTGACCGAGAAAGGACCATTTTCAATGCATTGAGGAAATATTTGGGTAGATCAAAGAAGGAATAAAAATATAAGGAAAACTTAGATGCTGTCACCAGGGGTAATGTGGTTTTTAATTCTAAGATTGTATTTCAATTTAAGTCATACCACGAAGAAGTAAAACACGTAAAATTAACAGTGAAAACAGGAAGCAGTTCAGCATAATGATGCTGAACAAGACACTGTATACTGAGAAGTATTTGTTATATATTTCTACTACCGTGGAAGTGTGTGTTCAAAATAATTCAATCTGAACAGAGCAGGCCAAAGTGGGATGAGGGAAGCTTAACTAAAGGTTGAAAAGCTTATTTCCTGACACTATTCAATGTGCTGAAGTCTTTTGTGCACTGGAATGAAACAAAGCCCTTTGTGATGTGTTCTCAAAAGCAAACTGTGTCAAAATGTCTCTCTCCAGATCAAAACATGCACTTTTGGGAAAGTACATGCTGTGTAGTTCTTTCCAGCTAGAGCTCTGTGCTGCAGGAAAGCCAGCTCCCAGTCCTTGCTCTCTCTGCCCCAAAGTGCAGGTCATCTTCTCAGGCTGTTCTGAGCCAGGGGGGCAAGAGGCTAAACCCGTTTCTCATGTGCTCATGCAGAAGTAGGAGATGGATATTAAGTGACTGCCTGGGAAAACGTGTTTCACTGAACCAAATGCGGTGAAGCTTTGACACAGTGTACTTTGGGAGAATGAGCTCCACCACCCCCAGCTCCATGTCCGTGCTGGCACTCTTGGTGTAAGCTATCAGCTTGTTTCTGAAAGAACAACTCTGCGCTGAAGCTCTCCAATGAGGCTTTAAGGCAAATGCATATTTTCGTTAGCCTTTCTTCTATGAAGAAAGACAAAAAGTCCTGTTATTCTTTTTCATGGCAGGCCATCAGAATTGGTTTATTTTGTAGCCACATAAATATCAGGTAAATAAAATGCCAGAACTGGTTTTCAACACAGAAATGTCACTGTCTTAAGCCCATGGAGAACCAACAGAGAAAATTCCTACCCCTAGGTGCTTGGAATCATTATGATTATATAGAAATATTTTAAATGACTGAAAATGACAATCAGTGACACCATCTACTGGTGGCACTCTCCAGTTTCTAGATCCACCAGAGGATCTTGGGGTCAGGTTTATTTCAGTGCCTACTCATCTTGTTTTATTTGGATTATTTGTTACCTGCAAGGGAGAGAGAGCACTAAATTGGTTCTTTTCAAATGGCCTTCCCTTCAATACTAGACGGACAAAGCTTGCCTTTAGCAAGACATAAAATTAGATTCCAGTTTTTGGATTAGAAATATGACTACAGAGCCAGGAAAACTGGAGATACAATCCTAAAATATGTTTGGTAACACCTTGCCTCCTTAATAGTTTTAGTAATTCTTCCCTAGAATCCCCTTTTCTCTCTAAAAGTTTCTTAGTTTTGGGGCCAGTCTTGTTTAATATCTTTATCAACGATCTGGATGAGGGGATTGATTGCTCCCTCAGTAAGTTTGCAGATGACACCAAGCTGGGCGGGAATGTTGATCTGCTCGAGGGTAGGAAGGCTCTGCAGAGGGACCTGGACAGGCTGGGTCGATGGGCCGAGGCCAACTGTATGAGGTTCAACAAGGCCAAGTGCCGGGTCCTGCACTTCGGCCACAACAACCCCATGCAATGCTACAGACTTGGGGAAGAGTGGCTGGAAAGCTGCCTGTCGGAAAAGGACCTGGGGGTGCTGGTCGACAGTCGGCTGAATATGAGCCAACAATGTGCCCAGGTGGCCAAGAAGGCCAACAGCATCCTGGCCTGTATCAGAAATAGTGTGGCCAGCAGGAGTAGGGCAGTGATCGTGCCCCTGTACTCGGCACTGGTGAGGCCGCACCTCGAATACTGTGTTCAGTTTTGGGCCCCTCACTACAAGAAGGACATTGAGGTGCTGGAGCGTGTCCAGAGRAGGGCAACRAAGCTGGTGAAGGGTCTGRAGARCAAGTCTTATGAGGAGCRGCTGAGGGAACTGGGACTGTTTAGTCTGGAGAAGAGGAGGCTGAGGGGAGACCTTATCGCYCTCWACAACTACCTGAAAGGAGGTTGCAGCRAGGTGGGTGTYGGTYTCTTYTSCCARGYAACTAGCGATAGGACGAGAGGAAATGGCCCCAAGTTGCGCCAGGGGAGGTTTAGATTGGACATTAGGAAAAATTTCTTTACTGAAAGAGTGGTTAAACATTGGAACAGGCTGCCCAGGGAAGTGGTTGAGTCACCATCCCTGGAAGTATTTAAAAGACATGTAGATGAGGCGCTTAGGGACATGGTTTAGTGGGCGTGGTGGTGTTGGGTTGATGGTTGGACTCGATGATCTTAGAGGTCTTTTCCGACCTTAATGATTCTATGATTCTGTGATTCTAAAAGCTAGATCAAGCATGCACAGAGTCCCTCTTCCTGTGTCCACAGCCATGGGTACTTCCCTTCAGTCCAACCCTCCAAGAGACACCAGTCTGGCACCTTCCTTTCCTTTAATGCAAGTAGAAATTTCATGGCTTAGAAATTCAAGCAGACTATATCCTGTAATATTTGCTATTCTGACTTCCCTCTCTGATCTCAGCTTCTGGCAGGAGGTGTTTTGCTCTGCAGTTCCTCCCCTCTTCCTCCTATGTGTACTCCTCTGACAGCATAATAACCATTTTAAATCCCCTTTCCTCTCTTTGCAATTTTCACACATACAATCTACCTAGTGGTATTCTTCCTCCCCACCACATAATGCAGAAAATGTGGTTGACTGATTTTGACA
Source organism: Phoebastria nigripes (assembly GCA_035582835.1). Lineage (NCBI taxonomy): Eukaryota > Metazoa > Chordata > Aves > Procellariiformes > Diomedeidae > Phoebastria > Phoebastria nigripes. The sequence continues at coordinate 53,314 of JAYKAV010003343.1, forward strand.
GAGCCTGCCTCTCATTTTTGGATCTCAATATTTGATATTTTTTCCACCTTTGTTCTGTTTTTAATGGGTTAAGCCCTCCTCTGATCTTCAGGGGATGTACAGCAAAACCCATCTATTTTGTCAAGATAGGTTGGGAAGTAACAAGTTGATCATATGATCTGGCAGACTTTTATGTGAACTTGTTTAATATAACCAATAGTTTCATGGATGTGCTGTACACAGTTTGAAAAATACAGAGATGAGGTGTAGGTAAACAATCTCTGTCCCTGAACATTAACACACTGGCGGCTTTTGAAAAGATTATTCAGGTGCTGATGACTAGCATTCGGCCACTTTTCTGCTTGGGAACAAATGACCTTTTACAATCAAATGTATATACTCAAATATTTCTGGCTTCATCAAAGTGTCCGTTTCTAGGAATAATAATACAAATCATTATTCTCAAGGCTAAACTAAAGTAACTCACATGGGCTCTGCTTAATGTATTAGCAGTAAAATAACGAGATTTTAAAATTTGTACAAAAATTTTAATCTAAAAAGTGTGTACAGTCACACTTTAAGCATAAAATAGTTATTCTCATGGGCTTGAGATCTACAAAGGCAACCGTATGGGTGTACCTTTGAAGGATCAGGCCTCAACTTTTTAAATGCCCTATATATATTCCACAAATGCACGCAAGAGGCATGCAAGGCACCAAATACAGAAGTTGAATCTCCAGGATATCATGTGGAGTAATTTCAAATCCCTAAGTAGGAGATATATTTCAAAACTTCATTGAGTGTATTATTCATAGTGTATAGTAGTAAAACCATTGTGTTCCTGTCAGGACTAATGAAAACTACACGTTATTTTTTTCTGATAAAAAATAAAATATAGTCTGTAATTCTGAAGCTTGGCTCATTACAGCTCTTGAACTTCCTCTTCACAGAATGAAGTGAAATACCAGGTAGTTCTGTTGCAGAAATAAGGTTGCTATGTCATTCAATTATTGGCTTGTAAATCAACAGTCTAGGACAAGCAATGTCTGTTGGATTCTGCCAGCTGGAGAAACAGCAAACGTTTTTCTTGCCAAAGAAGTTTTGCAGTCACAAGCAACATAAGACTGACTTTTTACCCTGGCCTTTACAATATAATCAGCTGCTATCATTAAATCCTGGCCCTTATAACAGCAATCTTCTCACAGTATGTTGGGGTTGAACAATGAAAATGTCTAGACAACTTATAATATTTTTATGCTATACTCTAAAAATCCTTAGGTTTTTAATTTTTACACTGTTGCTGTAATCAAATCAATAAAACATTTTAAGGAATACTTGACTGCTTAGTATGGTTTAATAAAGATAGCCATTAATTACTTTCTTTACAGTATTGACACCTCATGAAATATCTAGAATTTTTTTTATTTCTGCTGATATGACATATTGATTCTTAGACATGATTAATTACCCTGGTTCCATTGAAATTGCAAGCAGCTCATTAAAGCTCTAGGTGTTGTAGATTGACAAGTAACAATTTTGCAGTTGAAATTACGTTCTGCTAATCAAGACAATTAACAGACACTCTTTATACTCGAAGGGAACCTTCCAGTAAAAATTATGCTGAAAATAATTAAGATGGTGGAATTTATTTGATCAGAAATTCATCAGTTCATCTGTAGTCCAGCATATGTTTCAAACCAAGTACACACTTGAATTAAATTAATTGGGATTTTCAATTTATTCTTATCCTATTTTTGATGAGGAAAGCTATGATGAACCTAAATACTTACCAGGACTAAAAGCTGTTCCATTAAAAATTCCTCAGTAATATCTAATTAATAMAAAAATATTCCTACACTGTTTTCCTTCAGCTCATTTTCCTCTTWGAGAACCACCATCAAATCCAAGATGCTCCACAGATCATAATGAACTACACCTTAGGCAGTTTTATTACTTTGTTAACCATTAGTGTTAYCTAGACTTTCATTCTTCTTATTGAAGAACATTCTTTTAATCAAAGGAATAATAATTTTTTTTCTTAGATTAGATGAAACAATATCAGATTCAAACAGGATGTCTATTATGTCTTGAACAGCTGATACCATGAAGTGCAAATCTCTCAAGAGTGGAGTAGAGCTCACAGCTCACATCGCTGCCCTCAAAACATATTTTCAAATTTAGGAACATTGTTAAGCTTACTCAGATTTTCTTGATGAAGAGTTAAGAAAGACAAAGATAGAAAAGTGAAACTGAGTCCTCATTCTACTCCTTTGTTTAGGGCTGAATTATAAAAGTGTGCAAGTTAACTTGCAGGAGCTCTGTTTTTCCCATGATTCACATAAGATAGCACAAAGTAAAGGTGTAATAAGAAGCAATATAGTGCAGTTTGCAAAGACTGATGAATTTAGCAGTAGGTGTCTGCTATTTGTTTTCACATTCCCAGAGMTTCATGAAGACTGACAACTACTTACCTGATGTGCAGGTTGTGTCTAAGGGCTATTAACCTTTCCTGTAGGTAGCTTTCAGTAATAGATAGTGTGTGAAGTTCCTCAATAAAGAGAATGTACTCTGTACCACAGCATTGTTGATAATAAACATGCCCAAATTAGATTTATCTGAAGATTTAGTATTTATTTTTTCAATTCAATTTCAATTTTCAGCACCTACATTTCTATTTTCACTTACCATTGCTAGAAACAGGGTCTGCAACCTTTAATTTTCAGTCTTAAACCAGGAATGCCTTAAGATCTAAACAGATGCGATTTCTAGAAAGTTGACAATTTTAATTCCAAATAATCTCTGCTATGTATTCTTTGAAAGATTCCTGGGTTGGGGTTGAGGGATACCTTCTTTTGGATCAACTGTTGTAGGAGGATTATTCAGTCACAGAGAAAAAAAAAAAAGAGTAACTTATATGTAAAGAATGAAGTAGAGAGGCATGAAGTTTTTGACTGAGGTGAACATTTTGTGTTGCAAATGTTGATGGGAACTGTAACTCTTCAGACTTTGTCAACACATCAGGATATCCACTGCTATAGATGATCATATAAATCAACCTCCTACTGGCACAGGCTTTAACAGAAATACAAATATTACCATAAACCAGCTCTGTTTTCAGTAGTTCAGACTGATAGCCTGCAAGGTGTATTTGCATGTCTTGTATTATTTATAGTCTCACTGTTACTTGGCACATGCCAAAATTGTGCCAAGGAGCACTCTAGCAGTTAAACCATAGGTCAGGGCTAAAGCTAGTGCCCTGTTTCATTCAGTGATGCAGACATAGCCCTCTACCATCAGCTGAAGGGGTCCCAGAGTCCAAAACCAGCATTTCTGTTCATTTGGGGAGCAAAGGGAAATAATATTTTATTTTGGAAAAAGAACAGTAATTATGCACTGAGAGAGAAAAACATGTGTGGCTTAGAAATGGGAAATAAATAAAAATTTGCAACATTCCCAAACTTTAAAAAAAAAAAAAAAAAGCAAACCAGTAGTGTTTTTGTACATAGGGGTTAATGCTTTTGGAAAGGGTTACTTTTCTCTTGAAGTAACATGCATAAATTTTGTGACACCAAGGAGAAAAAAAAATCCAATGCTGTAAATACAGCAAAATTCAAACATGAGTTTTATTGACCCAGTAAGAAAATCTTGATTTCAAATCTGACACTGAGACTGAATGGAGGTTTCTGTTTCAGTGGACGTTAAGGTTTCTTCCAGAAAATGTTTGTTTTAGCAGTTCAAATTCTACCTTAGATCTTGTCCAGAATAGCCTCCACCTAAACAAGGCAATGAAGCTGGATACCATCAGTCAGCCAGGACCTTTGAAGTATATGAGTTTCTGCCCTTTTCTCCTAAGAGTCCCAAATCTGTAAGGCATGCTCTAAGCTAGGGGATAAAACCGTTCATGGCAAAGGGGCTGAAAGCAGTGAAAGCTCTGAAGCCTGTCAACACACTTAGCGAGTAGATCAACCCTTCTAATGCATCAAAAATGGTGATTATCTTTTATCTACTCATTCCTGTTTGCAGCAGGGAAAGATTCTTTGTCAGGAGGGCGACTAGTTATAAATCACAAAACATGCAGTACACAGCACTAGAAGATCTCCGCGCTATTCTATCAGTGATCAACAAACGATGAAGAAATATTGGTAGAGACGGCTAGACGCTTAAAGCCATGACCTTCCCTTCATCTGAACCAGAGAACCTCCTCAAAATGAGTATGACAGGAGAGTAAATTTAAAGCTGCTTAAACATGATGACTTGTCCTACTAAACTACTTTCACTTTGTCCAATTTAGAAGGAAAAGAACAGATGGCAAAGCAGGGTTGTGGGTCAAATATTGATGGGCTTCATCCAGGCCAGAAAAACAAACCAGTCCAAGAAAAGTCTTCCAGTGAGGGAACTCAATTTCTTTTACAGTAAAATTGCTAGAATGGTCCATGCCATTACTTTGGTTTACTTCAACCAGCATTTTTCTACGGAAATTAGAACTACACGAGGCCCATCCAAAAGGAAGACTGCATGAAGTCACACTGTTTTGAAAGGTTTCTTAGATTAAATCATATGGACTTGGTATGTGCTTTGATCTCAATGACAAAGAGTGACATTGCTGGGCATGCTTAGTTTATTAGTACAGACACAGCTAACACACAATTCCCTGATTACTACTGCCAAATGTTCACCCTAACAAATCAGAGAGGGTATTTGAGGCTGCAATTTTAGATATTTGTGAAGTCTTTTCTTTCTTTAAAAAAAACCAGTAAAATTCTTCAGTGCCTGAAACATGAACTGAGAGAACAAAAGTTTGGAATAACAATTGGAAAATTTCTACTAGGTAGCTGTCTAGTTAAAAAAAAAAAAAAAAAATTATATATAAATAGTAGAGTATGGTACAATGATCCTGCAATCATGGTACAATGATGCTTCTGGGAGCTGCAGAAATCTTGACTGCAAATTGCTTTCTTAGTCACTTGGTTGGTTTTCCTTATTTTCACATTTAAATGCTGTAGGCTTTTCTAGTATAATCGGATTACCATAGGGTTCTTTTCCTAAAGAGCAAAGCTCTCATCAATAACAGTTATCCTGCAGTCCTCTGCCCAGGAACATGCCTTTAGGCAAGGAACATTCTTTACTTGCAAATCTGCCACCGAGTTTTTTTTCTGTCATCCAGAATTAAACAATAAGACCTTCTCATTATATTTCTGTTTGTTTTTGTGAATAGGCCACAAAAGCAACAACCAAGAAAAAGGATTTGCAGACTGATTCTATGGAGCTTCTGGAGTTTTTATTAGCAAGAGAGAAAAAAGGCAAATTCCTCAAAACTATAATGGCTAGATGTCTTTCAATTTCAAAGAATATTCCCATTCCTAAAAAATTCATAATTCATCCATAGTTGAGTGGTGACAGCTGTTTTTACTGATTACCATATTTCTTTACTTTCGGAAGATCAGCTCTTCATAAATACTGAATTGTACTATTACTCATAAGAGCTTGTTTTCTTGAAAGAGTTTATTAATTCAGTAATCATTTTATGATCAAGAAAAATAGCTGTGATTACTGAAATAAATAAAAAAAGAATCCAGAAGATTTTTTGGTAACTGTTATTCCTAGAAAGATACCTGAAGGATTTTTTTAAGCTGAGTCTCCAGATGGGTGCAAAAGTTTGGTCACTTAGGGATGTTATCAACTATTTTGTCATAAGCTCCTTCTCTTTCTCCCTGGCCACTACCCTAACCATCCTCTATGAGACCACTGCTGCTATGGTCTTTAGTGCTGTTTTTACCAGGTTTGCGTAACTGAAGAGCCGGGTAAGGGGTTTGTGCTTCATGTAAGGATGAAGGGGTCCTGATAAAGAAATCAGTAAAAGCATCTGTCACCACTTGGGCATAGGTAGATTATGCACAGAGGCTGCCATGTACCTTAAGCCCTCAGGCACATATCGGAGAGACTTGCCTGAGTACCTTACCCCCAGATTGATGAGGTGCACAACTGCCATCAGTGTGCAGACATTGAAAGCCTTCTGCTAGGGTTCCTGCTGTCTAGCAAGACAAACAGGCCTGGGCCAGGCGAGGCACTGAGTTTTGTCTGCTGTCTTCAAGTTGGAGGAAAACCTCTTTGAAAGTCTGAATGGGGTGAAAGCCAGCACACACTTGGTGAGGTGCTGAAGGCTCCTGGAATAGGYGCGACTCGTTAATAACTGTTTACAAGAAAGAAATGAGCTAGGCTAAGGGCAGAAGTATAACAGCGTGTGTTTTTGTTTTGCGCAGTGATCTTGAGGAAGCCAAGGCTGTGTTTTCTTGTACCAGTAAGGTGATGAAGCACCCTCACTCCAGCTGCACTCTCTCCTCCCATACAATGGATATGATGGATGTGGGGTTTTAAGGGAGAACTTAGATGTGTTATATCCAGCAAGCTCACATACATAGGCTATCAGAAATGTTCCAATAATTTAAAGGTTAGTTTAAGAAAAGGCAGCCTATACAAACTTTGTCTGGACTAAAAGATCATTGTGTTCTTGGTAGTTCCACTAGAACTGGATGTATTTCTCCTTAATTAACCACTCCTGTTTCTCAGCCTTTCTAAAACAAGAAGGATCTTGTACTCTTCTAGGGATGAGTAGCAATTTATGTGAGGTAGCTTTTTTCTACTGAGTATAAGCCACTTATTTATTTCTTCATAATATTAAAGAACGCACTAAGGATGAAACGATTTCTGGCTTTTTTTCTGGATTAGAAATTGCATTGCCTTTCTTTAAGGAGAAATATCTTTACTGAGTTTAACAGGCAAATTACTGGGGATTTTTTACTGCACTTGAAGGGAAAATATGCCAAAGCCTAATGCATATAGGACACAAAAGGACTTCCAAATACTTGAAGGATTTGTTTCTAATTGATTATATTTGACACTCCATAGCACGAGTTATTCTATTRTGTTGTTATGGCAAATTTAACTGGGTTGTCTATAAAATTGTATTCTCTGATAAAGCAGTGGGATGAATTTATCACATTGGACATACTCTGCAATTTCTATTTACATGCTTACTGTAATAATTTTTGCTCTTAATTGAATAGCATTTTGATTTGCAGTGCCAGAAATTTGTATCAAAGGAAATATATGCAAGAAAATATTTCTTCTTTCACTATTTATGTTACTGGTTTCTGTAATCTTTACGCAGACACATTTTCCTGGAGAATAAATTCTCCCTATGATAGAATTGTACATAGAATATGTCTACACAGGATTTGCTTCAGTGAAAGTTTTGAATGAGGAAAATTAAACATAACAGAACTCTGCCCTGTACTTAATCATTATGCCTTGTAAGGGATACATTCAAGTAATGTTTTTTTTCTCTTAAATGAGGAGCCAGGATTACAGAATACAGACCGTGCGGGCRTATAAAAGCCAAATAAGCATACTTTTTGATGTTTCATAAAGGGTTTGATCAAAATGTCACTACTTTGAAATCACAAACATCTTTGTCCTTTTGACAGCTATCTATATAAATCACAAAGGATTTGTTAATTGTTAATATGGATGTCCTTGATATCATACTGCACAATTTTAACTGTACAGTAAAGCTAATTAGCTGGGAATGTGTAGTGTTGCTAGCAAAACATTTTCAGCTATTTATTTTTCTGCTGACATGACTCTTAAAATACATTTCTATTAAGATTTTTCTATTAAGAAAACATGGTGGTTTAAATATTTTTATGACTGTTTTAAAAGTTTCTGTTCTAACACAAGCAAATATTTGAAATCTCACTCTTCACTGTTAGGTGGAAAGAAAATCAACTTTTTGTTGATTGAAGTACTGTAAATTATATCTGTTTCCCAGCCAGAGCATCTGGTCTTTTGGCAGACACCCTTGGCAGATCTGTTATACTGGAGGCTTTGAGTTTCTTTTCCTGAAAATTTTGTTTGGCTTATTTTGCTAAGTGGGAAATGGACACTGATGTTGCTACTGTGCATGATATTTGGGAATCTAATTTTGCCTGAGACCTTCAAGGGGAGGCTCTGTAAGTATGGCTAGTTAAAAAATTACATCATACTATTTCTTGGGAAATTGGTTTTGACCAGAGCATTGCATGTGGAAAGTATCTGCCTTCTAAGGAATATCCAAATTCTACTTAAACAAAACAAAACACAACAAGCTACACATAGAATTTCTGGTTTGGAGGGATCTTTTTTAAAATAAAAACCTAAAAAATATCTAGGAGGAAGGACAACACTGTTTACTGATTAGCCCTGTTTATAACAGCTGTTCTTTAGCTGAAGACTGCTGGTTGGGTACTTTGCAATCTGGCTGGAAGCAAATAATGTGTTTGACCTGTAAAATGTTCAGGTTGTTTTAATTATAATCTGTTCATCTATTCATAAAACATGACCACACTGATACTGTCACTTGTATTATTTATTTCTTACCCCTCAAACTGGCCTCAAGAGGACTAATCATGCAGAAAGGTCATATTCAAAATGCAGAACTGTCGACTACACTCCCTCTGAAAATTACTTGTTCATAAATTTCTCAGTGAAATAAATGCTTTTACAAATTAATTTTCTACCCATTTTTAGAAAGAGTTCTTGAGTATTTGATGTTCAGGTTGTATTATTTAGTCTTTGTAGTGTGTAGTCGGTTCACTAGGTGTGTGACTTGATGAAATTACGAGCAGTTCCTGCAGGATAGTGTCTGCTTCAGTTGGAGGAATGTAAAAGCTTTTAGGAGTACAGCATAAAACATGGTAACAAGCTGAGGAAATTTTATCTCTTTTTCCCTCTTTTATGATAAAGAAGAAAAGCATAACTTTTCAGAAGCTGCTGAGTTGGGGATCAATTGAATGCCCAAGCTAAGACCTAATTCTCAGAATTAGGTTCAGCTTCTTCTGGAAATTGGATCCCTTTACAGGCACTGYAAGGGAAGAGTCAAAAAGTACAGGAACACAAAAGTCAACAGACCACTTGAAAATACTGACTATTCTTTTCCTGTATTTAGTACATCAGACCTAAGTATAGCTACTTTTCCCTCAGCTAAGGGTAACAGAAGGATCAGTGAATGTTGAATCTTTTTGTTGTTTTTATTTTGATATCTATTACATGACTGTAATATGTCAACTTCACTGCCAAATATTTTGTGTAGCTTTCTGAGTGTTTTCAGTATTTTTATAGTGTTTTGAATACAACTACCCATATTTGCACACAAAAAAGGTACTTCACAACCCGTTTTCTAAAATGAAGCGGTTATCTGAAGGCTTACAGAACTATAAACAAGGATGCTAAGGAATTGAAAGTCTGATGCACTGAGCAGTTTCACAGATGAGTTTTTCATGATTCACCCAGCTCTAGCAATAGTTTGCAGTTATGCTGCTCCCCAAGTGTCAAAGTGGGAAATGCTGAAGAATGGAGAAGTTGTCACCCTGACAGTCTGTCTTTGGGCACCAAGATTATTTTGTCTACAGAACGGGCTCTCAAAATAGCCTGACCCATGGAAGACTATAAAATTTTCTTGCTGTTTTGTGAGTTCATGGTAGGACTACATATAAAAATGGCTGTACTGTTTCTGACCATAGGTCTGTCTTGCGTAATATCCTGGTTTTGTTACTAGCTTGCTCATAGGAGATGCTGAAGGGAGGAATATATGCAAGGTATGCATGTGCTATTGTTTTCTCTGGCAACCTTTCCAAGCTTCTGGCAATCCATTGCCTGGAAGCCAGAATTTGCAATATTAATAACCCTTTTTCTTTCATGAATTTACCTAGCTCTCTTTTAATCCCATTTATCATTTTGACATCTGCAATTCCTAGTGACCTGTGTTAATGCATTGTGCAAAGAAATACTCATCTTGTTTAAACTTGTCAAATACTTTCACTTAATACACATTACTCACTTTCCATCCATTCATGACTTCATACATCGCTGCCATATCCCACAGTTGTTGCTTTTCCAGAAAGCTCTAGAAACCTCTTCTTGTGTAGATACCATGTGATATTTTGCTCATTCTTGTAGTCTATTTTTGCGCCTTCTGTACTCTTACAGTATCTTCTTCTAAGAAGAAAGGGAGGAGAGAAAAGCCCAATCAGAACTGTATTGGTTATTATCACTTGAGATAGTTTCTCTTATTCTTTGTCAACCTTGTTTCCTTAAGAGTTTTTGGTAAAGGATTTTGGTAGTTGTTGTGTTGGATGGATCATGCTTTCCTACATGTCTGCAAATTCCTCAAAATGTTATAATAGATTTGTGACTTCTTCCTGCAAAAAAATGAGGAAACCCTCTTCCTGGCTTCATTTATTAATTATATTCTTTACCATAGTTTAAAGAAGTCTGACTAGTCTGTAAATCAAACTTACTCAACTGTAGTTTCTTATGGAGCCCTTTACAGAAAATGACATTATATTTGCCACCTTCTGTTACTCACATACTGGTATTTGTATAAGAAAGAGGTTACATAGCACAGGTCATAAGTTGGTAACTTTATATTAGATTTCCTTGGAACTTTTAGGCAAATATGATTTGTTCTTGGCAGTTTGCTGCTATTCACTTTGCCAGTGTGTTCTAAAACCTTTTCTAATGACACTCATGTTTGAGGTGGTACCTCTGACTCATCCTGAATAAGAAATGGCTTTGGTCTGGGAACATCCTTTTGCTCCTCAATAGGGAATACTGATCCAAATAGTTCATTTTGTTTTTCTACTGTGACCTTATCACCACTGAATGATCTCTTTATGTTACAATTAAATATTTATCCCTCTCACTTAGAGGCAGGCTCCCAGCCATATGAGTATTTAAAAATATGTTATTAGTACTTTTTATGAGTTTAGAAAATTGATCATTGAAATCTCTTTCTTCCTGATTTACTGTGCTTTTGCATATAACCTGAAAAAAATTCCTAATCCTTCTTTATTTCCCTTCGGTGGACACAGGTTCTACTTTCTGAAGAATAGCCTTTCTTGTTTTAATAACTGCCTTTAGCCCATTGTATAGACCTTTTCATGCATGGTACATGTTTGCTTTGAGTATCTAGACATTGTCTTTGTTACCTGCAAACATTTTACTCTTATGCTGCTCATTATTAATTAATTAATTAATTAATTTTTAACAATGTTTCCCCTTTTTGAAATTTAATACTCCTTACAGGAATTATTTTACCTATTTCATCTTTTATACAGTACAACTATGCTTCTAGTTATGCTCACCTTATTTTAATATAATTCAAAGAAGTAATACCAAAAGAATGTGCTTATATTGTATTACTGCCATTGTGAACCAGCTGGACCATTTTCATATGCACATTTAACCACTACGATTTGCATCCTTTCAGTCATCTCAGGTCAGTAAGCATACACATGGATTTTCAAGTACTGTTCAAGTAGGATATTCAAGGACTCTGAACTCTGTAAAACCTAATGGTTATTCTCCACCTCTGTCAAAAACCTGCTTTCACTGAGCTGTAAAATAGGACCACCTGCTGAGTTTCAACATTGTATTCTTTCGCAAGCAAATTACTTTTCAATTGAAAATGAATAACAACTCTGGCTCACTGAATGGCTAGTTGTCTGAGGAAGGTCTGCATTCTCTATTTTGGCACAGATGGGGATCATCTCTTCCAGTGTGAACCGCCTCTCTGCATGCATCTGTTACCTGGGCAGAAAAGTTGGTTGGGGTACAGGTAGCTGTGTATGGGTGGTGTGGTTGCTAGTCCCGGGGCAGTGATACGGTATGCAGTAGCAGCTAGTGGTCCTTCAATGAGGACAAGTAGCAGGAAGAAAAAACCCTGAACTCAGCTACCTCTCTCCTTTACCACAGCCTGACTGGTTTAGTAGGGGCTATTGTGGGAGACAGAAAACATTCCCTGCAAGAGAAGCTGTAACTGTGGTTAGGTGGTTGCACTGAGTGGGTCAGGTGAATAAGGTCCCAAGGCTGTGGAGGATCTTCTACCAGAAAAGCAGCAGAGGAAGAACAGATCCAAAGAGGAGTTTAGCATCAGGAGGTGGGGGCTCAGACTATTTCCATCCCAAACCTCTTTGAAGTCTTCCAGCTTCGTCCCACAGCCAGAACCTTATTCCAAAACATCTCTAATTCTTTGCAGTCCTTTCTCACTCTCTGAATGACCACCAACCTTCTTCTCCCTTTCCCACAGAGCTGCAATTCCCTATGCTGCGATTTCAGTTTTGTTGTCCCAGTCATCCTGGATGCAGCAACATTCATCTTTACTTGTACAGGCAAGCAGCAATGTGTGGCTGTTGTGGGGTCATGCCCTTCTTGTATTATCTGGGTGAGGAGTTCCACGAATGGTGAATTACAACCACTCACAAGCACTTGCTGTGCATTCATCTGAATGCAGACCTAACAAATGTTTTCTTTCACCTGCTGGTCACAGTCTAGAGACAGCTGGGTACTATAAGGGTCAGTTATGAAAAATTATCCTGTTTTGTCTCTTCCTCTAGAGTGGAATCTTTGCTTTTGCAAAGGAAGCATAAGATTTCGATCAGAAGTTAATTCACCAAGGATGGACTATGAACTGAGAAGTTGAACTCACTAATTCATAAATTAAAAAAAAATACAGACAGCTAAACTGACTACTTGAATAGATACTCACCTTAAATGTTCTTAATTAACATTCTTCAGTGTCAGATAAGACCTTTCTTAGCTTTTGATGCTGGCTGCTCAGGTTGGAAAGAGGATGTGCCATATAACAACTGTCAGTAAACCAGGCTTAACAGGTGACGTTCTATATATCATTGACATACTGTTTTCTCTTGTTTTTTTTTTTTTCCTCTTATCCTCTGTCCTTATAGGAGAGGCATTATTTACCACTGGAATAATTTCTCATTGAATTTGCCTCAGTTAAACAGCTTTTGGTGTGGATTCTCATACTGATTATTGGAGTGAAGTGGTCATCTACAACAAAGAAAATGGAGTTCCTGGGACCTACAATGAATGAGAATTTCCTAGACAGTATATATGAGAAAGGCTTACTGTGGTCATGTCCTGAGACTGAGGAAAAATAGGGTTTAGAAAAMAAGCCTTGTTTTTAGAACATTTGCAACATGGAAATACCTAAAGTAGCAGGCTGCCTAATCAAACGCTTATTAAAAGAAAAGAAAAAAAAGATTTTATCTAAGATAGGCCTGTATGGACAATATTTTTCTTATGCATTTGCTAGCATGAGAAATGCCTAGAATTGGATAAGGATATCCACTGCAGGGTAGCATACAAATGTTTAATAGCAGCCAATTCAGACACCAACAGGATAGAGATGCAATAGGGCTTAGAGCAGATTGMGGAATTATCTGGGCAGCAGAATGACTGGTGGATAGTTTGGTCAGTCTGGTCCATGCTATAGGATGAAGTGGTGACTGGCCCTAACATAGGAAAGCAGTCTCAGATCTGTAGGAATGGCACTGCAGTTACAGCAATACTGGGATTTTTCTGTATTTAAATCAACAGCTTCTTTATTGTTCTTGGTGCTTGGGAATTATAAACAACAATTTCCTTGGTAGGTTGGCAGCATAGGTTCTGTCAAGAAAAGCATGACATTGGCATTGATATAAGCTCTATGCAAACTTGCTAGGTAGAAGCGGCCTCTGTAAGTAAGTGTAGCTGATAAGTCAAAGTGTAAGATTAATGCATTGATCCAGGAGCTTACTCATATTGCCCAGCTGGATCAGCTAATCAGCTGCTGGTTTATACACAATCTGTTTGCAGAAGAGGTGCTCTTACTTGCCTTGAACTTTGCCAGAGATTAATCCTTGCTTAGGATCAGTTTATAGCCTTTGCAACTCCTTTACAGGAGTTTGGGTGATGCATTAGAGCTTGTGTGGCCCATTTCTCTCTCTCTGTCAGGAGGTAATCTTTGATTCGTTTACTTATCTCCCCTAAAAAAAAATTAAAATGGTAATATCTTTCCAGAGAATTTAACATCTTAACTTACTAGCTATTCTCCTGGAAGCACAGAAATTGTTGATCTTATCAAAGGACATGCTGGAACTTACTAAGCAGGTAGCCTAGAGAATTTTTTCAGTTCACTGTTAGAGGAGCTGGAAGATAATAGTGCCTTTACTTCCTCTAAAGGAAGCAAAAGGCTTGCACATTAGAAAAGCACCTGCTGTATTCATCATCATGTGATCTATGCCACAGAGATTACCTTCTCTGCCCAATAAACTGGAATTAGGTCATTCTTATTTATACAGTTAAGAAAAAGCCGTATTGAAAGTAATCAAGGTCTGCAATACAAAGGACATCCTTCGTCTAAGACAACTGTGAGAAAAAAATCCTGACCCCTCCCCACCCCAAAAAGCTACTGTACTGATCTTACTGTGGAATATGTGAAGTTATAAATTGTAGTCACCAATTTGCCAGATAAGACTGAGTTGCGTAAAATGAATTGAAATAGGCTGGAGATATGCACCAGAGAATTGTCTTGCTATTGGGAAATCAGTTTAAGGCTTGCAGAGCTGAGATAGCAACCATTAATTTGTCAGTGCTGGACCCTGCCAGAGGCAAGATCATGAGAGAAGTATGCACTCCAGCCAGTCTCTGCTGTACCTGAGCTACCAGCGATGGCAGCGTTCAGGGTAAAGCCTCCCTGACCTAATCTTGATAATATCAGAGAATCAGAGTCAGATTAAATCAGTTTAATTTCCTAGCTTGTGACAGGTATTTGACATCTGAAAATTGAGGTAGTTAACCCACACCCGCCTTTAACATACCTGTTTTAACATTTTGGGTGAGCGAAGACTAAATATTCCCTTTTCAAAGCATTTGATAGAGCTCACAGATTCTAGACATCTCTTTTTGTCTGATCCACTTGCTTGGTAGAGTCACTGACCATTCTTGTGATTATTCTGCTTTATTTCTGTTCAAGAAGGACAATGAACTAAAAAAAAAAAAAAAAAAAAAAAGAGGAGGAAACCCCCCTGGAAAATCTCTTTATTCAAAGTTATGACTTCTTACATATAGCTGCTGGTAACAGATCCAGCTATCTCAGCATAGAATTAGCATTCTAGAAGACAGCTCTAAGAAAATAAAATGTTTTGCTTGATCATAAATCATGTTCCTTTGATTTCCAAGTGTTTCAAAGGAGCAAACCAAAATGGAATACGTAAACAAAGTAATTTTGAAGTGAAAAGTCAATGTGCTTTTATTGAAAAAATAATCAAAAGCAAATAAATTTTTCTTTTTTTTTTTGTTTTGTTCTCCTTTTATCTGACACTCAATCTTGCACATTTTTATGAGAACAAAATGAATTCTAGAAACTTTTTGGTTTCACTCATTCTATATCTATATCATCTGTATCGTGTATCAAGCATATCAGGTATATCATGTAAATAATCTGTATTATCTGTATCATCTATATCATCTATATCTATATCTAAATCTCATTCTAGATAGATAGTTAACTCACTGCTATCTATCTACGGCTAGAAAGCAGAACTTTGTTTCTGTTTCTGCTTCTGTTGACCACTCAAATTACCAAATGTGCTGCTTTTTTTTTTTTTTTGTGTTGCCATAAAGAGAGGCTCTTAGTAGCTTTAGCTCCAAACAGCTTAGCCACAAGTGCTAACACAAAAATCAGTTCTGCTAATCCTAATTGAGACATATCCTGAACAGAGAGATATTGGGATTTGCCACAAACCTTTATAAAATTTTCATTTACCCTTTGTGATGCAGATAAAATTCTTGGTCTCGTCAGCCTTTCTGTCTGGTCATATATTAGATATGAGATTTTTTTTAATGCAGAACAAACACTTATTCTCTTATAAATCATTCTGTGAAGTTTCAGCCCAGATCCCATATTAAAAACTATGCGTATTTTCTTTCACTCTGCTTATCATCAGGGAACATCAAGCTTCAGGACTGTTGGGTGCCTTAGAAAGCATTTCTGAGGTCAAAGAAGTACTGATCTCCACATTCCAGGTAGCTTGTCTCAATTTACACCAAAACCAAGCTTAAAGTACAGCAGTGTTTCAAATGGGCGAATGGCTTTGGGCACTGYGGTGACAGGACTATACTTTTAGAATTTTTAAGATTGCACACTTTGGAATTTTATGACATTCATAAATGAGTCTTTAGGATCATTTAATGACCCCACAGTTGCTGTTTAATGGGAAAAGAAGAACTGTATAAAAGAATTGGTGCTTAATTAAGTCTACATACCCTCAAAACACATCCCTTCCAGTTGATTTCAGACACTTGGTGACTTTTCAATAAACCAGCAGCCATGTTTCAGATTAATGAGAGAGCATGCTCTGCACAAGCAACTGATAATGAGATGTATAAAACCACTACGTTCACTCAGGAACATGTGCATGAAACAGGATCCTACTTAAAATAGTAAGCATTGCCTTTTTCAATTAGCGTTTTCTTCTTAGTCTAGTTATGCTGATCATTGCATTATAAAATAGAGATAACCAAACCATGTTGGAATTTATCTGGGTACACAAAGCAATTTAGTAATAGATCTCAAGCTCTGGAGGGAAGAACTCACAGCTCCGAAATGGTACTAAATTTGTCTGGATTTGCTATTGCAGCCAGATGGCTTCTGCTGCCCAGGTTTATTTCCCTCCCACTAGTTAAGACATGCCCAGGTTATGTTGTTCATGGCAGAAAAGACAAACGTAAATTTACCTCAGTAGTAAAATCAATTTCTTGATTTTGACTTGAAACAGGAAGGCTAAGTGGCCACTTGTATCTATGTAGAAGCCTGAAAGCACACTTTCTTCTTTTCATCTGTATCTCAGGAACAAAAGAATGTGGCACTAAGATTATAAATTGACTAAACTCTGTGATGCAATAAGGCTTAATCAGGACTTACCCTCTACAATTTAGTCTGAAAAAATTAGGGTTGTTAAAATTGCTTTCACTGTAGTTAAGTCTCACCACCTCAGATGAACTGAAATTAGACTCAGATTGTCCAGAAAGCAATAACTTTACCCTGAAATGTACTGAAAAAATGAAATTAAAATTCAATCCTATGCAAACCATTCTCTTGTGGTAGCTTTTTTTTCTCTGTTATACAGCTCTCCTCAAAATATCATCCTAGACACCAAAGTTGTTTTTTAGATATTTTGAAACCTTGTCACTTGTTTTTTTGATAACTCATGAACATGAGGAACTGAAGTGGACTAGACCCTTATTGGTAACAAAAAGCCCTAAACTTCCTATCTTCTAAGAAAATGTGTTAACATGCAGTTAATCTTGCACTGGTTTGAAAAATCAGGATGTGATCATTTCCCTGAATTTCATGAGAGCAATGTAACTAAGAAATTTACTGCATTAATAAAGAAGTACATTTTTACATMTTCCAGTTCTCACAGAAGTCTTCTAAATTACCTGACAAATGGAGAGGGTTTTTTTTTTAAGTAATGTTCCACTTGAGTGAAGAAGTGGCCAAAAAAGATTTCAGAATGATTGTTGTTATTTATTTTTTTACACATATTAGATATCAAGGTTTAATATTATTAGCTGGAATACAAAAAGAAAATCTTCATAACATCATAAATTTTTGTGGACCTGAGAACATTTGTACATTTTTTTGCCTTGTTTGTATCTTGCCTAATTTGTTGATACTTTTTGATAGGTAAATGAACTTTAGCTAATTGTACTTTTTATATTCCTACCACAAATATTATGTCTACCATTTTTATAAGCCTATTGTTTCAAGTTCAAAACAAACAAAACAAGGGAAATTTAGATTCAAATGAAAGCTTACTTTACGGCACGTGAGAACGTTCACAGATATCTTCGTTTTCTAAATGTGGAGAAAAAAAGAGCAGTGAAGATTAGGACTTCCAGTAAAGTGAACGTTATTGCAGTATGCAGTCCTGAGACCTAGATATTTAATACTTACCATAGTATGGAGTGAGAGCACCACCTAACCGCTTCGCTATACCAGTTAGATTATAATAGGTTTAGCTCATTAATTTTTAAGGAGACACCAAACCACTATGATCACACAGTTAAACTTCTGTACTGCTCCCGAACCTCACCTGAACACTTCTACAAAAATCTATAGTGTTGTGGGGGTTTTGTTTTTCATTTTGTTTTGGTGTTTTTTGAGGAGCTATAAAATGTTTCAAAAAGATACATGTTTTAATGTGCAGACTGGCAGTAATGAGGAAAGTAATTCATCCTTATACACTATAAATGGACACACACAAACACTTATATATATCACTATCTTTTCCAAATCTTCACCCTTTATATTTGTTAGTGCTCATCTGCTGGATCCAAACATCTGCTGTCCCCCAGAAACTTCTCTTATGCGGATACATATAAACTTTAGCCACCTACTCTCTTAACTTTTTCGTTGATTTGTTGAACAGATTGACTTTAAAATTTCTCCTGTCAGGCAATCTCCTGAGCCTTTTGACAATATTCAGAACTCTTTTATGAATCCACAGATATTAATCACCACATTTCTTTAAGTGTCAACATTGGAAAGAACACAGACTTCTAATAACGATGTCATGAGTGATAGATACAATGATGAATATAATTTTCCTATATATCCAAGGATTGTATTCTTCCTCTTAATTATGGAACCTCAATAAGATCTTATATTCAGTTATTCATCTCTCATGACTCCTAAATAATTTTTTGAGTTGTTCCATTCAAGGATACAGTTTCCTATCTTGTGCGTACAATCTATATGTTTTCTATCCTTAGATATATTGCCTTGCATTTTGCTGTTTCACATTGAATTTATATGATTACTAATACTTACTATATATTTATGGACATTTTACCTGTCTTTGATGTTCCATCAAGCCACATAACCTGCAATCTTACTTATGTCTTCTTTCAATTTATTTTACAGCTATTTTAGAGAATTTAGGTCATAAATCTATTTGAAATCCTGTTAGAYATTCTGCAGCAGATGACTGTTTCTCTGTGTTTGATAAATGCACTTAATATTTACTACATCCATTTCGCGTGGTATCATTTCTTTTAGAATATGATGCAGTGCTAAGTCAGGTGTCTAACAAATGTCTATTAGGTTTATTTTTGCCAGCCCTGTTTATATTATTAAGCTTTATAAAAACTTATTGATCTAAAATTATCTTGAATGGCATTATCATGTACTGCTTGCCTCCCACGTAATTTTTTTTCACTGTGTTATCTGGGATCAGTGTCACTCTTAACGGGATTCTACACAACAGGAATGTGGAAAATGTATAGTCCAACGTTTTCACAGCTGAGTCTGACTTCTTTCCACGGCCAACACACTCTGAAGTCCTGCATTTACCAATTACACGATATAGACAAGAAAGGCTGGTGAAATAGCTTGGAATCGACTTGAATTTTCTATTATAAAACAGTTTATCATCAGTGACACTGGCATTGACTGAAACTAAAATAAGCACAAATATAATAAATCACTAAAAATACACAAAGCTATGCCTTCTTTGAAAGAATTATTTTCTTTCTAGTAAATCATTATACATAGTTGTGACATTTACAGAAATCAGAGATGTATTTTAAGGCTTAAAGGGGCTACTATGGTAACTTTTAATACTGAACAAATTAACTAAAGATCAGTAGTTGAAACTGGTGAGTTGAAACCGGAGAGTTGGGTTTGCGATAGAGCATATATATGCATTAGAGAGACATTGAATCTCTATTTAATGATAAAGAGTGACATAGACTCATTCACATCCCTTGGTAAAGTGCTCCTGTGTTTAATTTTCCTCATTATTTAGGAATTTGTGCCTTGGCTTCCAGGGTAGTTGATATACAAACCCAGGGCGAATGTGTATTTGCCTGTACACTGTTCTCTGGATCCTTCCTCATCTTTCCTGCCAGGAGTACTAGCATGGGTTGCGCAATTCAGTGTCGTGATGAGTCAGCCTCATATCGTTTACACAGGTGGATGCTGAAGATGAAAAATTATGGGTCTGCACGTTATTAGGGGTAAGTATACATGTGCTGAGGAGCAAGGTTATGTTAAACCCTAGGCAGAGCTCTATCTCACCAATTCTCCCCAACACAATTACTGAAAATTATGTGATCTTTTTCTCCATGATTGTTTCTTAGCGTTTAAGTAATTTTTTTCTTCTCACCAACTTTTAGAATGTGTGCATGGGGAGAAAGTACATATAGCTTATTATTTATGGCATGAGTATCTAGAATAATTCTTAGCCAGAAGAGTAGAGATTGAAGCAAACGCAGATAGCTGTATCATGTAATGTATCAGTGCACAAAAGCGTAAAAAGCCAGAATGATGGCAGCTTCTCTTTGTGTTCATAAATTTTAGCAACCCCATCATTATATAATTTAGTAATCTTTCTGGAAGCCTTGTCTTATTTAATAAATACTTTGATATTTGGTCTCAACAAGTTATGACAGCAAGTTGCATATTTGTTTCAAAGCATTTAATTGTTATTGAGAGTATCTGAGGATTTGTACAAGAATATAGAATCATGTTTAGATTTTCGGCATCATTTGCTTCTTCAGAAGCCAAAATTGAGTAGAATATTGTCTGTTCACTTCCTATAGTTTTATATGACACACACTGCTTATTATCTGAAATTTAGATTAAGATTTAAGCAGAGATGGGAAATAACTTCAAAGATACTTGCCTTAGAGTAAAAGTTTATCACATCTTTAGAATTGTCTTTGCCTAATTCCAGATAAATGGAGAAAAAACTTTCAGAATCTTTCTGTCAGATTATGTTTTCTCGACACTCTCTTTAAAATAATTTTGGCAATGTTCTTTTAGAAAAACTTGAGGGTTTAAACACTCTCAGAATCCACAAATTAAGTGATGTTGATTTTTGCCCTATTTTCTCAGAAATTCCTTAAAATAAATGAAGAAATATTTGG